>CATNUY010000415.1:0-600000 GCA_951217065.1 Baccha elongata
TTATTTGTTAATAATCTATATTTTTTATAAGACTGATTTCTGTAAACCACATTTAGATATACGCTTAATAGATATATATGCATATGTATATTATTATTTACGAGTAATGTAAAAGAAAGTCTTGAAAGAAGTTATTTTACTTGTCACTTCACCACCCCCCTCTTCATCCCGTTAGTATTTTTTTTTTCTTATTTTTTGCTATTTAATGAAGGTTTTTACTGTAGCTATTCCTTTAAATTCTTTTGTATATCAAGCATAATATTTTTTTGTCTAAAAACTTGTCAGTAGTAAGGTAGTTTATAAACCAATCTCTGTAAATTGTGCAATATGTATTATTATAAGAACATTTATTTTGCTACAATAAAAAAAAAAAAAAAAAAAAACATGTGATTCTTGTGAAGAGAGACCACCCTGGATGAATATGGATATAATGATTTGTAGTGCGAACACTACAGGGTTTCTGGCGATTCAGATAGTATAACCAGGTCATGGGCGTATAGTTATACATGAATGAGGATACCTGCCATTCGAACTCCACCCGGAAGATGAGTTACAATATCATTGATGAAAAGCGAAAATAGAAGAGCGCTGAGAAGACATCCTCGCTTAACCAATATCTGTTTCAAAAAGTTCAGAAAAATTAGCTCCATCCCAAACTAATGAAACTGTATCCGTGTACATATTTTTGATTATCTGGAGGAAATTCGTTGATACCCCAAGTAGTGAAAGCTTATATAACAAAGCATTTTGGTTCACCAAATAAAATGCGGATTTGAAATCTACAAACAATGCATAGACCTTCTTGTTTTTAGCTTGGAACGATTTAATTATCGAAGAAAGCGTAAAAATCTGATCATTATTTGAAAAGCCTTTCTGAATCCTGCTTGAAGTTTCGTCATAATATTGTTGTATTCTATCCATTTTTCAAGCCTGCCAACTAGTACTCCACAAAATAGTTTTCCAATGACATTCATAAATCATATACCTCGATAGTTTTCGACTACATTTAAAGCACCTTTGTAATGAATTGGGAACATAACAGACTTTTTGAAAGAAATGGGAATCTCAGCAGTTGTAATGATCTTGTTTAACAATGAGAGCAAATTGTTATGAAAAGATTGAGATGCATTTTTGAAAAATTAATTGGGTATCCCATTAATTTATTATTTATCCCATTAATGCATTATTTGCTTTTTGAAGAACAGATTTTACTTCATCAGCAATTATCAAAGAGTCCAGAATTTCATCGCAAATTAACGATTCTGTATATGCAAAAGATAAGTCAGATTTATTTTTAAGAAAGTTTTTGAAACACACAAAAAGATCGTCAGCAGAAACACTCGTTCCAATAATGTGGTTTGATCCATTTATTTCCATTTATTTCGAAAAGCATTCAAAAGATGAAAAGATTTTTTTCTGGCATTCATACAATCGCTATCGAACCAATTTTGCTTAAAAGTTTTCTTTGTATTTGAATATCTGATATATGAAGACTTTCTGATACATTCTGTCAATTGATTTGATAAGCAATTAGTTGATTCAATAGCTGAAGGAATTCTAGAAAGTAAATCATCAAGAGTGTGTTTGTAAGTTTCTACATCAATATTTCTCCATTTCAAGCGTGGAATCAAATTTAAATTTCTTTGTTGTGGATCAGTTTGAGATCTCCATTCAACCATTATTGGTACATGATCAGAGAAAGGTTTGTTTAATACTTCAAATTTATTTATAAGATAGATCCAATCATTGTTAACCGTACAATAGTCGATGACTGAACTCCCCTGGCCTCCAACAAAGTTAAAGTGGACTTGAGTGTCTCCTTCCGTGCATCCATTTAAAACAATGCTATCGTACATTTGGAGCATTTCAAGAAAATAAGTTCCATTTTGATTGCAAACATTGTCTTTCGATATTCTGTTGGTGTGATTTATTAGTGCATTATTGTTTATATTCTGCTTGGCAGATTGATGTGTTTGACAGCATCAAAATTCAATTGTCCAAACATTTGCTGCAGGTCTAGTTCTCCATCAATTTCATTAAATTTAGATTATTATCATTATTCAAATAAAATGTTTTGCAAATAAAAAAGTGTTGTTTTCAATTCGAATTATCACGTTGGCTTATTTTTTTTTTATTATTTTCCTGTATTGAAGTAGAATTCGTTGTTTTAGTTGCATCCTCTTTGTGAGATCACGCTGAAGATAAACCCCTGTTGATTTAAGTTCAAAAGAGTTTTAAAGCATTTTATTAGCTATTTCGGTGGATCCGGTGTCCAATTTAAGTTTGACTATAGTGTTGTTGCTACTTATTTGTACGGGGTGAAAAAATTCTTGTGTAAATTCATTACCAAGAAGAAGCCGTGTGACAGATCGCACTTTTTCATTTGGATCTTCATTTTCTTTGGGAAATGAAATAATAATGTTCTTGCCTCTCAATTCCCGGTTTTGTGGCTAGATTTGCCGTTGCCAATTAAAGCTCTGTGTGAAGTGACGAATCAATGATTGATTTAATTTTTTGGAGATCCAATGTAGAAATAGACATTTTTGATGATTTAAATAATTTTGAGATGCTTTTATTTGTATTTGCTTGTCTTCGTGTATTTTCTTCTGGGGAAGTTTGATCGAGTTTCCGTTTGTTGTCAGTCATGTGACTGGTAAACCATTTTTAGAATTTGGTAAAGCATAGTTCAGTAAATAATTAACAAAATGTAATAATATTGACAGTTCTATAAACAATTAAAATCGTAACGTAACGTGATGTAACGCAAAGAAAATTCTCTACCTGAACACAAAACTAACACATATAAACAGAATTCTGTCCCAGTTTCTGTCAAATGTCAGCTGCTGTCAGCATTCTGTCGTTTTCGTTGAAGGAATAACCCATAGAACGCGTTGCGTGCGTTGAGATGTCGCATTCAACTTAAGGGCCAACCATAATAGTCGTAAGCAAACGAAAGCTAATGTCATAGTTCTACGTCAAGTTTCCTTAAGTGCCGCCATTACCTTCAGTCGACCATAATGGTCGAACGCACACGCAAGCCAATTTCACATGTATTTGGCTGGTTGTCAGATTTACGTACGTAAACTGCGCTCTGCAGCGTTCTTTACGTACGGAGGCAAAATTGAACAAAAATTTGCTGAAACTGAGCAATCCGCCATTATGTGCGCACTATACAAATTCCTTGTTCTCGCTAATTTCTTACGGCACCGTACGTACTAATTCTTCTATTATGGTTTTGCCTTTATCGTAAGCAAGCTATTTCATAGTATGCTATCAAAAGCATGCTTTATCCAATACATTCCATTGCATACTACCAAGCGAAAAAAAAAACAATATCAAACAAGTAATTGTTTTCTTTTGATTTGACATCTCGAAGTTTTCTTGAGTTTTATAATAGCCGTGGTATATACAGACTTGTTTCAAAAAAACCACACAAAGTGTGCTATGACTCTGGATTCATGACTCATTTTGAAATTACGTTAGAGCAAAAGATGGTCTTTTCGATTTCGTCTCTCATTTGTTCTAACGTGTTTTGAAAAAGAATCAAACCATTGAGTGTCTATACATAGAGAAATAATCTTTTTGAAAAGTAAGTTTCAAACTTTCCTCGTATGATGTCGTTATTATCGCTTTGTGCTATTTTACTCTTGTAAGCAATTATTTTGAAGTTAACAAACGCAAGAGAAATATAGAAAAATAAATCCAAATGTTTGCATAGGAAAGTATTTCGTTTGATTTGAGTATTTTTCAATAAAAGGCAGTAATTTCTTGATATTTTCATTTCGTGACATCGACCTCGGTGTGTTTGAATGTTTGAAACCATCTTGATTCCTCTATGTGTATAAGCTCAATGGTTAAACGTAAATACAAAAAACAACATAAAGTCCATACAGACTTAGCTAACTCCAGATAATTATCGGGACTTAGCTTAGTCCATATGGACTTACTGCATTACTTACAGCTTAGTTCATATGGACTTACTGCATTACAGACACTACTAAATGTGTGTTATTTGGGAACGTCAAATTTCTTCGGTAATGGTGTGAGCTAAATTTGCACTTTTAGTTCACTGTTGGTAGAAAACATGTATAGATGATACATTTAAGTAAAAATGCTTTTTCTTCTTTCGTTTTTCTTCGTTTATTTTAGTAAGGGTATTCATCTAACGACGTAAAACGATGTAAACGATGAACTTTTTCGTCGACGTAAACAAGCTGTCAAAATTTTTATGGGAAAATTTTCCCTCGGAGCATGTAAACTTTGACTGCTTTTAAGTTAAGCAACTCCTGCGTGCAACTCGTTAGTTTTTTACTCTTTGATTTGAGCTTGATGGAGAGAAACGTATGTGTTGGTCGGGGACGACGGAGTTGTTCGGGCAGTTCGTGTTGCACACTCTATCGGTCTGTACGCTTTGTGTTTTTCTCTATGTTGTGTATTTGTTTTATTCCATCTTCGTCGTTCGTAGACGAGTGGTTTATTATTGTATGGGATTTGTTCGTGCTTGTAAATAGAGAAAATGAAATGAAAAGGATTTAGAAAAAAACATGTGGGAGAAGTTATTGCATTCAGTTGCAATGTTTGAAAGTGATGATGAGACTCGGAAGCAACACAAAACAAAATCGACGTAAGTCGCAACGGAGAAGTTACTTAATAACGACAACTACAACAACATCGTCATCGGCACGTGCCGAGGTCGGTACCAGCAGCATAGCAACTGCAAAGACATCAAGCCCTAATAAAGGGAAAAAGCTAGGACCGGCAGTGTCGATGAGCAAGATCCTCTAAAGAAAAGGCGCAACATTAGGCACAAACCAAACCTAGTATTTAAGAAGCGTACCTCTGATATAAAAGCAGCCAAGAAAATAGAAGGGCGCGGGCGTTCAGCCAAGGCTTCGGCTCAGGCCAAAATACAGAGGCAGCAAGACAGCTCCTCTAACGATGAAGACAACAGCGAAAGCAACGACAACGAAGAAGGCGACGATGAAGCTGAGGCAGACGACAGGCACGTCGAGGAGGCTGATGGAGCGATTGCCGTCGACAAGCAAAACAATCAGGACGCCAGGCTAACAGGCGAAGAAAACGCCGCTGACGCAGATGCTGATGACATCTCATACATGTCTGTGGAAGGAGAAGGACATTACGTCAGTGGCGAGGTAGTTGAGCTGTCCGACGAAGAAGAGGACCAGCAAATCGAGGCGTTAACGGAGCAGATCTCTTCGCTCATAGAGCTTGTTGAAGCGCTCAAGAAGAAGCAGGAGGCAAGACGGGAGAAGGAGCGCATAGTTGCTCTTGAGCAGCGCACCCGCCAACAAGCGCTCCAAGAGCAAGCTTCGCTACAACAGCAGCCTCCTCAGGAACAAAAACCACTCCCAGACCAGCAGCAGCCACAGAAGCAGCAGTCAAAGAAGCAGCCACAGAAACAGCTTCAAAAGCCACAACAACCGGCTCAGAAACCACAGCATCAGCCTCAGCAACAGCAAGCAAAACAAAAACAACAACAAAAACAACCACAACAGCAACGACAACAGACACAGAAGCAGCAACAGCAGCAGCAACAACAGCAACAGCAACAACCGCAACAGCAACAACCGCAGCAGTCACAACAGCAGCAGACCCAACAGCAGCCGATGCAACAGCAGCAGAAACAACAGCAGCAGTCACAACAACAGCAACAACAGCAACAGCCACAAGCAAAGCTTGCCAGACGGGAGAAACGGAAGTTACCATTCTTCCTAGTTCAACTCTCGCCCCAAAGCAAATTGAGTGGTCTAAGGAATATAACAGTCCTGGATTACCAAGTTGTACTATGGGAAAAATTAAACAAGCAGAAAGACATGCTTCAATGCATGAACTGCCAAGGGTTTGGACACATTGCAGTTAACAGTGGTATGGACCCAGTCTGCGTTAAATGTGGAGATACCCACAAAACAGGGGAGTGTAAACTCGGGCAAGATAGGGTCACATATATGACCCAGTTAAAATGTGCGCTCTGCCGAGGCTCCGGGCACCCCGCAAACTATCGGGAATGTCCGAAGTTTCAGGAGATAAAGCAAAACAAAGCCCAAAAGAAAACAGTTGAGGTGAGACGCCCTGAAGTACACCAGACAACAACTTCCGTCAATCCCGCAATTTCCTACGCCCAAATGTCGTCTGGAAAGGGAAAAACGGTACAGCCTCAACCACAGGTAACCAAACAGGTTCAAGTGCCTACGGCTCCTGTGCCAGAGGCAGATCTGATGCAGGTGTTGCTGACTATTCATAGTCAGTTAACCGACGTGCAAAAACAGATCAGGGAGCAGGTGGCTAGGGTGGATTACCTCTACTCTATTCTGCCGGCAACGCGAAATGGTTAAAGGCGCGCTGCCTGAGCGACCCTTTAAGATCCTAGCTGTGAATGTAAATTCACTGATTAGTACCGAACGTAGAGCAAATCTCTTTCATTTGCTGCAAGACCAAAGTCCTGACGTGTTTATGGCTAGCGAAACTAAGCTTACCCAGAAACACAAATTGACTAATAATAATTACCATATCGTGCGAAGGGATCGGCCTAACTCCTCTCAAGGGGAAGGGGTCGCAATCTTCATACGAAAGGGCATTAAATATAAGGTTATATATAATAGTGAAGTGCGAAGATTTGGGCAGCTAGAAGCCTGCATCATTTGCATTCCGCTCCTTCAGGGGAAAAGAATGTACGTGATTGCGACGTACGCACCCGAAGCACCTCAGCCCGCTAATTTTATCGCAGAACTCGAAAAACTTTTCGAATGCTTAAGACTGCACTTGGATGAAAATTATTATCTCATGGCAGGAGATTTGAACGCCAAGCATGAAGATTTGGGAAATCAAATTCAAAATCCGAGAGGGTACCATTTATTTAATTGGATGGGTCGTCACAGTGTTGAGTGTAGGATCGATCTTTTTGCGACAGATAGACCTTCGTTTCCTAGGAGCGGTGGCTTTCTGGATCTTTTACTGCTTGACTCACGACCTGTTATAACTGACGCAACAAACCAACAGACAAGAAACTGTTTACGAACAATTGAATACGACAGCGATCACTGCGGACTTGCCACCGTAATAAAGCTTCCGAGCGAACTTGTGGCATTGGATGAGTATGTGCCTGTGCACTCTTACAATTTCAGTAAGACGCGCTGGCCACGCTTGTCCAACGCCTTGGCAAGAGAAATACGTTCCGATGACATTTCTCCACCAAATGACAGAAACCTGACGAACGTCGAGATCGACAGGTTCCTGACTCAAATGGATACGACTATAAAACGAACAATGGACAAAACAATCCCAAAATATAAGGAACAAGACCCTACTGGTTTATACAGGAACGCGACAATCGACGCACTACACCGACAAAAGAGTGGACTGCTGACTAGATTGAAACTTCTGTACAGACGTTTCACGGACACACGTGATCTGGAGATTAGAACATTGAAGTCGTCGATCAAAAACATTAACGTTCTGATTAGACAAAACTATAGATTATCTATTAATTTATATTGGGATAACAGAATTCGGGCTGTTAATTCTAGCGACCCCAGTATGTTTCCCCAAATAAATAAGATATTTAGAAGGAATGATCAAAACGATCTTCCATGTCTTAAACTCCAGAGGACAACAGATAACGAAGACGTACTAACGATTGCGGGAATCGATCCGGAAAGTGCCGTTTTCGATGATAATTTTTATATGATAGAAGATCCTCGGGAAAAGGTAGAGGCTGTAGGGGCTGCTTTCCAGCTAGTGTATAAGGTGAATGCTAGCATTCGTCCGAATCATGACCTGGAGAACAGAGCCCTGCTGCACAATTTCTATCTTGGAAATAACATAACGCAATGGCGATCTGAGAATACTGGTTTCACCGGGTTCAATGACGAAAATTTGGCAAACGCCACCATCGCCGAGCGAAATGGACCCAGTTCATTGTTAATTTCGAAGGTAGAACTTCAGTTAATTTTTCAAACATTAAAGAAAAAGAAATCTGCGGGGGTCGATAGTATACCCAACATTGTGTTACGACATCTCCCTGAGGAAGCCATAGACATTTATACCACACTGTTTAACAACGCATTGAATAATGCATATTATCCAGTGAGTTGGAAGACAGCTGTGGTCCATCCTCTCCCCAAAAAGAGAAAGGACAGCTCCAATCCGGCAAATCTTCGGTCGATAAGTCTTCTTCCAAGTATCAGTAAGGTATTCGAAAAGATTCTCAATAGAGCTCGGTTCAAGTGGGCTGAGGACAAGAATATTATTCCAGACAATCAGTTTGGCTTTAAGGCGGGACATGACACTATTCATGCCGCGTCTAAGTTAGTTTCTGATGTTCAATGGAACAAAGCGAAAAAACAATGCACAAGTGCCGTTCTTGTTGATTTAGAGAAGGCTTTCGACACCGTATGGTTAGAGGGTCTTTATCTGAAATTAACCAGATTTGGCATTAGTAAACCACTGTTATATATGCTTCATGACATGCTTAATGGTAGAAAGTTTGTTGTCAAAAGTGGCAATGTAACTTCCACCACAACTTTTGATATTAAAAACGGTCTACAGCAAGGAGCTGTGAACTCGCCGATTCTTTTTAGTATTTACACCAGCGATCTGATAGGTAGTCTCACTCATGCGATTGCGTATGCCGATGACCTTGTAGCGTACAGGACGGGTCCAAAAGTTGAAGTCATCAGAATTCTCTTGCAGCGTGACTTCGACAAGATTCAGCGATATTGTGATGACTGGAAGTTAAAAATTAACTTTCAGAAATCAGAAACTATCCTGTTTAGAACCCTTTTGTCTAAGGCTTCTAGGGATACAAGAAAGAACTGGAGAAATCTAGTGATCGTTAGACCAAGTGGACATCCACTGGCGAGTAAAGATGTAGTAAAGTACCTTGGTATCTGGCTAGATCAGTATCTATATTTCAATTGACATATAGATGCTGCTCTGGCCAGAGCTAGGGGAGCGCTTGCTCTGACAAGACGGTTGTTTTATAGCAGCCGCCTTGAAAACAGGGTGAAGGTGATTTGCTACATGGCCCTCATCCGGCCGATGATTGCCTATGGGTGCCCTGTTTGGTTTAACGTTGCCCCATCTCAAATGGAAAAGATTCGGGTGTTTGAGAGGCAGTGTCTTAGGACCTGTCTTGGATTACACAGAACACCAGAGTCGGAGTACAAACATTACTATGCCAACGAGGTCTTATACAACGGGGCCAATATAAACAGGATAGATAACTTTTTAATTAAGCTGATTCGGGGTCACGTTGCAAGGGCGATGACCTCAGCCAATGGGCTTATTTTCGGGGCTTACTACCCCAATGATGAAAATAGTAAGAGCATTCGTCTTAACGGTTTCATCCCGCCCGAGACATTCCTCTATTTATACAGTCGGGGGCTGATACAGGATAGATTGGCGGTTCCTGTATGGTCGAGACGTCGGCTCTGGGAAGGGAGCAGAGCGTCTGCGGTTCAGTAGAGCTGTGGACCTTCGGGACAAAAAGGACTTGGATAAGCAAGTTAAAAAATACTGGTGGTTGGGTGACCACCTTGATATTGATGGTTAGTCGAAGTTGTTGCCTTGGCCGACCTACGTATTTCTAAGGTATAACTAGGTAGATTAAGTAGGACAGTGACGGTGGCACCAAAAAAAAAAAAGTTAAAAAATCCAAAAAATCGTTTGTTTGTGTATATGTGCATTTGGCGCTGTTACACATGCATATATGTGAATATATGCATATTAATAAGCGTGTGCGCATATGCATAGGCTGCTGCGAAAAAAAATGCTGCTGGTGGCTGTTCTAGTTTTAAGTTATTTTAAGAATTTTAAGTAGTTTTAAGTTACTTACGTTTATTTACGTATATTTTAGTTTTATTTAGGTTAATTTAGTTTTATTTAGGTAAAGGGTAGTTTTAAGTGTTTTATATAAAATAAATGACATAGAAAAACGAGTTTTTTAAGAATTTTCTCGTTTAGTTTTAAGAAATATTGAATTTTAATTTATACAAGAACGCGAAAATCGACGCACTACACCGACAAAAAAGTGGGCTGCTGACTAGGTTGAAACTTCTTTACAGACGTTTCACGGACACACGTGATCTGGAGATTAGGACATTGAAGTCGTCGATCAAAAACATTAACGTTCTGATTAGACAAAACTATAGATTAGCTATTAATTTATATTGGGATAACAGAATTCGGGCTGTTAATAATAGCGACCCTAGTATTTTTCCCCAAATAAATAAGATATTTAGAAGAAATGATCAAAACGATCTTCCATGTCTTAAACTCCAGAGGACAACAGATAACGAAGACGTACTAACGATTGCGGGAATTGATCCGGAAGATGCCGTTTTCGATGAGAATTTTTATATGATAGAAGATCCTCAGGAAAAGGTAGAAGCTGTAGGGGCTGCTTTCCAGCAAGTGTATAAGGTGAATGCTAGCACTCGTCCGAATCATGACCTGGAGAACAGAGCCTTACTGCACAACTTCTACCTTGGAAATAACATAACGCAATGGCGATCTGAAAATACTGGTTTCACCGGGTTCAATGACGAAAACTTGGCAAACGCCACCATCGCCGAGCGAAATGGACCCAGTTTATTGTTAGTTTCGAAGGTAGAACTTCAGTTAATTTTTCAAACATTAAAGAAAAAGAAATCTGCGGGGGTCGATGGTATACCCAACATTGTGTTACGACATCTCCCTGAGGAAGCAATAGACATTTATACCACATTGTTCAACAATGCATTGAATAATACATATTATCCAGTGAGTTGGAAAACAGCTGTGGTCCATCCTCTCCCCAAAAAGAGAAAGGACAGCTAAAATCCGGCAAATCTTCGGTCGATAAGTCTTCTTCCAAGTATCAGTAAGGTATTCGAAAAGATTCTCAATAGAGCTCTGTTCAAGTGGGCTGAGGACAAGAATATTATTCCAGACAATCAGTTTGGCTTTAAGGCGGGACATGACACTATTCATGCCGCGTCTAAGTTAGTTTCTGATGTTCAATGGAACAAAGCGAAAAAACAATGCACAGGTGCCGTTCTTGTTGATTTAGAGAAGGCTTTCAACACCGTATTGTTAGAGGGTCTTTATCTGAAATTATACATATTTGGCATTAGTAAACCACTGTTATATAAATGTTTCATGACATGTTTAATGGTAAAAAGTTTGTTGTCAAAAGTGGCAATGTAACTTCCACCACAACTTTTGATATTAAAAACGGTCTACAGCAAGGAGCTGTGAACTCGCCGATTCTTTTTAGTATTTACACCAGCGATCTGATAGGTAGTCTCACTCATGCGATTGCGTATGCCGATGACCTTGTAGCGTACAGGACGGGTCCAAAAGTTGAAGTCATCAGAATTCTCTTGCAGCGTGACTTCGACAAGATTCAGCGATATTGTGATGACTGGAAGTTAAAAATTAACTTTCAGAAATCAGAAACTATCCTGTTTAGAACCCTTTTGTCTAAGGCTTCTAGGGATACAAGAAAGAACTGGAGAAATCTAGTGATCGTTAGACCAAGTGGACATCCACTGGCGAGTTAAGATGTAGTAAAGTACCTTGGTATCTGGCTAGATCAGTATCTATATTTCAATTGACATATAGATGCTGCTCTGGCCAGAGCTAGGGGAGCGCTTGCTCTGACAAGACGGTTGTTTTATAGCAGCCGCCTTGAAAACAGGGTGAAGGTGATTTGCTACATGGCCCTCATCCGGCCGATGATTGCCTATGGGTGCCCTGTGTGGTTTAACGTTGCCCCATCTCAAATGGAAAAGATTCGGGTGTTTGAGAGGCAGTGTCTTAGGACCTGTCTTGGATTACACAGAACACCAGAGTCGGAGTACAAACACTATTATGACAACGGGGTCTTATACAACGGGGCCAATATAAACAGGATAGATAATTTTTTAATTAAGCTGATTCGGGGCCACATTGCAAGAGCGATGACCTCAGCCAATGGACTTATTTTCGGGGCTTATTACCCCAACGAAGAATATAGTGAGAGCGTTTGTCTTAACGGTTTCATCCCGCCCGAGACATTCCTCTATTTAGACAGTCGGGGGCTGATACAGGATAGATTGGCGGTTCCGTTAATCTACCACGTCAGCCGTAGAACTGTGGATCGGCGAATCCTGTATGGTCGAGACGTCGGCTCTGGGAACGGAGCAGGGCGTCTGCGGTTCAGTAGAGCTGTGCCCCTTCGGGACAAAAGGGACTTTTATAAGCAAGTTCAAACATACTGGTGGTTGGGTGACCACCTTGATATTGATGGTTAGTCAAAGTTGTTGCCTTGGTCGACCTACGTATTTTTAAGTATAATAGGTATATTTTATGTAGGACAGTGGTGGCACCAAAAAAAATATAAAACACATAAACTGCATCTGTTGGTGTGTATGTGCATTTGGCGCTGTTTAATATGTATATATATTAATACATACATATTTCTTAGTGTGTGTGCATATATGCATTGGCTGCTGCGCCAAAAAAAAAAAAAAAAAAGCTGCGGGTGGCTGTTCTAGTTTTAAGTTATTTTAAGTATTTTTAAGTAGTTTTAAGTTATTTACGTATATTTTACTTTTATTTAGGTTAGTTTAGTTTTATTTAGGTAAAGGGTAGTTTTAAGTTTTTAAATAAAATAAAGTCTTGAAAAACGAGTTTTTAAAAATTTTCTCGTTTAGTTTTAAGTAATTTTGAATTTTAATTTAAGTTAGTTTTTACGCCCAAAGGCATTTTTAATATATAGTTATAGTATAATTTAGAGCGCCCGTATGGGGCCAGTAAGTTAGTTAAGTTATTCTGTAAGCTAGTTTTTAAGGTTTTTGTCTGGCATTTAAGTAGTTATAAGTTGAATTAAAAATAAAAATTGAATTACAAAAAAAAAAAAAAGCGTGAACGACGACGAAGTGGAGGGTCGTGGGTTCGAGCCCCACCCTGGTCAGGGCTTTTTTTAAATAAGTTCTGGGAAAAGGTGAACAAAAACAGAGAGGAACAACAAATACAGATGGTAAAGCCAACGGGGACATCGAAAGATGATCCCCCAACAACAAGAGAATCTGCCGGAGCATCAGGTGATGCAACGGCAAATGCTTATATAGCGGGCCCTTCCAATGCTCAAGTATCAACAGCTATAACTATAGCAACAACAACGACTAAGTCATCGGCACGTGCCGAGGCCAATAAAAGCAGCTTAGCAACTGCAACAACATCAAGCCTTCCAAAAGGCAAGTCCTCAACACCGGCACGTGCCGCAGCAACAACAAAAGAAGAAAAAAAGAGGAGGCGTATCATTAGATACAAGCCCCATCTTGTAAACCGCCCTGACAGGAGTACAAGAGCGAAGTTGGCTAAGGCATCGGCTCAAGCTAAAATGCACAAGCAGGTTGAAAGCTCCTCCTACGAGGATGACAACGAACATGAAGATGAGGGCGATGACGAGGCAGAGGCGGACGACGAAATAGCAGGAGAAGCTGACTATGAGGTCGCCAAAGGGGCCGTCAACGAGACCGACAAGAAGACAGATGAGCAAAACGTCACGAAGGCAGATGCCGAAGACATTGCTTACATGTCCGTAGAAGGTGAGGGGCACTTCGTGAGTGCCGAGTTAGTAGATCTTACACCCTCAGAATCAGAAACTGAGGAAGAAAAAATAGAATCACTGACAGAGCGAATCTCTGCACTTATGGCAATGGTAAGAGCACTGAAAGAAAAACAAGAAGCGCGTAGGGAAAAAGAGCGCCTAGTTGCTCTTGAAAGCAAAAGACAAAAAACGCTCCAAGAGCAACAAAAAGCTGAACAAAAGCAGCAGTCCCTCAAGCAACAACAACCACTTCCGGAAATTCAACACAAAAAGAAGCAGCAGGCGCAGCAACTGCAGCCCCAGCAACAGCATCAGCAACCGCAAGCAAAGCAACAAAAACAAAAACAAAAGCAACAACAACAACAACAACAACAACAACAACAACAACAACAGCAACAGAAAAAGCAACCGCTACAACAACAGCAACAACAACAACGACAACAACAACAACAACAACAACAACAACAACAACAACAACAACAACAACAACAACAACAACAACAACAACAACAACAACAACAACAACAACAACAACAACAACAACAACAACAACAACAACAACAACAACAACAACAACAACAACAACAACAACAACAACAACAACAACAACAACAACAACAACAACAACAACAACAACAACAACAACAACAACAACAACAACAACAACAACAACAACAACAACAACAACAACAACAACAACAACAACAACAACAACAACAACAACAACAACAACAACAACAACAACAACAACAACAACAACAACAACAACAACAACAACAACAACAACAACAACAACAACAACAACAACAACAACAACAACAACAACAACAACAACAACAACAACAACAACAACAACAACAACAACAACAACAACAACAACAACAACAACAACAACAACAACAACAACAACAACAACAACAACAACAACAACAACAACAACAACAACAACAACAACAACAACAACAACAACAACAACAACAACAACAACAACAACAACAACAACAACAACAACAACAACAACAACAACAACAACAACAACAACAACAACAACAACAACAACAACAACAACAACAACAACAACAACAACAACAACAACAACAACAACAACAACAACAACAACAACAACAACAACAACAACAACAACAACAACAACAACAACAACAACAACAACAACAACAACAACAACAACAACAACAACAACAACAACAACAACAACAACAACAACAACAACAACAACAACAACAACAACAACAACAACAACAACAACAACAACAACAACAACAACAACAACAACAACAACAACAACAACAACAACAACAACAACAACAACAACAACAACAACAACAACAACAACAACAACAACAACAACAACAACAACAACAACAACAACAACAACAACAACAACAACAACAACAACAACAACAACAACAACAACAACAACAACAACAACAACAACAACAACAACAACAACAACAACAACAACAACAACAACAACAACAACAACAACAACAACAACAACAACAACAACAACAACAACAACAACAACAACAACAACAACAACAACAACAACAACAACAACAACAACAACAACAACAACAACAACAACAACAACAACAACAACAACAACAACAACAACAACAACAACAACAACAACAACAACAACAACAACAACAACAACAACAACAACAACAACAACAACAACAACAACAACAACAACAACAACAACAACAACAACAACAGAAACAACAACAACATCAGCAACAAAAGCAAATACAACAACAAACACAACAACCAATACAGCAACAAAAGACACAGAAGCAACAACAGCAGCAGAAAATACAACAGCAACAACAACCGCAGCAGATACAATAGCAGCAGGCACAACAGCAGCAGTCACAACAGCAGCAGCAACATCAGCAACAGCCACAAGCAAAAAAAAGTAAGGTGCCACCAATTATTACTTATAAAATAGAATAAAAAGATACAATAGAACTATGTAAGTCGGCCATAGGCAATAATTTTATTATTGAAAAATTGAACGCAGACCGACACGCTATTCATTGCTCTTCGGTCGAGCATTATAAAAAAGTCAAAGATCTTTTGTCACAAACGAAGACAGAATTCTACAGTTTCACCCCGAAGGAAGAAAAGCTGCTAACAGTTCTCCTGAAGAGTATAGAATCCTCTACGGATCCGCAGGCGCTCTTAGCTGAGTTCCATCAAGTGGCGAGCGATGATCTCGATTTTATCGGGGTCAGACCGTTTTACACAGTTAAGGCCAGACGGGAGAAATGGAATTTACCATTCTTCCTCTTTCAGCTCTCGCCCCAAAGCAAGCTGAGTGGTTTAAGGAGTATAACCGTCCTAAACTACCAAATTGTAATATGGGAAAAATTAAATAGGCAGAGAGACATGCTTCAATGCATGAACTGCCAAGGGTACGGCCACGTGGCAGCTAACTGTGGTATGGATCCAGTTTGCGTCAAGTGTGGAGACTCCCACAAGACAGGGGAATGTAAGCTTGGGAAAGATAGGGTCGAATACAGGACCCAGTTAAAATGTGCACTTTGCTGAGGCTCTGGGCACCCCGCAAACTATCGGGGATGTCCGAAGTTTCAGGAAATGAAAAACAACAAAGACCAAAAGAAAAGAGTGGAGGTAAAACACCCAGTAGTACGCCAGACAACAACTTTCGTTAATCCCGGAATTTCTTACGCCCAAATTGCGTCTGGAAAGGGAAACACGGAACAGCCTCAACCACAGGTAGCCAAACAGGTCCAAGTGCCTACGGCTCCTGTGCCAGAGGCAGATCTGATGCAGGTGTTGCTGACCATTCATGGTCAGTTAACCGATTTGCAAAAACAGATAAGGGAGCAGCCGGCTAGAGTGGATTACCTCTACTCTATTCTACCGGCAACGCGAAATGGTTTAAGGCGCGCTGCCTGAGCGACCCTTTAAGTTCCTAGCTGTGAATGTGAATTCGCTGATTAGGACCGAACGTAGAGCAAACCTCTTTAATTTGCTGCAAGACCAAAGTCCTGATGTGTTTATGGCTAGCGAAACTAAGCTAAACCAGAAACACAAACTGACTTATAAAAATTACAATATCGTAAGAAGGGATCGGCCCAACTCCTCTCAAGGTGGTGGGGTCGCAATCTTCATACGAAAGGGCATTAAACATAAAGTTATATATAATAGTGAAGTGCGAAGATTTGGGCTGCTAGAAGCTTGCATCGTTTGCATTCCTCTCCAGCAGGGGAAAAGAATGAACTCAATCGCGGTGTACGCACCTGACGCACCTCAGCAAGCTAATTTTATCGCAGAGCTCGAAAAACTTTTCGAATGCTTAAGACTGAACTTGGGTGAGAATTATTATCTCATGGCAGGGGTTCAAGTCCCAGTCAAACATGTAGATTGGGGAAATCAAGTACAAAACCCTAGAGGGAACCATCTTTTTAATTGGATGGGTCGGAAAAAAAAAATTCCTGGTTGCTGTTCTAGTTTTTAAGTTATTTTAAGTAGTTTTAATTAGATATAATGTAGTTTAAGTTAGTTTTAATTTAGTTTTAATTAGTTTTATTAGGTAAAGGGTAGCTTTAAGTCTTACAAAAAATTAAAAAATGATATAGAAAATGAGTTTTTTTTAAATAATTTTCTCGTTAGTTTTTAAGTTATCATGAATTCTAATAATAAGTTAATTTCCGTCGAAAGACATTTTTTAAGTATAGTCATAGTTTAAATTAGAGCGCCCGCATGGGGCCAGTAAGTTAGTTAAGTTAATATGGTAAGCTAGTTGTTTAAGATTTTTTGTCTAGCATTAAGATAGATATAAGGAAATGAAAAAATAAAAATGAATTAAAAAAAAAAAATAAAAAAAAAAAAAAAAAAAAAATGGGTCGATATAGTGTTGAGTGTAGAATCGACTTTCTGGCTACTGATAGACCGTCTTTTCCGAGAAGTGGCAGTTTTCGGGATCTACTCCTGCTTGACTCAAGACTGATAATAACTGAAACTGTAGGTCAACATACAAAAAACTGTTTACGAACGATTGAATACGACAAAGACCACTGCGGACTCTTACAATTTCAGTAAGACGCGTTGGCCACGCTTCCCCAACTCCTTGGCAAGAGAAATACGTTCCGATGACATTTCTCCACCAAATGACAGGAACTTGACGAACGTTGAGATCGACGGGTACCTGAATCAAATGGACACGACCATAAAACGAACAATGGACAGAACAATCCCAAAATATAAGGAACACGACCCTACTGGTATATACAAGAACGCGACAATTGACGCTCTACACCGACAAAAAAGTGGACTTCTGACTAGGTTGAAACTTCTGTACAGACGTTTCACGGACACACGAGATATGGAGATCAGGACATTGAAGTCGTCGATCAAAAATCTTAATAATCTGATCAGACAAAATTACAGGTTATCTATTATTTCATACTGGGATAACAGAATTCGGGCCGTTAATTCTAGCGACCCTAGTATGTTTCCCCAAATAAATAAGATATTTAGAAGAAATGATCAAAACGAACTACCATGTCTTAAACTTCAGAGGACAACAGATAACGAAGACGTACTAACGATTGCGGGAATAGATCCGGAGGCTGCCGTTCTCGATAATATTTTTTTTATAATAGAAGATCCTCAGGAAAAAGTAGAGGCTGTAGGTGCTGCTTTCTAGCATGGGTATAAGGTGAACGCTAGCATTCGTCCGAATCATGACCTGGAGAACAGAGCCTTACTGCACAACTTCTACCTTGGAAATAGCATTACGCAATGGCGATCCGAGAATACCGGTTTCACCGGGTTCAATGACGAAAACTTGGCAAACGCCACCATCGCCGAGCAAAATGGACCCAGTTCATTGTTAATTTCGAAGGTAGAGCTTCAGTTAATTTTTCAAACATTAAAGAAAAAGAAATCTGCGGGGGTTGATGGCATACCCAACATTGTTTTACGACATCTCCCTCAGGAAGCAGTAGACATTTATACCACACTGTTCAACAACGCATTGAATAATGCATATTATCCAGTGAGTTTGAAGACAGCTGTGGTACATCCTCTTCCCAAAAAGGGACAGCTCCAATCCGGCAAATCTTCGGTCGATAAGTCTTCTTCCAAGTATCAGTAACTTCCAAGTGACAGGAACTTGACGAACGTTGAGATCGACGGGTACCTGAATCAAATGGACACGACCATAAAACGAACAATGGACAGAACAATCCCAAAATATAAGGAACACGACCCTACTGGTATATACAAGAACGCGACAATTGACGCTCTACACCGACAAAAAAGTGGACTTCTGACTAGGTTGAAACTTCTGTACAGACGTTTCACGGACACACCAGATATGGAGATCAGGACATTGAAGTCGTCGATCAAAAATCTTAATAATCTGATCAGACAAAATTACAGGTTATCTATTATTTCATACTGGGATAACAGAATTCGGGCCGTTAATTCTAGCGACCCTAGTATGTTTCCCCAAATAAATAAGATATTTAGAAGAAATGATCAAAACGAACTACCATGTCTTAAACTTCAGAGGACAACAGATAACGAAGACGTACTAACGATTGCGGGAATAGATCCGCAGGCTGCCGTTCTCGATAATATTTTTTTTATAATAGAAGATCCTCAGGAAAAAGTAGAGGCTGTAGGTGCTGCTTTCTAGCATGGGTATAAGGTGAATGCTAGCATTCGTCCGAATCATGACCTGGAGAACAGAGCCTTACTGCACAACTTCTACCTTGGAAATAGCATTACGCAATGGCGATCCGAGAATACCGGTTTCACCGGGTTCAATGACGAAAACTTGGCAAACGCCACCATCGCCGAGCAAAATGGACCCAGTTCATTGTTAATTTCGAAGGTAGAGCTTCAGTTAATTTTTCAAACATTAAAGAAAAAGAAATCTGCGGGGGTTGATGGCATACCCAACATTGTTTTACGACATCTCCCTCAGGAAGCAGTAGACATTTATACCACACTGTTCAACAACGCATTGAATAATGCATATTATCCAGTGAGTTTGAAGACAGCTGTGGTCCATCCTCTTCCCAAAAAGGGACAGCTCCAATCCGGCAAATCTTCGGTCGATAAGTCTTCTTCCAAGTATCAGTAAGGTATTAGAGAAGATTCTCAATAGAGCTCTGTTCAAGTGGGCTGAGGACAAAAATATTATTCCAGATAATCAGTTTGGCTTTAAGGCGGGGCATGACACTATTCATGCCGCGTCTAAGTAAGTTTCTGATGTTCAATGAAACAAAGCGAAAAACAATGCACGGGTGCCGTTCTGGTTGATTTAGAGAAGGTGTTGCAATATTTTCTTACTTTATTATTAATTTTAACTTTACGATTATTAACGAAACTTTAAAACCGCGGCACTTTGGATTTTCGTATCCAACAAAATCAAATAAAGCAAAAAAAAAATGTGCAACCGGCACCGCGCAAAATATTTTCGATTATGACGAAGTGTCAAAATGAAAATAAGAGAGAAGAAATATACACGAGAGAAAAAAAAATGCAACACAATAACAGCAGCTTGTTATGTGCTGTTTCCCAACTAGCTCAAGTGGGTGGGGTGGGTCGATGTAAAAAAAAAAGAATACACAAAAATAGACAAAATCTGTTTTGCCAACAGATAAATAAAGGGTTAATCGATTGAAATCGATTCAACGTTGTTAAAAAAAAAACAAGGTGATATTAACCGAATACCTAATGACAACGTACCTCGTCGTACGCTTCTGCTTAAATTTTAAGGGCGCCAGGAAACTTTTATAGAAAAGTTTGCCTCAAACTAAACACTGGAACTTATCTCCAACACAATAAAAGAATAGTTTATTTTCCCCGAATGGGGATTAAAAATGTTTATTAAAAATTACTGCCTGGGAAAACCTTTATAAAATATAGGTAGAAAACCAGGATCTTTTCAAAAAAAATATATTGTCAATTGTCAATCTATAATTCTAATAATAACCTACTTTATTATTATATCTATTTTTATTGCACTTTGTTTTGGACTACTCAATTACATTTCTTAACATGATTTTGTCAGCAGTTTTCAGGTTGTATAGTCATCGGTCGTAGTCTTCGTCATAGTGGCTTCAGTTGATTGTTGCATCAAATTTCATTGTTGATATTTGGGTTGAATGGTAAGTCGTCGGTCGTCGTCATCGTGGCTTCGATTGATGCATTAAATTTCATTGTTATTGTTTGTAAAGTATGTTGGGATGAGGTAGGTTTTGTTGATGAGTATAGGAATACTACACCCTCACCCTCAAGCGAAAAATTATCAGGAGAATAATTTATTATTTGGGGAATAATTTTTTCAAGATACATTTGAAATTGTAGTAGTCGCAAGTGCTTTACATGTGGCGTGCTTATGTAGTCATTAAAGTGCAGTTTATATTTATATTAGTGTCTTAATTATTTTACTTATTTCATTCATCTATATTATATTTCTTAAGGCTATTATTGTGGAGTTTTTTGTGTTCTCCTTTTATCTCTACTATTGTGTTTACATTATTTGTTTCAATTATTTTATATGGTCCATGGTAGGGGCTTTGTAATTTTTTCTTACTTTCTAGTTTTACAAATACTAAGTCTCCTATTTTAAAATCTGAAATATTTGTATTTTTATCGTATTCTAATTTTCTTTTACTTTTCACATTGTCAATAATTGAATGAGTTTTTGTAATTGCGTACTTAAGTCTAGTTTTTATTTCATTTACATAGTTTTCTAAATCGTATATTTTTTTATTATTATTTATTACATCATTAGGTAAATAACATAGTTTTCCATATATTAATTCGTATGGTGTATAATTAGTGTTTATATGTGGTGTTGTGTTATATGAAAATGCGTAATATGGAATCCAAATATCCCATTCATGGTCTTCGGTAAAATTTAAAAGAAATTCATTGAGAACTCTATGATTTCTTTCTATAGAACCTATGCTTTGATGGTGATAAGGTGATGAATGAACTTGTTTTATTTTTAACATCTCGCATATATTTTTCATTAGTTCATTTTTGAATTCGGTTCCGTTATCGGATTTAAGAATTTTAAAACATCCGTATTTTAAAATGAATTCTTCTACTAATGTTTTGGCTATGGTTTTTGCGTCTTTATTTTCAATAGGGTGTGCAACAAAATATTTGGTGAGTTCACATTGCATTGTCAATATATATCTATATCCATTTGATATTCTAAGAGGTCCTACTGTATCTATTTGTATGGTTTCAAAACTAGTTGTAGGCGTATCTGTTACTATCATTTTTTCTTTAATGTGTCTAGTTTGTTTATTTTTAGTGCATAGTTCACAAGCGTTTACAAATTTCTTTACCATTTGTCTCATATTTTTCCAGACGTATTTTTGTTTAAGTTTTGTTACTGTCTTTCGTATGCCTAAATGTCCTCCATGCGGTGTGTTGTGGTAATCCTTTATAATGTTCAATTTTTCTTCATTTTTAATTATTCTTTTAGGGGGTTTATATGTAAGTATTTTCATTGGCGAGTGGTTATCATATGGTTGCAACCTATTATAAATATCTTTTAATTTTTCTTTTTCAATATATGTGAATATTAAATCTTCTTCACTAAGCGCTATTTCTTTTATGGGTACCCTTTTTAAATCTGATACGAGCTTCTCCAGGGTCGAAACGTGTTTCGCTGGATTATCGCTGCATCTCACAATAACTTCATTTTTATTTATTTCAATATTAATATTATTTCTCTTATTACAACTCGCTATTTCAATTTTTAAATTTTTCATATTTCTGACGTCAGTTATGGATGTACAATTCCACATATGAAGGTACGCCTGGCCATGCGAATTCCGTCGGTGAGATGTGTAGTTCTCCTTAGTGTTATTATTTTTATTGGCAATGTTTTTTGCCATACCCCTTGTTATTGCCATGATCCGCTCCTTGGAGTCGCAATCACTTTGGCTTTTATTATTATCGTTATTTACCAACATGGATTTTAGGATGTCACTGTCAACCTTTATTCTTGAGAGTGCATCAGCATTCGTATTTGCTGAACCTTGTTTGTAGATTATCTCAAAATCATAGTCTGATAAGTCTATTCTAATTCTTGTTAATTTTGAAGATGGATTTTTATGCGAAAATAAAGATAGTAACGGCCTATGATCAGTTACAACTATAAATTTTCTTCCGTAAAGATAAGGTCGGAAAAAGTTTATACCCCAATGGATAGCTAATAATTCTTTTTCAAAGAATTATTAGCTATCTTATGCAAGCTTTGCTTGCATAAGATATTGGCAAATCATGACCTATTTCACCTTGTGAGAGTACTGCGCCTAATGCGAAATCGGATGCGTCAGTGGTGAGTATAAAAGGTTTGTCGAAATTTGGGTATTGTAGGATTGGTGGGTTAATTAATTTTTGTTTTAAATCTTTAAAAGCTGTGTCACATTCGTTTGACCAAATGAAAGGTTGATTCTTTTTTAGAAGAGAATTTAGACTTTTTGCAACTTCTGCAAAATTGGGAATAAATCGTCTGTAATAATTACAGAAAGCAACGAATCGTCTAACTTCATCTGCATTTGTTGGGATGGGATAATTTTCTATTGTTTTATATTTAGATGGGTCAGTTTGTATGCCTTTGCTTGTAATCAGATGACCTAAATATATTACCTCAGATTTTAGAAAATGGCACTTGCTGGCGTTTAGTTTAAGATTGTACTTTCTTAGACGTTCAAAAACGTTGATTAAGTTCTGGTTGTGATGCTGTATGCTGCAGCCGAAAATAATTATATCATCTACATATAAGAATGCTTCTGATTCTAAACCACTAAGTGCTATTGTAAGCATTCTCTGGAAGCTATTTGAGGATATTTTGAGTCCGAATGGTAGTCTTTTAAATTGGTAGTGTCCGTCTGATGTTGAGAATGCAGTAATGGGTCTTGACTCACTTTCTAAAGGGATTTGGTGAAAAGAACTAGTCATATCAAGTGTAGAAAAATATTTTGCTCTGCCTAGTCTGTCGAGGACGTCTTCTATTCTAGTTAATGGGAATTTATCATTTACTATCTTGTCGTTTAATTTACGGAAATCTACTACTAGGCGCCATTTTTTTGTATTATCTTCGCTTTTCTTAGGCACTAAAAGTAATGGTGAATTGTAAGGACTAACTGAATGTTCTATAATATCATTATCTAGCAGATCGACTACTTGTTTTTTTATTTCTGAATTTTGTGTCTGTGGTAGTCTGTAGTTTTTTATGTATACTGGGTTTTTATCCGTAATATTTAGTCTTTGTGTGTAAAAATTATTGGTTGTTAGAGGTTCATCTTTGAGATGAAAAATGTCTTGATATTTTTCGCATATTTGTTGTAGGGCTGTTTTTGAATTCGTGTCAGTTTGAGCAATTTTTAATTCTTTTAGCAATGTTTGTATTCTCTTTAAATCGTATCTAGTCTTTGTTTTAAGTAAATTGTAGTTGGCTAATCTTTCTATTTTGGGTTCTATACTATTAATTACTACTTCAAAATCGTTTACGTTTAGTAATTTTATGTGACATATACCTTTTGCAGGTATAATTGAGTTTGCTATGAAAACTCCAGTCTCTATTTCACTGTTTAAAATAACACTGTCTTCTTCTACTGATAAACTAATGGGGCATACTATTTCTGTTCTAGGCGGTATTTTGATTGTTTTTTTAAATTTTGTAATGATGGGTATAACAATTTCATTCTCGTTTATAATTGTAGTGATTGTATATGTTTCATAATCTATTTTACACATGTATTTTGATAGAAAATCTCTACCTAAAATACCATCTGTCGTAATTGGAAAATTAGATTCGACTATATGAAAAATATGAGATATTGTGTTATTTGCAAATTTAAGATTCAGTTCTTTTGTTCCTAAAGACAAAATTTCTTCTTTTGATATTCCTGTGAGTTTACATCTTTCATTTGCAAGGTCTGCTGTATCTATGTTATCTTCTTTGTATATGGATATATCTGCACCCGTATCTATGAGGAATGTCTGATATCGGTTCAATTTTGTTATATATATTGATACATAGTTTGTCATATCATTTGAAATATTTAAGACTATTGATTTTGGTGTCCCGGATAATTGCTTTCTGCGATTTCCGGACCTTCTACGTTTCCCTGATTGTTCAAAATGTTAACTCTTCTGTTATTTATCATTCTATTGTTATGAGTATTTTGGTTTCTGTTATGGTTTGATCTTCGTTGTTGATTGATGAAGTTGTTGTTATGATAGCTACGTTGTTGGTAATTGTTATGGAATCTATGATTGTTGTTCCATTGTTGTTGTTGATTTTGAAAATATTGTCTGTTGTTGTTATAATTCGGCTGCTGGGAGCTGAATCTAGGTGTGTAGTTGTTTGTGCGTTCCTTATTATAGCTAAAACGATTGTTGTTTTCTTTTCTCATGAACAGCATTTGGTTTGAACTGGTTTCTCTTTCCAGTTCAAGTGAAAGGTTAATTGCTTCTGATAAAGTTTTCGGTTGTGCAGCAAATAATGTTGGTTTTATGCCTTCATTTATGCCATTCTTGAAAACAGTTAGAGCATAGCTTTCGTTCATTTTGCTGATTACCTTTTTCTCAGCATCGGTTGCAGTATCGGGTAATTCCCCTATTTGAAGGTTGTTTAAATCAGTGATTAATGAAACTAATCTGTCTTTGTATATTGTTACTGATTGGTTCCTTTGTGTGATCTGTGCTAATTTTGTATGAACTTGTGATATTGTAGAAGTGTGCTTGTATTTGTCTTTTAAGTTTGTTTTGAGGGCTTCTAATGTTTCAAATTTAGTTGTGAGCCCTAGCGTAGTTTTTACATTTTCTGACAGTTTAACATGAAAAATGAATTTTAAAAATTGAACTTTTGAGGTTTCTTTCAGGTCATCATGCAGAATTCCCACGATTGTTAAAAATGAGTCAAGTTCCTTGAAATTTCCCGTGAAAATTGGAACAATTTTCATGGTAGTCTCAATGTTGAAGTCTGTCATTTTGACTTGTTTGCTTATATTTATTTCTATAGTATTTTTTACTACTCTGTATATTTGTGTGAATGTGTCTATAAGTGAAGTGTATGCTGTGTCTGATTTCGAATTATCTACAAGATCTAAAAATTCTTTCTTAAGTGTTTTTATTTCTTCTAGTTTGCCTAACCATGTATTTTCTTTGTATCCTCTACTTCCACATTTTTTTATATTTGTGTGAATATTTTCGAGAGCCTTGAGTTTTTCTTCCATTGGAAAAAAATATGTTTTATTCTATAGCATTTATGTATTATTTCCTGCTATTATTTTTTTACATAATTTTTGAGATAATTGTAAATCTTGATTATGAAAAATATTATTAATTTTATGATTATAATGGTTACTAATAAGTGTTCTAAATTTAAACCTTCTTGTATTTTTTCTTTTGATTAGGTTACTAAAGGTGTTTTCCAATTCATATTTTATTATACTGTATTTATATTATTATCTCTTATTTTACTCTTAACGTAATTTTTATAGTGTGTATTAATTTTTCTTACAATATACAATATGATAAAAATAATTGCTGCTGTGTAAATTATTAATTTTATAGGGTCTTCATTACCTACTATAATTTTTTCTTTAACATTATTGTTTCCCATAGTTTGGATATTTGGTTATAGTATTTTTCAAAATGTCGATTTCAGAAAAAATCTTGCTTGCGATCTCCCAAGGAAGCGGGTTTGTATCTTGTTCCTTTATTAGATTCTGCAGGTATGCTAATCTCTTACGGTCTTTGACTTGTTTGCCGCCTCTCTTTTTTTTTTTGTCTATCTCTATTTTATTTATGTTTGTTCTCCTGGCCTCTTGGTTCTTTAATTGTCTTCTTTTATATTCCTCTATGGTCAACTTTTTTGGTCCAGCTGTTTGGGGCGTTGGAATATATTTTGGTGCTCCCACGACTGTATCCGGTATGTACTCTTCCATTAATCCATATGTTCGGGTTTATGCAGGATCGCCATGTAAAGTTTGTCTCAATAAAGCAGGGCACGAATGCCATAATAGTCTGCCAGGTTTCTAAACGGCGGGCAGGGCACGAATGCCATATGAGTCTGCCAAAAAAGAGAAACAACTTAGTTTGAAAGCAAAATTGAGTCTGAATTTTATTTTCAATTTGTATCGCTTAAATACTATTTTGATTGACCTATTGTCAATCTATAATTCTAATAATAACCTACTTTATTATTATATCTATTTTTATTGCACTTTGTTTTGGACTACTCAATTACATTTCTTAACATGATTTTGTCAGCAGTTTTCAGGTTGTATAGTCATCGGTCGTAGTCTTCGTCATAGTGGCTTCAGTTGATTGTTGCATCAAATTTCATTGTTGATATTTGGGTTGAATGGTAAGTCGTCGGTCGTCGTCATCGTGGCTTCGATTGATGCATTAAATTTCATTGTTATTGTTTGTAAAGTATGTTGGGATGAGGTAGGTTTTGTTGATGAGTATAGGAATACTACACCCTCACCCTCAAGCGAAAAATTATCAGGAGAATAATTTATTATTTGGGGAATAATTTTTCAAGATACATTTGAAATTGTAGTAGTCGCAAGTGCTTTACATGTGGCGTGCTTATGTAGTCATTAAAGTGCAGTTTATATTTATATTAGTGTCTTAATTATTTTACTTATTTCATTCATCTATATTATATTTCTTAAGGCTATTATTGTGGAGTTTTTTGTGTTCTCCTTTTATCTCTACTATTGTGTTTACATTATTTGTTTCAATTATTTTATATGGTCCATGGTAGGGGCTTTGTAATTTTTTCTTACTTTCTAGTTTTACAAATACTAAGTCTCCTATTTTAAAATCTGAAATATTTGTATTTTTATCGTATTCTAATTTTCTTTTACTTTTCACATTGTCAATAATTGAATGAGTTTTTGTAATTGCGTACTTAAGTCTAGTTTTTATTTCATTTACATAGTTTTCTAAATCGTATATTTTTTTATTATTATTTATTACATCATTAGGTAAATAACATAGTTTTCCATATATTAATTCGTATGGTGTATAATTAGTGTTTATATGTGGTGTTGTGTTATATGAAAATGCGTAATATGGAATCCAAATATCCCATTCATGGTCTTCGGTAAAATTTAAAAGAAATTCATTGAGAACTCTATGATTTCTTTCTATAGAACCTATGCTTTGATGGTGATAAGGTGATGAATGAACTTGTTTTATTTTTAAAATCTCGCATATATTTTTCATTAGTTCATTTTTGAATTCGGTTCCGTTATCGGATTTAAGAATTTTAAAACATCCGTATTTTAAAATGAATTCTTCTACTAATGTTTTGGCTATGGTTTTTGCGTCTTTATTTTCAATAGGGTGTGCAACAAAATATTTGGTGAGTTCACATTGCATTGTCAATATATATCTATATCCATTTGATATTCTAAGAGGTCCTACTGTATCTATTTGTATGGTTTCAAAACTAGTTGTAGGCGTATCTGTTACTATCATTTTTTCTTTAATGTGTCTAGTTTGTTTATTTTTAGTGCATAGTTCACAAGCGTTTACAAATTTCTTTACCATTTGTCTCATATTTTTCCAGACGTATTTTTGTTTAAGTTTTGTTACTGTCTTTCGTATGCCTAAATGTCCTCCATGCGGTGTGTTGTGGTAATCCTTTATAATGTTCAATTTTTCTTCATTTTTAATTATTCTTTTAGGGGGTTTATATATAAGTATTTTCATTGGCGAGTGGTTATCATATGGTTGCAACCTATTATAAATATCTTTTAATTTTTCTTTTTCAATATATGTGAATATTAAATCTTCTTCACTAAGCGCTATTTCTTTTATGGGTACCCTTTTTAAATCTGATACGAGCTTCTCCAGGGTCGAAACGTGTTTCGCTGGATTATCGCTGCATCTCACAATAACTTCATTTTTATTTATTTCAATATTAATATTATTTCTCTTATTACAACTCGCTATTTCAATTTTTAAATTTTTCATATTTCTGACGTCAGTTATGGATGTACAATTCCACATATGAAGGTACGCCTGGCCATGCGAATTCCGTCGGTGAGATGTGTAGTTCTCCTTAGTGTTATTATTTTTATTGGCAATGTTTTTTGCCATACCCCTTGTTATTGCCATGATCCGCTCCTTGGAGTCGCAATCACTTTGGCTTTTATTATTATCGTTATTTACCAACATGGATTTTAGGATGTCACTGTCAACCTTTATTCTTGAGAGTGCATCGGCATTCGTATTTGCTGAACCTTGTTTGTAGATTATCTCAAAATCATAGTCTGATAAGTCTATTCTAATTCTTGTTAATTTTGAAGATGGATTTTTATGCGAAAATAAAGATATTAACGGCCTATGATCAGTTACAACTATAAATTTTCTTCCGTAAAGATAAGGTCGGAAAAAGTTTATACCCCAATGGATAGCTAATAATTCTTTTTCTATAATCGGCTTATTTATGTCATGTTTTTGTAGAGCTTTGCTTGCATAAGATATTGGCAAATCATGACCTATTTCACCTTGTGAGAGTACTGCGCCTAATGCGAAATCGGATGCGTCAGTGGTGAGTATAAAAGGTTTGTCGAAATTTGGGTATTGTAGGATTGGTGGGTTAATTAATTTTTGTTTTAAATCTTTAAAAGCTGTGTCACATTCGTTTGACCAAATGAAAGGTTGATTCTTTTTTAGAAGAGAATTTAGACTTTTTGCAACTTCTGCAAAATTGGGAATAAATCGTCTGTAATAATTACAGAAAGCAACGAATCGTCTAACTTCATCTGCATTTGTTGGGATGGGATAATTTTCTATTGTTTTATATTTAGATGGGTCAGTTTGTATGCCTTTGCTTGTAATCAGATGACCTAAATATATTACCTCAGATTTTAGAAAATGGCACTTGCTGGCGTTTAGTTTAAGATTGTACTTTCTTAGACGTTCAAAAACGTTGATTAAGTTCTGGTTGTGATGCTGTATGCTGCAGCCGAAAATAATTATATCATCTACATATAAGAATGCTTCTGATTCTAAACCACTAAGTGCTATTGTAAGCATTCTCTGGAAGCTATTTGAGGATATTTTGAGTCCGAATGGTAGTCTTTTAAATTGGTAGTGTCCGTCTGATGTTGAGAATGCAGTAATGGGTCTTGACTCACTTTCTAAAGGGATTTGGTGAAAAGAACTAGTCATATCAAGTGTAGAAAAATATTTTGCTCTGCCTAGTCTGTCGAGGACGTCTTCTATTCTAGTTAATGGGAATTTATCATTTACTATCTTGTCGTTTAATTTACGGAAATCTACTACTAGGCGCCATTTTTTTGTATTATCTTCGCTTTTCTTAGGCACTAAAAGTAATGGTGAATTGTAAGGACTAACTGAATGTTCTATAATATCATTAGCTAGCAGATCGACTACTTGTTTTTTTATTTCTGAATTTTGTGTCTGTGGTAGTCTGTAGTTTTTTATGTATACTGGGTTTTTATCCGTAATATTTAGTCTTTGTGTGTAAAAATTATTGGTTGTTAGAGGTTCATCTTTGAGATGAAAAATGTCTTGATATTTTTCTCATATTTGTTGTAGGGCTGTTTTTGAATTCGTGTCAGTTTGAGCAATTTTTAATTCTTTTAGCAATGTTTGTATTCTCTTTAAATCGTATCTAGTCTTTGTTTTAAGTAAATTGTAGTTGGCTAATCTTTCTATTTTGGGTTCTATACTGTTAATTACTACTTCAAAATCGTTTACGTTTAGTAATTTTATGTGACATATACCTTTTGCAGGTATAATTGAGTTTGCTATGAAAACTCCAGTTTCTATTTCACTGTTTAAAATAACACTGTCTTCTTCTACTGATAAATTAATGGGGCATACTATTTCTGTTCTAGGCGGTATTTTGATTGTTTTTTTAAATTTTGTAATGATGGGTATAACAATTTCATTCTCGTTTATAATTGTAGTGATTGTATATGTTTCATAATCTATTTTACACATGTATTTTGATAGAAAATCTCTACCTAAAATACCATCTGTCGTAATTGGAAAATTAGATTCGACTATATGAAAAATATGAGATATTGTGTTATTTGCAAATTTAAGATTCAGTTCTTTTGTTCCTAAAGACAAAATTTCTTCTTTTGATATTCCTGTGAGTTTACATCTTTCATTTGCAAGGTCTGCTGTATCTATGTTATCTTCTTTGTATATGGATATATCTGCACCCGTATCTATGAGGAATGTCTGATATCGGTTCAATTTTGTTATATATATTGATACATAGTTTGTCATATCATTTGAAATATTTAAGACTATTGATTTTGGTGTCCCGGATAATTGCTTTCTGCGATTTCCGGACCTTCTACGTTTCCCTGATTGTTCAAAATGTTAACTCTTCTGTTATTTATCATTCTATTGTTATGAGTATTTTGGTTTCTGTTATGGTTTGATCTTCGTTGTTGATTGATGAAGTTGTTGTTATGATAGCTACGTTGTTGGTAATTGTTATGGAATCTATGATTGTTGTTCCATTGTTGTTGTTGATTTTGAAAATATTGTCTGTTGTTGTTATAATTCGGCTGCTGGGAGCTGAATCTAGGTGTGTAGTTGTTTGTGCGTTCCTTATTATAGCTAAAACGATTGTTGTTTTCTTTTCTCATGAACAGCATTTGGTTTGAACTGGTTTCTCTTTCCAGTTCAAGTGAAAGGTTAATTGCTTCTGATAAAGTTTTCGGTTGTGCAGCAAATAATGTTGGTTTTATGCCTTCATTTATGCCATTCTTGAAAACAGTTAGAGCATAGCTTTCGTTCATTTTGCTGATTACCTTTTTCTCAGCATCGGTTGCAGTATCGGGTAATTCCCCTATTTGAAGGTTGTTTAAATCAATGATTAATGAAACTAATCTGTCTTTGTATATTGTTACTGATTGGTTCCTTTGTGTGATCTGTGCTAATTTTGTATGAACTTGTGATATTGTAGAAGTGTGCTTGTATTTGTCTTTTAAGTTTGTTTTGAGGGCTTCTAATGTTTCAAATTTAGTTGTGAGCCCTAGCGTAGTTTTTACATTTTCTGACAGTTTAACATGAAAAATGAATTTTAAAAATTGAACTTTTGAGGTTTCTTTCAGGTCATCATGCAGAATTCCCACGATTGTTAAAAATGAGTCAAGTTCCTTGAAATTTCCCGTGAAAATTGGAACAATTTTCATGGTAGTCTCAATGTTGAAGTCTGTCATTTTGACTTGTTTGCTTATATTTATTTCTATAGTATTTTTTACTACTCTGTATATTTGTGTGAATGTGTCTATAAGTGAAGTGTATGCTGTGTCTGATTTCGAATTATCTACAAGATCTAAAAATTCTTTCTTAAGTGTTTTTATTTCTTCTAGTTTGCCTAACCATGCAACTACTTCAGATCTACTTGCTGGATCATTATCAATAAATTCATCTTTAATTTCATCTCTAAATTCATCAAGAAAAACATCATCACATCATTCTGCAAATAAGAAACTTTCATTCTATTATCAAAACGTAGGTGGGTTAAGAACTAAATTAGACTCAGTATATGTTTCATTCTCTTCATGTATATATGATATTATAATTATAACTGAGACATGGTTATCAGAAAATCATTTAACATCTGAAATTTTTTCAGATGTCTATACTGTATTTAGAAAAGACAGATGTAAGCGAAAGACTGGAATGGAAAGGGGAGGTGGAGTATTGATTGCGGTTCGAGCTAGTTTGCCTTGCAGGGAAATTGAGTTAGAATCAAACTTGTCCTCTCCTAACCAAGATGTTGACCAGCTTATTGTCTGTATAAACTTAGGTAATTCAGATTTGTTTGTTTTAGCTAGTTATATTCCACCAAAGAGCACCTTAGAACTCTATAACTTACATTTGTTTAATTCTAAAAATGTTTTGGATAGTTTAAATACACAACAACATGTTATTTTTGCTGGTGATTTTAACCTTGGTGACATCAAATGGAGTCTAGATTTAGACGATAAACATTTAATTCCTTTTAATGTAATAAGTGAAATTGAGTCATCAGTTATTGATTTTTTAAGCCAGTATGATTTAATTCAAATTAACTATCAATTTAATAATTTTAATCGAATTTTGGATCTGGTATTTGTGGACAAGGAATTTTTTATCTCAGTAGAAAAATCTATGTTACCTATTATAAAAAATTCACTCCATCATCTTGCAATTGAAGGAGATCTTATTTTATATTGTTATCTAAAAAATGAAAATGTTAGTAACATAATTGTTTATGATTTTAAAAAGGCTAACTTTGATGCAATGGTCGAGTACTTTTCATCGATTTCGTGGGTTAATATATTTCAAGATTTTGATTTAGAAAATATTTACTCTATTTTTACAAATATTTTGAAAAACGCAGTTGAAAAGTATGTACCTATTAAAAGTTTCATAGCTAATTCAAATCCAGTCTGGTACAATAGGAGACTAACTAACCTCAAAAATCAAAAAAATAAAGCGTACAAAATTTACAAAAATAACAAAGAAAATCTAGATTTTCGTACAAATTATTTAGTCTGCCAACGTAAATTTGACTATTTGGACAAGTTTCTGTATCGTAACTACATTCTTTCGATAGAAAATGATCTAAAAAAAGATAGTAAAGGCTTTTGGAAATTTTTAAATACCAAAAGAAAATCTTTCGGACTTCCAAGCTGTATGAAGTACCTCGACACAACTACTAGTGAAGTTCCCGTAATTTGCAACTTATTTGCGAAATATTTTAAATCAGTTTATTCATCTGAATATGTTTCACATTCAGACCTTCCAAACTTAACCAAATGTGTTGACATTGGCTCTATTGACCTTTTCCAAGCGGAAGTGGAAGAAGCATTGGTAGGCCTAGATTTGAACAAGAAAGGAGGCCCAGATGAAATTCCACCTATTCTTTTAAAAAAATGTGCGATTGCCTTATCTCAGCCTCTAACACGAATTTTTAATCTATCTTTGTCTGAGGGTCATTTTTTGAAAACTTGGAAAATTTCATTTTTATCACCAATTTTTAAATCGGGTTCTAAACAGGAAGTCACAAACTATAGGCCAATTTGTAAGTTATCTGCCATACCTAAACTTTTTGAAAAAGTAGTTTATAACAGAATTTCAAAACTTATTCAAGATAAAATTTCAGTTTTTCAACATGGGTTTGTAGCTGGTAAATCAACAGCAACTAACCTAACGATAATGGCGAATGCCATAATAAATAATATGGAAAAAGGCTTCCAAACGGACATTATTTTTACCGACTTTGCGAAAGCTTTTGACAGAGTTAATCATAAAATTCTGGTCAATAAACTTTCTTCTTTTGGTTTCAATTCATCTCTTTTAAAGTGGTTGGAGTCTTACTTAACTGAAAGAATCCAAATTGTGAAAATCCAAAATTTCAACTCTGAAGATATTCTTATTCCTTCGGGTGTTCCACAAGGTAGCCATTTAGGCCCGTTACTTTTTCTACTTTTTGTCAATGACATACCTACTTTTTTCAAGCATTCACATTGTCTTCTTTTTGCGGATGATCTTAAGCTTTACCGAAGGATTGCTTGCGAATCCGACTGTAGCCTTCTGCTAGAGGATTTGGAGAGTTTGGCTAATTGGTGTGATATCAACCATCTTCACTTAAATATTGCTAAATGCCAAATATTGTCTTGTTTTAGGATTCGTAATCCAACTTTCTTCGACTACAGTATCGAAAATACAAAGCTGGCAAGAGTAACCCAGAAAAAAGATTTAGGAGTTATTCTGGATGTTAATCTATCGTTTCTTCCACATTATGATTTTATGGTTAGTAAAGCCAACCAGATGCTAGGTTTCATTAAAAGGAATACCAAAGAATTTAACGATTCATATACTCTACTATCAGTTTATAATTCTCTAGTTAGATCTGTGCTTGAGTATTGCTGTACAGTTTGGAATCCTTATTATGCTAACTCATCGCAGAGAATAGAAAAAATTCAAAGAAATTTTACACGCTACGTTTTTTTTAAGTTAAATTGGAGAATAGTCACACCTCCTTATAAAACCAGATGTCTTTTGTTCGGATTAAAAACGCTTGAAACTCGACGTAAATACTTCTCAATTATGTTGATCAGAGATATTATGACCAATCATATTAAATGTCCTCCATTAGCTGCTTTAGTCTACGAGGGCAATGCACCTTTAAGAGTTACACGCGAACGATTTTTAATTTATGAGCAGTTTCATTTTACAAACTACGGTCGAAATGAACCCATCACCCGTTGCATCAGAGAAGCAAACTCTATTTGCTCTAGAGTTGATTTTTATATGGTTTGCACGAGAGAAACGTTTAAATCAGTTATATTAAACAAAATTTAAATATATTAAATAACTTAATTTGTCATATTATTGATTTCTGTTCTCTTTTTTTGTTTTTTGCTTGTATAAATTATGTAAGCCCACTTACAGTAATTATATCTTCCTACCTATGTATATTAGTCTGTAAGAGTTTATAATATGCTCTGATTGATGAAATAAATCTAAATCTAAATCTAAATCTATTTTCTTTGTATCCTCTACTTCCACATTTTTTTATATTTGTGTGAATATTTTCGAGAGCCTTGAGTTTTTCTTCCATTGTAAAAAAAATATGTTTTATTCTATACCATTTATGTATTATTTCCTGCTATTATTTTTTACATAATTTTTGAGATAATTGTAAATCTTGATTATGAAAAATATTATTAATATTATGATTATAATGGTTACTAATAAGTGTTCTAAATTTAAACCTTCTTGTATTTTTTCTTTTGATTAGGTTACTAAAGGTGTTTTCCAATTCATATTTTATTATACTGTATTTATATTATTATCTCTTATTTTACTCTTAACGTAATTTTTATAGTGTGTATTAATTTTTCTTACAATATACAATATGATAAAAATAATTGCTGCTGTGTAAATTATTAATTTTATAGGGTCTTCATTACCTACTATAATTTTTTCTTTAACATTATTGTTTCCCATAGTTTGGATATTTGGTTATAGTATTTTTCAAAATGTCGATTTCAGAAAAAATCTTGCTTGCGATCTCCCAAGGAAGCGGGTTTGTATCTTGTTCCTTTATTAGATTCTGCAGGTATGCTAATCTCTTACGGTCTTTGACTTGTTTGCCGCCTCTCTTTTTTTTTGTCTATCTCTATTTTATTTATGTTTGTTCTCCTGGCCTCTTGGTTCTTTAATTGTCTTCTTTTATATTCCTCTATGGTCAACTTTTTTGGTCCAGCTGTTTGGGGCGTTGGAATATATTTTGGTGCTCCCACGACTGTATCCGGTATGTACTCTTCCATTAATCCATATGTTCGGGTTTATGCAGGATCGCCATGTAAAGTTTGTCTCAATAAAGCAGGGCACGAATGCCATAATAGTCTGCCAGGTTTCTAAACGGCGGGCAGGGCACGAATGCCATATGAGTCTGCCAAAAAAGAGAAACAACTTAGTTTGAAAGCAAAATTGAGTCTGAATTTTATTTTCAATTTGTATCGCTTAAATACTATTTTGATTGACCTATTGTCAATCTATAATTCTAATAATAACCTACTTTATTATTATATCTATTTTTATTGCACTTTGTTTTGGACTACTCAATTACATTTCTTAACATGATTTTGTCAGCAGTTTTCAGGTTGTATAGTCATCGGTCGTAGTCTTCGTCATAGTGGCTTCAGTTGATTGTTGCATCAAATTTCATTGTTGATATTTGGGTTGAATGGTAAGTCGTCGGTCGTCGTCATCGTGGCTTCGATTGATGCATTAAATTTCATTGTTATTGTTTGTAAAGTATGTTGGGATGAGGTAGGTTTTGTTGATGAGTATAGGAACACTACAATGGTGTGTGTTTTAATTGACAAAAGGCCAATTTTAAAAGTAAAAAAAAAAACAAAACAATTGTTGAATATAAAATATGTAACTACAATTTTTGTCACAAAAGACACGAAATGAAAATGGCTAAGAGGAACCGTTCCCGAACGGACAATAATTGAAGAACAAAAGGGTAACGAGTCCCACAATATCGGGATAAATGAAAAACGGAGCGAAGGTCTACCGATATCACAATATTTGCCAATATAGGCCACCAAAAAAAATCCAAAATCGAAACCGAACCAAAGTAAACACAATAAACTAAAAAGGTACTTATCTATAACGAGAATCCTTTCTCCTGGAGTAATCGCCCGAACTGCGCTCCTCTACACAAAAGACTTCTTTTTATTATTCACAAAAAATTTTAGCTCTAACTGCCAAAATTTGTCCACTAAATAATTTGGCTCAAACTGCCAAAATTATTCTCACAATCTCAAAAATATTAACTTTCCCAAAATTAACTACTAAACAAAAATCGTAATAGTTTTTCGATTTCTTATTTTTATCTCTTCACAACCAAAGTCTTCCGAGAAGTGACTATAGGCGGACCTCTCTCATCCATTTATCAACGACCATATTGTCGTCTCTTTCGAACCAACTGTGTGGCGGTATTCGGCTACGGTTTATTCGCACGACCCCGCTCATTAGCTGAGGTTGTTGAATCCAAACCACGATTCGCTCAGAGACAATTCCGAATATCCCAATCATTGGTGATAATTCGATATGGTTAGATGGACGAGTTCAGTCCCTTTCCGTCAATTCCAATTTAATAAAAATGAAAACGAAAAACTATTTACACACGATAAAGTCCCCGTCTAAAAACGACCCAGACTTAAAATAAAAAGCAAAACTTTTGTGTTGGACAAAGTCTCCACCATTTTGAAAATCAAATGGTGAGAAAGGATCCGCCGTCTCGCGATAAACTCTACAAATTAAAACCCGTAGACCTTCGCGCAGACTCAAAAGAATAGGGAAACACCTAGCAAAGCCGTTTTCATTTCGTGTTTAAAAACTAATTTTAGGTAGGACTCTCGGCCATGCTAAAAGAAGACAAGATTTACGAAGACTGACTGACTTGTCAGTTGGGTGTGAACCTCCTGTCACACATTTTGGGTGGCCATGCATATTATCGCATGCCGTCTGCACGAATTCGATTTCTGCCGTCAACTTCCTGTTGGGCGGTATAGTTTTAAAGGACCAAGCAACTTCGTAAGTGTGGATCGTCTCTCGCACACTGATGGTTTACACCAACCATCTGTTACCAAACATTCAAATTTCTAATTGTAAACCTCCTGGTTTAAACGCAGCAAATATCGACGACGATGAGCTATTAAATATAAAAATTACAAAATGTTACTTTTCCCAATTACTTGAGAGTAGGCCCTCTGGTTGATGGAACAGGAAACCACTTACTCTACAAGCAATTTTGAGCCGCAACAAAAAAAAGAAGAAAGAATTAAGAGGAAAGTGAAGAACAGGCAAATGAAACTTGTTGCGGTAAATTATAACGCAACAAATCCCACCCTTACCTCCTAGGAAATGTACTTACATTTCATAAAAATCATAAGTCATTTCCTGAGGCTAACCCAAAAAGAGAAGAAAAGATAAAGGTTTTTCCATCAAAAAAAATTTCAAACTCAAAAATCAAAAAAATTACAAAAGCGTAATAATTCGCGGCATCCGACAAGGAAAAGTTTCGACGCCAAACCATCGCACCTTGACGATATTGAACATCTCTACGACGAAGATTATAAGTTTTAGCCGACTTACTACTTGCAGCTTTCAGCTTTTTCTGAATGTCTAATCTGAGTTCCCTAAAACGTTCTCCGATCTCACTCCGATTCTGAACATTTATTGACGAATCTCCTACTATTGGTACTTCTTCACCCGAAGTTACCATGTCCCTCCCAAAATTCACATAATAGGGTGAAACACCCAAAACCTCGTGTTGCGACGTACGAATCGCACACACAACCTTGGCGAGTTGTGAATCCCACAAACGGTGGTTTTCACCGACGTAAGCTCGGTTTGATTTATCCTTTCCGCAGGGTTTGCCTGCGGATGATAATGGGCCGTAAATTGAAGACGTGACGCGTACGCTTGGCAAAGCGTTTTCAATTTCTTAGATCGGAATTGGGGACCGTTGTCACAGACAATCACCTTTGGGATGCCAAATAAAAGAAAAACGTTATCCTCCAGTTCTCTACAAATTGCTTTCGCAGTAGCAGACCTAAGAGCAAAAAGAAGTGGAAATTTAGTAAAATAATCAACGACGGTAAGAATGTAAATAAATCTCCTACTCGACTTAGGAAGCGGACCCAGTTAAAGAAAGAGCTCCTAAGAGAACCGTTTGGCAGTACGAGAAAGCCGACTGGGACGGCCTCAATAATTTTTTCAGGATCTTTAACTGGTCACTATGCTTCCTCGATAGTGACGTAGATTCCAGTGCGGATATGCTCACAAGTTTAATTCTTTTGGGAATGAGAACTTTTATCCCGAATAGGGTTAAAAGCATCAGACCTAAAGTGAACGCATGGTTTGATATGAGCTGTAAAGAGGTTATCAGGGCTAAAGAGGTAAGTTTCCGTTGTTACAAAGCCAACCCTGCTGAGGAAAATCGGAATAAGTTTAAACAAGCCAGGAAGGCCTGCAATGTCCATATTCGACGGACCAAATTTTTACATGACCAAAAACTAAGGCAAAAAATACTGCAATGTCCCAAAGGCAGTAAAAATTTTTGGTCATTTGTGAAAAACATGAAGAATTCTTCCTCTTCCTCGGTCCCATCGCTCATTGATGATGATACTCCAGTGGTTAGCTCTCTTGCGAAAGCTAACCTTTTTGCTAGGCAGTTCGCCGCCAACTCTTCGCTGCCAGAGAGTGTCATGACTCCGCCAGTTCTTGAGCGCGTTAATGATTCCATGGGACAAATCTTCTTTCGCACTCGTGCTGTGGCGAGGGTCCTAAAGGATCTCAACATACACAAATCCGCTGGCCCGGATGGTATCCCCGCTATTGTTCTGAAGAGGTGTTCTTCAACGCTGGCAAAACCATTGCGTAAGCTTTTCCATCTATCCTATTCTTCTGGGCTCGTTCCGAGTAGTTGGAAAACAGCATTTGTCCAGCCTATACCCAAAAAAGGCGAATCCTCCTCTCCCTCCAATTATCGTCCGATTGCACTTACGTCCCTTCTTTCTAAGGTCATGGAAACGCTGATAAATTATCAGCTTAAGAAATATCTTGAAGAACGAAAGCTTCTTAATGACCGGCAGTACGGCTTTCGCAGCAACAGGTCCACTGGTGATTTGATGGCATATCTCACCGAACAGTGGAACAAATCTTTACATCGTTTTGGAGAAAGTAAGATTGTTGCACTCGATATTTCAAAAGCATTTGATAGAGTTTGGCACCAGGCTCTCTTATCGAAAATGCGTGCCTTCGGTATTGATGAATTCCTCCTTCGTTGGATTAGAAACTTTCTTTTGAACCGTTCAATACAAGTTGTACTGGACGGGTTCAAGTCTGAAACCCACAAAATAAATGCTGGTGTGCCCCAGGGCTCCGTTTTGTCTCCGACCCTCTTTCTCATTTTTATAAATGATCTCTTGTCTGTAACTTCTAATCCAATTCATTGTTTCGCTGACGATAGTACCCTTAGCTTTTCATATTCGTTCCCAGACTCACATCCCTCCCTTTCGGGTGTGGAACTGCAACGGCAAAATATGATAAGCTCATTAAACTCTGACTTAAACAGCATTGTACAATGGGGAATAAAAAACCGCGTAGAGTTTAATGCTTTGAAAACTCAATGCTGTCTTGTATCGTTGAAGCGAGATATACCCCCCTTGCCACTGTCCATGTGTGGCACTTGCATCAGTGAAACCGAACATCTCCAGATTCTTGGTATGTGTATCACCGACCACCTCTTGTGGAATGATCACATATGCGATGTCGCCAAAAATGCCGCAAGATGTTTAGGTTTTTTAAGACGATGCAAGAACTTCTTTTCCCCTTCTGATCTGGCTACCATCTACAAAACTTACATACGGCCAAAGCTTGAGTACAACTCCCACATTTGGGCTGGTGCTCCAGTAACGTACTTAAGTCTTTTGGACAGTATCCAGAGAAGAGCATTTAAGATGATTGGTGACCGTACCATCGTTGAGACTTTTACGTCACTTGAACATCGACGTAATGTCTCATGCCTCACCCTCTTTTACCGTTACTTTAATGGTTTATGCTCTAGTGAAATAGCCAGTTGCATTCCTCCCCTTAAGATATTCAACCGTAATACCCGCGCCTCCAGGAATGCCCATCAGTTCACCCTCGAGCCCAACTTCGGACGTACGGTCATGTTCAGAGAATCGTTCTTTAGCCGTACTACGCGAATGTGGAACTCTCTTCCACACTCTGTCTTCCCCAGTCATTGCAGTGTTCAGGAATTCAAGACTAATGTTAACCGACACCTCATCCTTAACCCTCTCCGTCTATCCCATTTTTCCTAACGCTCGCACTGTGCTTTGGCATAAAAAGGGAACAAAAACCCCTTGAGTGCGTGCCTATTATAAAAAAAAAAAAAAAAAAAAAAAACCTACAAGATCTACACAGCTCATTTCCCACGGTGAAGTAACCCCTACTCTCTCAGACATCAAACCAGCTGGCTTCTCATTCACCGGCTGCACTTGTTGGCAAACTTTACAATTGCGTACATATCTTGTTATATCTGCCCTCATCTTGGGCCAATAAAACTTTGCCCCAATCCTGGCAAAAGTTTTTTTAACTCCCATGTGTCCAGCTAACGGACCATCATGGTTCTCTTTCAAAATATCTAGCCTTTAATTTTTCCCTAAAACACTCTTCCATTCTTGACTACTCTCATGAACGACAATATGGTTTGATTTGACGAGTTTGAAAAGCTGATCTTGTTCAACTCGCCAAGCCGGATAAGCTAATGGGTTAGAATTAACTACGGACTTCATCTTAATTATCCAAGGGTCTACATCCTCTTCTGAGATCTCGGCTAACACCGGAACTCCATGAGAAAGCATATCAGGAACAACATGCTCTTTGCCCTTTCCATGGATAATTTCGAAGTCAAACTGTTGGAGCCGAACTGCCCAACGCGCTAATCTACCCTGTGGATCCTTAAGATTGCTTAACCATACTAAAGAATAATGATCTGTCACGACTGTAAATCGAAAGCCTTCGATATACGGTCGCAACTTCTCAACAGCCCAAAGTACAGCTAAGCATTCTTTCTCTGTTGTACTATAATTTCTTTCATTTCTATTTAAACTTCTACTAAGGTAACAGACAACCTTTTCACCCTCATCAAAGTTTTGAGACAAAACTGCACCGATGCCGAAATCTGACGCATCTGTTCGAACGACAAATGGTCGTTTAAAATCTGGGCAAGTGAGTATGGGTGCTGTCACCAGACACTCATTTGCCTTCCTAAAACTAACCTCACACTGATCTGTCCAATTAAACTTTCTATTCTTCTTTAATAAATCTGACAGTGGCTGAAGTAGTTCAGCAAAATTTGGTACAAAACGACGGTACCATGACACTGTCCCTATAAAGCTTCTAACTTCCTTAACATTCCTCGGTGCTGGAATCCTAACCATGCTTTCCACTTTTTCTGGATCTACATGTAACCCGTTACGATCCACGATATATCCTAAAAATTTTAGAGCTGGCATGCAAAAATTGCATTTTTCCCTACTGACCTTCAATCATGCTTCACACAACCTTTTCATCACCTCATTAAGGATTTCAAGATGCTTCTCGAAAGAATCCGCAATGATGATGATGTCGTCTAAATAGACGAAGACATATGGCTCCAGGTCGGCACCCAAAACTGTGTCGATAAACCTCTGCCATGTCGCAGGTGAATTGTGAAGACCGAAAGGCATTCTTCTGAACTGAAAAAGGCCTCTCCCAGGAACCGTGAAGGCAGTATAGGGCTAAGATTCCTCCTCCATAGGAATCTGCCAGTATGCTGACTTAATGTCTAGCGAAGACAAGAACCTCGCACCTCGAAGTCTGTCCAAAATCGAATTTATATACGGAAGTGGATAACCATCTCTATCTGTATTCTTGTTTAGCTTCCTATAGTCCACGCAAAATCTATAGGAGCCATCTTTCTTCTTAACCAGGAGTATTGGAGATGACCAAGAACTTTTGGATCTCTCAATTACCCCTGCGTCTAGCATCTCTTTAAGTTCTTTATCTATATGGCCCTGCATTGCCGGAGAAACCGGATAATACCGTTGTTTAATCGATTCCGCCAACGTTCTAATTTTGTGTGCCACCATTGTGGTGCACCCTAATCCTTCTGGCATTTTTCTAAAAGAACTCTCTATTACATCATCTAATAATCTAATTTCCCTATCACCCAAATCTGACCGTTCTGTAATAGAACATATCGAAACCATCCGATCCTGGTTCGAAAAATTCCACATCCGTGATCTCAAATCCGGAACAATGCCCGACAGTGCCCAAAAATCTGCACCTAAGATTACGGTGTGGGGTAGAGTGGGAATGACAAGACAGTCTATGAGAACTGCCTTATCCTCAACTACAATTGGTAACGAAATTACGCCTAAAGTTTTGACACTAGTTCCATCTGCTAAACATACAGAGTGAACTTTCTCTTTCTTCAAACTAAGCCCTTATCTTTGGAGAATGCTCCAGCTATCTCTTCCTTTTATGGTCCTAGAAGCTCCTGAATCTAATAAACCAAAAAATCTAGAACCATAAATACTAATTTTCAAAAATGGTCTGCTATCATCTCCGTTTGCCGCCAAAGTAAAACCTAAATGAATTCGAGTTGTCAGCTGGTTGCCAACAGGCAACCTAACTAATTTCTTCGGTACTCGCGCCCTGTTGGTGCACGAGACCGATGAGCATTTCCCGAACAACTTGGGCAACTGCTCTTGCTGACACCTTCAGCACCACAACCATAACATCTCCTATTAGCCGAACACCTATTTGCATAATGGCCTGATCCATTGCAATTATAACATCTAATACCAGACGTACCAGCTTGGTTGAATCCAGTAGGCTGCGACCTACTAGGTTGAACCACTCTGCTGGGCTGTTCGGTCCTAGCGACAGAAGGGGATTTCTGTCGCACTGCCGAAACTGCAGTGTAACCGACTTCGGGTATCTTAACAGCCGCGACTTTCGGTTGCACTGACGAAACTTCAGTGTAACCGAGTTCGGGCTCTACAAAATTTTTATTTCGAGCAGGCGGCGGCTCGAAATGTTCTACATTGGCCCTAAGCGTCTCTAAATCCCTACCTAGGCTAGCCAATTCCTTAACAGACTGTGGTTTCTGAAAACCAATCTGTTTTTGGTAAAAAGGGTCCAAATTTTTCATTAGGATAGCGACTTTCCTCCGTTCAGAAAGTGGCTCTCCTAACCTCTTGAACAAAGTACGCATGGTGGCTAAATATGCACCATACGACTCCTCTTTACCTTGGGTACGACGGTTGATCTGTTCTAATAACAAATCATCATAGTTTGCTGGCAAGAATTTTTATTTCAACGCGTCTACAAATTCTTGCCAGTTAGAAATATCTTCTCTGACTGACCTGTACCACAACAAGGCTTGGCCAGTAAGAAGATCTACCACTGACTGATATAAATGGGTTTCTGAAACCCCTCTAGCTAAACTAAGCTCTTCTACTCTTTCTAGGAATGAGTTCACTGATGTGCCACACCACTTACCAGGGAACTGAACATTCCACCTACAAATTCGTTCTGTACACCGCTCCTGCGATGCACCAGAAAAAGCTAAATTACGCCCTATACTATTCCCTGCACTATTTTGAAAATTATTCTCTAAACTAATCCCTACAGCAGGCCTATCTAAATCGTTGCACATCCTCGCCGATGTGATATCATGCCTCGTTGGTTGACTCGGGCCTTGAGTCAACTGACCTGCTCCTGAGGTCATTGGCATTTCTTCCTCGAAAGCCTTTTCTTCATCATCTTCGCCGTTCAATTTCGATAAAAGTAGTAAAAGATCTAACTTGAGAGACTTTTGCTCTCCTACCTCTTCATCGCGTGCTGCCTGCGCTTTCCCTATTCTATTTAAACCCCATTTGACCTTGGTAAGGATCTTCAAGAACTCCGGTGACTTTGAACTTCTTGGACGATCCTTAAGAAGATCCCTAATCTCACTAATCTTATCTACCACTGCATTTCTATCCTGTATGTAGGTGAAAGGGTACTTATCGTACGCTTCTACTGAACCCCTACGTTCTAACATTCGAGAAGCTCTTAAGGAACTTCTCATGGTGTCTACGGTCCCCTTTTCTAATCCACGACAGAGCATTTCATATGTTAGCTCGTCTCTAGAAAGCCGATTTATTTCCATTTTAATTTAAATAAATTAAAACAAGGACTATCAAAAAGATTTAAAAAGTCTGAGAAAAAAAACAATGTTGGTAACCCTACACTATTTTTATATTCCACACCAGGAATTAAAAAAAAATTAAAAAAAAATATTAAAAAAAAACTGCTTACAAAAAATCAATACAAAAAGTTTATAAAAAAACTTAAAAAAAAGGAATCCAATATAGGACCCTATACGTTAAAAAAATCTTTCAGAAAAAAGGTACCAATTAAAGGTAGTAAAAATTCAGTTGGCAAATTCTCGTAGTATATTATAAAATATAACAGGGTCAAAATCCACTCAAAAATTTATCCACTCAAAAAAAAGAGAAGGCACTATTAAATTATAATGCCAATAACAAAAAAACTCAATAGAAAAAAGAGAAAACACTACCTATAAAATTATATTGTCAAATATAAGACTTAATGAAAGAGAAAACAATATAAAATAAAATGGCCGAACAAAATCAAAAAAATAAATAAATTAAATGAAAAATTTAATCGACAAAATTATATGTACGTAGGTGGGTACCGACGAAAAATTCAAATGAAAAACTTATAAAATAAAAAGGAACAAACAAAACTCACTTTTTAATTAGGTAGGTAGGTATCACTTCAAATCCAAATACCTATGTAGAAAAGCACTTGTAGAAAAAAGCACAATATGTGAAGGTATATAATTTCCTTGTTGGTACCTATGAGAAAAAAAAAATACACACCAAGTAAATTATTTTTATTAACAATAAATTAAAAAAAACTTTCCTAAAACAAAACAATTTAACCACTAGTGCGGATTCAAGCACTTTCTCAGCTAAACAAAATCAAAACACTTGTAGGTAGGTACACTGTATGTATTTAAAAAGAGCCCCGCACGTTGAGCGACAATTTGTTGCAATATTTTCTTACTTTATTATTAATTTTAACTTTACGATTATTAACGAAACTTTAAAACCGCGGCACTTTGGATTTTCGTATCCAACAAAATAAAACAAAATCAAATTAAGCAACAAAAAAATGTGCAACCGGCACCGCGCAAAATATTTTCGATTATGAAGAAGTGTCAAAATGAAAATAAGAGAGAAGAAATATACACGAGAGAAAAAAAAATGCAACACAATAACAGCAGCTTGTTATGTGCTGTTTCCCAACTAGCTCAAGTGGGTGGGGTGGGTCGATGTAAAAAAAAAAGAATACACAAAAAAAGACAAAATCTGTTTTGCCAACAGATAAATAAAGGGTTAATCGATTGATATTAACCGAATACCTAATGACTACGTACCTCGTCGTACGCTTCTGCTTAAATTTTAAGGGCACCAGGAAACTTTTATAGAAAAGTTTGCCTTAAACTAACCACTGAAACTTATCTCCAAAACAATAAAAAGAATAGTTTATTTTCCCGAATGGGGATTTAAATCTTTATTAAAAAAAAACTGCCTGGGAAAACCTTTATAAAATATAGGTAGAAAACCAGGATCTTTTCAAAAAAGTATACAATGTATATAATGGCAAAAGGCCAAATTTAAAAGTAAAAAAAAACAAAACAATTGCTGAATATCAAATATGTAATTACAATTTGTGTCACAAAAGACACGAAATGAAAATGGCTAAGAGGAACCGTTCCCGAACGGACAATGATTGAAGAACAAAAAGGGTCACGAGTCCCGCAATATCGGGATAAATGAAAAACCGAGCGAAGGTCTACCGATATCACAAATTTTGCCAATATAGGCCACAAAAAAAAAATACAAAATCGAAACCGAACCAAAGTAAACACAATAAACTAAAAAGGGTACTTATCTATAGCGAGAATCCCTTCTCCTGGAGAAATCACCCGAACTGCGCTCCTCAACACAAAAGATTTCCTTTTATTATTCACAAACAATTTTAGCTCCGACTGCTAAAATTTTTTCACTAAATAATTTGGCTCAAACTGCCAAAATTATTCTCACGATATCAAAAATTTAAACTTTCCCAAAATTAACTACTAAACAAAAATCGTAATAGTTTTTCGATTTCTTATTTTTATCTCTTCACAACCAAAGTCTTCCAAGAAGTGACTAATGGCGGACCTCTCTCATCCATTTATCAACGTCCATATTGTCGTCTCTTTCGAACCAACTGTGTGGCGGTATTCGGCTACGGTTTATTCGCACGACCCCGCTCATTAGCTGAGGTTGCTAAATCCAAACCACGATTCGCTCAGAGACAATTCCGAATATCCCAATCATTGGTGATAATTCGATATGGTTAGATGGACGTCCCTTTCCGTCAATTCCAATTTAATAAAAATAAAAACGAAAAACTATTTACACACGATAAAGTCCCCGTCTAAAAACGACCCAGACTTAAAATAAAAAGCAAAACTTTTGTGTTGGACAAAGTCTCCACCATTTTGAAAATCAAATGGTGAGAAAGGATCCGCCGTCTCGCGATAAACTCTACAAATTAAAACCCGTAGACCTTCGCGCAGACTCAAAAGAATAGGGAAACACCTAGCAAAGACGTTTTCATTTCGTGTTTAAAAACTAATTTTAGGTAGGACTCTCGGCCATGCTAAAAGAAGACAAGATTTACGAAGACTGACTGACTTGTCAGTTGGGTGTGAACCTCCTGTCACACATTTTGGGTGGCCATGCATATTATCGCATGCCGTCTGCACGAATTCGATTTCTGCCGTCAACTTCCTGTTGGGCGGTATAGTTTTAAAGGCTCAAGCAACTTCGTAAGTGTGGATCGTCTCTCGCACACTGATGGTTTACACCAACCATCTGTTACCAAACATTCAAATTTCTAATTGTAAACCTCCTGGTTTAAACGCAGCAAATATCGACGACGATGAGCTATTAAATATAAAAATTACAAAATGTTACTTTTCCCAATTACTTGAGAGTAGGCCCTCTGGTTGATGGAACAGGAAACCACTTACTCTACAAGCAATTTTGAGCCGCAACAAAAAAAAGAAGAAAGAATTAAGAGGAAAGTGAAGAACAGGCAAATGAAACTTGTTGCGGTAAATTATAACGCAACAAATCCCACCCTTACCTCCTAGGAAATGTACTTACATTTCATAAAAATCATAAGTCATTTCCTGAGGCTAAACCAAAAAGAGAAAAAAAGATAAAGGTTTTTCCATCAAAAAAAATTTCAAACTCAAAAATCAAAAAAATTACAAAAGCGTAATAATTCGCGGCATCCGACAAGGAAAAGTTTCGACGCCAAACCATCGCACCTTGACGATATTGAACATCTCTACGACGAAGATTTTAAGTTTTAGCCGACTTACTACTTGAAGCTTTCAGCTTTTTCTGAATGTCTAATCTGAGTTCCCTAAAACGTTCTCCGATCTCACTCCGATTCTGAACATTTATCGACGAATCTCCTACTATTGGTACTTCTTCACCCGAAGTTACCATGTCCCTCCCAAAATTCACATAATAGGGTGAAACACCCAAAACCTCGTGTTGCGACGTACGAATCGCACACACAACCTTGGCGAGTTGTGAATCCCACAAACGGTGGTTTTCACCGACGTAAGCTCGGTTTGATTTATTCTTTCCGCAGGGTTTGCCTGCGGATGATAATGGGCCGTAAATTGAAGACGTGACGCGTACGCTTGGCAAAGCGTTTTCAATTTCTTAGATCGGAATTGGGGACCGTTGTCACAGACAATCACCTTTGGGATGCCAAATAAAAGAAAAACGTTATCCTCCAGTTCTCTACAAATTGCTTTCGCAGTAGCAGACCTAAGAGCAAAAAGAAGTGGAAATTTAGTAAAATAATCAACGACGGTAAGAATGTAAATAAATCTCCTACTCGACTTAGGAAGCGGACCTACAAGATCTACACAGATCATTTCCCACGGTGAAGTAACCCCTACTCTCTCAGACATCAAACCAGCTGGCTTCTCATTCACCGGCTGCACTTGTTGGCAAACTTTACAATTGCGTACATATCTTGTTATATCTGCCCTCATCTTGGGCCAATAAAACTTTGCCCCAATCCTGGCAAAAGTTTTTTTAACTCCCATGTGTCCAGCTAACGGACCATCATGGTTCTCTTTCAAAATATCTAGCCTTTCATTTTTCCCTAAAACCCTCTTCCATTCTTGACTACTCTCATGAACGACAATATGGTTTGATTTGACGAGTTTGAAAAGCTGATCTTGTTCAACTCGCCAAGCCGGATAAGCTAATGGGTTAGAATTAACTACGGACTTCATCTTAATTATCCAAGGGTCTACATCCTCTTCTGAGATCTCGGCTAACACCGGAACTCCATGAGAAAGCATATCAGGAACAACATGCTCTTTGTCCTTTCCATGGATAATTTCGAAGTGAAACTGTTGGAGCCGAACTGCACAACGCGCTAATCTACCCTGTGGATCCTTAAGATTGCTTAACCATACTAAAGAATAATGATCTGTCACGACTGTAAATCGAAAGCCTTCGATATACGGTCGCAACTTCTCAACAGCCCAAAGTACAGCTAAGCATTCTTTCTCTGTTGTACTATAATTTCTTTCATTTCTATTTAAACTTCTACTAAGGTAACAGACAACCTTTTCACCCTCATCAAAGTTTTGAGACAAAACTGCACCGATGCCGAAATCTGACGCATCTGTTCGAACGACAAATGGTCGTTTAAAATCTGGGCAAGTGAGTATGGGTGCTGTCACCAGACACTCATTTGCCTTCCTAAAACTAACCTCACACTGATCTGTCCAATTAAACTTTCTATTCTTCTTTAATAAATCTGACAGTGGCTGAAGTAGTTCAGCAAAATTTGGTACAAAACGACGGTACCATGACACTGTCCCTATAAAGCTTCTAACTTCCTTAACATTCCTCGGTGCTGGAATCCTAACCATGCTTTCCACTTTTTCTGGATCTACATGTAACCCGTTACGATCCACGATATATCCTAAAAATTTTAGAGCTGGCATGTAAAAATTGCATTTTTCCCTACTGACCTTCAATCCTGCTTCACACAACTTTTTCATCACCTCATTAAGGATTTCAAGATGCTTCTCGAAAGAATCCGCAATGATGATGATGTCGTCTAAATAGACGAAGACATATGGCTCCAGGTCGGCACCCAAAACTGTGTCGATAAACCTCTGCCATGTCGCAGGTGAATTGTGAAGACCGTAAGGCATTCTTCTGAACTGAAAAAGGCCTCTCCCAGGAACCGTGAAGGCAGTATAGGGCTAAGATTCCTCCTCCATAGGAATCTGCCAGTATGCTGACTTAATGTCTAGCGAAGACAAGAACCTCGCACCTCGAAGTCTGTCCAAAATCGAATTTATATACGGAAGTGGATAACCATCTCTATCTGTATTCTTGTTTAGCTTCCTATAGTCCACGCAAAATCTATAGGAGCCATCTTTCTTCTTAACCAGGAGTATTGGAGATGACCAAGAACTTTTGGATCTCTCAATTACCCCTGCGTCTAACATCTCTTTAAGTTCTTTATCTATATGGCCCTGCATTGCCGGAGAAAGCGGATAATACCGTTGTTTAATCGATTCCGCCAACGTTCTAATTTTGTGTGCCACCATTGTGGTGCACCCTAATCCTTCTGGCATTTTTCTAAAAGAACTCTCTATTACATCATCTAATAATCTAATTTCCCTATCACCCAAATCTGACCGTTCTGTAATAGAACATATCGAAACCATCCGATCCTGGTTCGAAAAATTCCACATCCGTGATCTCAAATCCGGAACAATGCCCGACAGTGCCCAAAAATCTGCACCTAAGATTACGGTGTGGGGTAGAGTGGGAATGACAAGACAGTCTATGAGAACTGCCTTATCCTCAACTACAATTGGTAACGAAATTACCCCTAAAATTTTGACACTAGTTCCATCTGCTAAACATACAGAGTGAACTTTCTCTTTCTTCAAACTAAGCCCTTATCTTTGGAGAATGCTCCAGCTATCTCTACCTTTTATGGTCCTAGAAGCTCCTGAATCTAATAAACCTAAAAATCTAGAACCATAAATACTAATTTTCAAAAATGGTCTGCTATCATCTCCGTTTGCCGCCAAAGTAAAACCTAAATGAATTCGAGTTGTCAGCTGGTTGCCAACAGGCAACCTAACTAATTTCTTCGGTACTCGCGCCCTGTTGGTGCACGAGACCGCTGAGCATTTCCCGAACAACTTGGGCAACTGCTCTTGCTGACACCTTCAGCACCACAACCATAACATCTCCTATTAGCCGAACACCTATTTGCATAATGGCCTGATCCATTGCAATTATAACATCTAATACCAGACGTACCAGCTTGGTTGAATCCAGTAGGCTGCGACCTACTAGGTTGAACCACTCTGCTGGGCTGTTCGGTCCTAGCGACAGAAGGGGATTTCTGTCGCACTGCCGAAACTGCAGTGTAACCGACTTCGGGTATCTTAACAGCCGCGACTTTCGGTTGCACTGACGAAACTTCAGTGTAACCGAGTTCGGGCTCTACAAAATTTTTATTTCGAGCAGGCGGCGGCTCGAAATGTTCTACATTGGCCCTAAGCGTCTCTAAATCCCTACCTAGGCTAGCCAATTCCTTAACAGACTGTGGTTTCTGAAAACCAATCTGTTTTTGGTAAAAAGGGTCCAAATTTTTCATTAGGATAGCGACTTTCCTCCGTTCAGAAAGTGGCTCTCCTAACCTCTTGAACAAAGTACGCATGGTGGCTAAATATGCACCATACGACTCCTCTTTACCTTGGGTACGACGGTTGATCTGTTCTAATAACAAATCATCATAGTTTGCTGGCAAGAATTTTTATTTCAACGCGTCTACAAATTCTTGCCAGTTAGAAATATCTTCTCTGACTGACCTGTACCACAACAAGGCTTGGCCAGTAAGAAGATCTACCACTGACTGATATAAATGGGTTTCTGAAACCCCTCTAGCTAAACTAAGCTCTTCTACTCTTTCTAGGAATGAGTTCACTGATGTGCCACACCACTTACCAGGGAACTGAACATTCCACCTACAAATTCGTTCTGTACACCGCTCCTGCGATGCACCAGAAAAAGCTAAATTACGCCCTATACTATTCCCTGCACTATTTTGAAAATTATTCTCTAAACTAATCCCTACAGCAGGCCTATCTAAATCGTTGCACATCCTCGCCGATGTGATATCATGCCTCGTTGGTTGACTCGGGCCTTGAGTCAACTGACCTGCTCCTGAGGTCATTGGCTTTTCTTCCTCGAAAGCCTTTTCTTCATCATCTTCGCCGTTCAATTTCGATAAAAGTAGTAAAAGATCTAACTTGAGAGACTTTTGCTCTCCTACCTCTTCATCGCGTGCTGCCTGCGCTTTCCCTATTCTATTTAAACCCCATTTGACCTTGGTAAGGATCTTCAAGAACTCCGGTGACTTTGAACTTCTTGGACGATCCTTAAGAAGATCCCTAATCTCACTAATCTTATCTACCACTGCATTTCTATCCTGTATGTAGGTGAAAGGGTACTTATCGTACGCTTCTACTGAACCCCTACGTTCTAACATTCGAGAAGCTCTTAAGGAACTTCTCCTGGTGTCTACGGTCCCCTTAATCCCCTAATCCACGACAGAGCATTTCATATGTTAGCTCGTCTCTAGAAAGCCGATTTATTTCCATTTTAATTTAAATAAATTAAAACAAGGACTATCAAAAAGATTTAAAAAGTCTGAGAAAAAAAACAATGTTGGTAACCCTACACTATTTTTATATTCCACACCAGGAATTAAAAAAAGAATTAAAAAAAAATATTAAAAAAAAACTGCTTACAAAAAATCAATACAAAAAGTTAATAAAAAAACTTAAAAAAAAAGGAATCCAATATAGGACCCTATACGTTAAAAAAATCTTTCAGAAAAAAGGTACCAATTAAAAGTAGTAAAAATTCAGTTGGCAAATTCTCGTAGTATATTATAAAATATAACAGGGTCAAAATCCACTCAAAAATGTATCCACTCAAAAAAAGAGAAGGCACTATTAAATTATAATGCCAATAACAAAAAAACTCAATAGAAAAAAAGAGAAAACACTACCTATAAAATTATATTGTCAAATATAAAACTTAATGAAAGAGAAAACAATATAAAATAAAATGGCCTAACAAAATCAAAAAAATAAATAAATTAAATGAAAAATTTAATCGACAAAATTATATGTACGTAGGTGGGTACCGACGAAAAATTCAAATGAAAAACTTATAAAATAAAAAGGAACAAACAAAACTCACTTTTTAATTAGGTAGGTAGGTATCACTTCAAATCCAAATACCTATGTAGAAAAGCACTTGTAGAAAAAAGCACAATATGTGAAGGTATATAATTTCCTTGTTGGTACCTATGAGAAAAAAAAATACACACCAAGTAAATTATTTTTATTAACAATAAATTAAAAAAAACTTTCCTAAAACAAAACAATTTAACCACTAGTGCGGATTCAAGCACTTTCTCAGCTAAACAAAATCAAAACACTTGTAGGTAGGTACACTGTATGTATTTAAAAAGAGCCCCGCACGTTGAGCGACAATTTGTTGCAATATTTTCTTACTTTATTATTAATTTTAACTTTACGATTATTAACGAAACTTTAAAACCGCGGCACTTTGGATTTTCGTATCCAACAAAATAAAACAAAATCAAATTAAGCAACAAAAAAATGTGCAACCGGCACCGCGCAAAATATTTTCGATTATGAAGAAGTGTCAAAATGAAAACAAGAGAGAAGAAATATACACGAGAGAAAAAAAAATGCAACACAATAACAGCAGCTTGTTATGTGCTGTTTCCCAACTAGCTCAAGTGGGTGGGGTGGGTCGATGTAAAAAAAAAAGAATACACAAAAAAAGACAAAATCTGTTTTGCCAACAGATAAATAAAGGGTTAATCGATTGAAATCGATTCAACGTTGTTAAAAAAAAACAAGGTGATATTAACCGAATACCTAATGACTACGTACCTCGTCGTACGCTTCTGCTTAAATTTTAAGGGCGCCAGGAAACTTTTATAGAAAAGTTTGCCTTAAACTAAATACTGAAACTTATCTCCAACACAATCAAAGAATAGTTTATTTTCCCGAATGGGGATTTAAAATGTTTATTAAAAATTACTGCCTGGGAAAACCTTTATAAAATATAGGTAGAAAACCAGGATCTTTTCAAAAAAAATATAAAATGGTGTGTGTTTTAATTGACAAAAGGCCAATTTTAAAAGTAAAAAAAAAACAAAACAATTGTTGAATATAAAATATGTAACTACAATTTTTGTCACAAAAGACACGAAATGAAAATGGCTAAGAGGAACCGTTCCCGAATGGACAATAATTGAAGAACAAAAGGGTCACGAGTCCCACAATATCGGGATAAATGAAAAACGGAGCGAAGGTCTACCGATATCACAATATTTGCCAATATAGGCCACCGAAAAAAATCCAAAATCGAAACCGAACCAAAGTAAACAAAGTTAGCTGAGGTTGTTGAATCCAAACCACGATTCGCTCAGAGACAATTCCGAATATCCCAATCATTGGTGATAATTCGATATGGTTAGATGGACGAGTTCAGTCCCTTTCCGTCAATTCCAATTTAATAAAAATAAAAACGAAAAACTATTTACACACGATAAAGTCCCCGTCTAAAAACGACCCAGACTTAAAATAAAAAGCAAAACTTTTGTGTTGGACAAAGTCTCTACCATTTTGAAAATCAAATGGTGAGAAAGGATCCGCCGTCTCGCGATAAACTCTACAAATTAAAACCCGTAGACCTTCGCGCAGACTTAAAAGAATAGGGAAACACCTAGTAAAGCTGTTTTCATTTCGTGTTTAAAAACTAATTTTAGGTCGGACTCTTGGCCATGCTAAAAGAAGACAAGATTTACGAAGACTGACTGACTTGTCAGTTGGGTGTGAACCTCCTGTCACACATTTTGGGTGGCCATGCATATTATCGCATGCCGTCTGCACGAATTCGACTTCTGCCGTCAACTTCCTGTTGGGCGGTATAGTTTTAAAGGCTCAAGCAACTTCGTAAGTGTGGATCGTCTCTGGCACACTGATGGTTTACACCAACCATCTGTTACCAAACATTCAAATTTCTAATTGTAAACCTCCTGGTTTAAACGCAGCAAATATCGACGACGATGAGCTATTAAATATAAAAATTACAAAATGTTACTTTTCCCAATTACTTGAGAGTAGGCCCTCTGGTTGATGGAACAGGAAACCACTTACTCTACAAGCAATTTTGAGCCGCAACAAAAAAAAGAAGAAAGAATTAAGAGGAAAGTGAAGAACAGGCAAATGAAACTTGTTGCGGTAAATTATAACGCAACAAATCCCACCCTTACCTCCTAGGAAATGTACTTACATTTCATAAAAATCATAAGTCATTTCCTGAGGCTAACCCAAAAAGAGAAGAAAAGATAAAGGTTTTTCCATCAAAAAAAATTCCAAACTCAAAAATCAAAAAAATTACAAAATCAAAAATCTATATCAAAAAATGCTTATCAACAAAATCAAAAAAAGAATTTAAATTAAATCATAAAAAAAACAAAAAAAACTAAATTAAAAGTTACGTTAATCGGATGCTTCTGAAAACGGCTTTAAATCTTTAGCATACCAAGTACCGCGTTCTTTACCTCTACTATCTTCCAAGACATATGTCCAAGGTGACACACGCTTCTTAATTACAAACGGACCGACAAACTTCGGTGCTAACTTGGCAGCGTAATAATTCGCGGCATCCGACAAGGAAAAGTTTCGACGCCAAACCATCGCACCTTGACGATATTGAACATCTCTACGACGAAGATTATAAGTTTTAGCCGACTTACTACTTGCAGCTTTCAGCTTTTTCTGAATGTCTAATCTGAGTTCCCTAAAACGTTCTCCGATCTCACTCCGATTCTGAACATTTATCGACGAATCTCCTACTATTGGTACTTCTTCACCCGAAGTTACCATGTCCCTCCCAAAATTCACATAATAGGATGAAACACCCAAAACCTCGTGTTGCGACGTACGAATCGCACACACAACCTTGGCGAGTTGTGAATCCCACAAACGGTGGTTTTCACCGCTCGGTTTATTTATCCTTTCCGCAGGGTTTGCCTGCGGATGATAATGGGCCGTAAATTGAAGACGTGACGCGTACGCTTGGCAAAGCGTTTTCAATTCCTTAGATCGGAATTGGGGACCGTTGTCACAGACGATCACCTTTGGGATGCCTAATAAAAGAAAAACGTTATCCTCCAGTTCCCTACAAATTGCTTTCGCAGTAGCAGACCTAAGAGCAAAAAAAAGTGGAAATTTAGTAAAATAATCAACGACGGTAAGAATGTAAATAAATCCCCTACTCGACTTAGGAAGCGGACCTACAAGATCTACACAGATCATTTCCCACGGTGAAGTAACCCCTACTCTCTCAGACATCAAACCAGCTGGCTTCTCATTCACCGGCTGCACTTGTTGGCAAACTTTACAATTGCGTACATATCTTGTTATATCTGCCCTCATCTTGGGCCAATAAAACTTTGCCCCAATCCTGGCAAAAGTTTTTCTAACACCCATGTGTCCAGCTAACGGACCATCATGGTACTCTTTCAAAATATCTAGCCTTTCATTTTTCCCTAAAACCCTCTTCCATTCTTGACTACTCCCATGAACGACAATATGGTTTGATTTGACGAGTTTGAAAAGCTGATCTTGTTCAACTCGCCAAGCCGGATAAGCTAATGGGTTAGAATTAACTACGGACTTCATCTTAATTATCCAAGGGTCTACATCCTCTTCTGAGATATCGGCTAACACCGGAACTCCACGAGAAAGCATATCAGGAACAACATGCTCTTTGCCCTTTCCATGGATAATTTCGAAGTCAAACTGTTGGAGCCGAACTGCCCAACGCGCTAATCTACCCTGTGGATCTTTAAGATTGCTTAATCATACTAAAGAATAATGATCTGCCACGACTGTAAATCGAAAGCCTTCGATATACGGTCGCAACTTCTCAACAGCCCAAAGTACAGCTAAGCATTCTTTCTCTGTTGTACTATAATTTCTTTCATTTCTATTTAAACTTCTACTAAGGTAACAGACAACCTTTTCACCCTCATCAAAGTTTTGAGACAAAACTGCACCGATGCCGAAATCTGACGCATCTGTTTGAACGACAAATGGTCGTTTAAAATCTGGGCAAGTGAGTATGGGTGCTGTCACCAGACACTCCTTTGCCTTCCTAAAACTAACCTCACACTGATCTGTCCAATTAAACTTTCTATTCTTCTTTAATAAATCTGACAGTGGCTGAAGTAGTTCAGCAAAATTTGGTACAAAACGACGGTACCATGACACTGTCCCTATAAAGCTTCTAACTTCCTTAACATTCCTCGGTGCTGGAATCCTAACCATGCTTTCCACTTTTTCTGGATCTACATGTAACCCGTTACGATCCACGATATATCCTAAAAATTTTAGAGCTGGCATGCAAAAATTGCATTTTTCCCTACTGACCTTCAATCCTGCTTCACACAACCTTTTCATCACCTCATTAAGGATTTCAAGATGCTTTTCGAAAGAATCCGCAATGATGATGATGTCGTCTAAATAGACGAAGACATATGGCTCCAGGTCGGCACCCAAAACTGTGTCGATAAACCTCTGCTATGTCGCAGGTGAATTGTGAAGACCGAAAGGCATTCTTCTAACTGAAAAAGGCCTCTCCCAGGAACCGTGAAGGCAGTATAGGGCTAAGATTCCTCCTCCATAGGAATCTGCCAGTATGCTGACTTAATGTCTAGCAAAGACAAGAACCTCGCACCTCGAAGTCTGTCCAAAATCGAATTTATATACGGAAGTGGATAACCATCTCTATCTGTATTCTTGTTTAGCTTCCTATAGTCCACGCAAAATCTATAGGAGCCATCTTTCTTCTTAACCAGGAGTATTGGAGATGACCAAGAACTTTTGGATCTCTCAATTACCCCTGCGTCTAACATCTCTTTAAGTTCTTTATCTATATGGCCCTGCATTGCCGGAGAAACCGGATAATACCGTTGTTTAATCGATTCCGCCAACGTTCTAATTTTGTGTGCTTCCATTGTGGTGCACCCTAATCCTTCTGGCATTTTTCTAAAAGAACTCTCTATTACATCATCTAATAATCTAATTTCCCTATCACCCAAATCTGACCGTTCTGTAATAGAACATATCGAAACCATCCGATCCTGGTTCGAAAAATTCCACATCCGTGATCTCAAATCCGGAACAATGCCCGACAGTGCCCAAAAATCTGCACCTAAGATTACGGTGTGGGGTAGAGTGGGAATGACAAGACAGTCTATGAGAACTGCCTTATCCTCAACTACAATTGGTAACGAAATTACCCCTAAAATTTTGACACTAGTTCCATCTGCTAAACATACAGAGTGAACTTTCTCTTTCTTCAAACTAAGCCCTTATCTTTGGAGAATGCTCCAGCTATCTCTACCTTTTATGGTCCTAGAAGCTCCTGAATCTAATAAACCTAAAAATCTAGAACCATAAATACTAATTTTCAAAAATGGTCTGCTATCATCTCCGTTTGCCGCCAAAGTAAGACCTAAATGAATTCGAGTTGTCAGCTGGTTGCCAACAGGCAACCTAACTAATTTCTTCGGTACTCGCGCCCTGTTGGTGCACGAGACCGATGAGCATTTCCCGAACAACGTGGGCAACTGCTCTTGCTGACACCTTCAGCACCACAACCATAACATCTCCTATTAGCCGAACACCTATTTGCATAATGGCCTGATCCATTGCAATTATAACATCTAATACCAGACGTACCAGCTTGGTTGAATCCAGTAGGTTGCGACCTACTAGGTTGAACCACTCTGCTGGGCTGTTCGGTCCTAGCGACAGAAGGGGATTTCTGTCGCACTGCCGAAACTGCAGTGTAACCGACTTCGGGTATCTTAACAGCCGCGACTTTCGGTTGCACTGACGAAACTTCAGTGTAACCGAGTTCGGGCTCTACAAATTTTTATTTCGAGCAGGCGGCGGCTCGAAATGTTCTACATTGGCCCTAAGCGTCTCTAAATCCCTACCTAGGCTAGCCAATTCCTTAACAGACTGTGGTTTCTGAAAACCAATCTGTTTTTGGTAAAAAGGGTCCAATTTTTTCATTAGGATAGCGACTTTCCTCCGTTCAGAAAGTGGCTCTCCTAACCTCTTGAACAAAGTACGCATGGTGGCTAAATATGCACCATACGACTCCTCTTTACCTTGGGTACGACGGTTGATCTGTTCTAATAACCAATCATCATAGTTTGCTGGCAAGAATTTTTATTTCAACGCGTCTACAAATTCTTGCCAGTTAGAAATATCTTCTCTGACTGACCTGTACCACAACAAGGCTTGGCCAGTAAGAAGATCTACCACTGACTGATATAAATGGGTTTCTGAAACCCCTCTAGCTAAACTAAGCTCTTCTACTCTTTCTAGGAATGAGTTCACTGATGTGCCACACCACTCACCAGTGAACTGAACATTCCACCTAGAAATTCGTTCTGTACACCGCTCCTGCGATGCACCAGAAAAAGCTAAATTACGCCCTATACTATTCCCTGCACTATTTTGAAAATTATTCTCTAAACTAATCCCTACAGCAGGCCTATCTAAATCGTTGCACATCCTCGCTGATGTGATATCATGCCTCGTTGGTTGACTCGGGCCTTGAGTCAACTGACCTGCTCCTGAGGTCATTGGCATTTCTTCCTCGAAAGCCTTTTCTTCATCATCTTCGCCGTTCAATTTCGATAAAAGTAGTATAAGATCTAACTTGAGAGACTTTTGCTCTCCTACCTCTTCATCGTGTGCTGCCTGCGCTTTCCCTATTCTATTAAACCCCATTCGATCTTGGTAAGGATCTTCAAGAACTCCGGTGACTTTGAACTTCTTGGACGATCCTTAAGAAGATCCCTTATCTCACTAATCTTATCTACCACTGCATTTCTATCCTGTATGTAGGTGAAAGGGTACTTATCGTACGCTTCTACTGAACCCCTACGTTCTAACATTCGAGAAGCTCTTAAGGAACTTCTCATGGTGTCTACGGTCCCCTTTTCTAATCCACGACAGAGCATTTCATATGTTAGCTCGTCTCTAGAAAGCCGATTTATTTCCATTTTAATTTAAATAAATTAAAACAAGGACTATCAAAAAGATTTAAAAAGTCTGAGAAAAAAAACAATGTTGGTAACCCTACACTATTTTTATATTCCACACCAGGAATTAAAAAAAGAATTAAAAAAAAATATTAAAAAAAAACTGCTTACAAAAAATCAATACAAAAAGTTTATAAAAAAACTTAGAAAAAAGGAATCCAATATAGGACCCTATACGTTAAAAAAATCTTTCAGAAAAAAGGTACAAAAGTAGTAAAAATTCAGTTGGCAAATTCTCGTAGTATATTATAAAATATAACACGGTCAAAATCCACTCAAAAATGTATCCACTAAAAAAAAGAGAAGGCACTATTAAATTATAATGCCAATAACAAAAAAACTCAATAGAAAAAAAGAGAAAACACTACCTATAAAATTATATTGTCAAATATAAAACTTAATGAAAGAGAACACAATATAAAATAAAATGGCCGAACAAAATCAAAAAAATAAATAATTTAAATGAAAAATTTAATCGACAAAATTATGTGTACGTAGGTGGGTACCGACGAAAAATTCAAATGAAAAACTTATAAAATAAAAAGGAACAAAAAAAAACTCACTTTTTAATTAGGTAGGTAGGTATCACTTCAAATCCAAATACCTATGTAGAAAAGCACTTGTAGAAAAAAGCACAATATGTGAAGGTATATAATTTCCTTGTTGGTACCTATGAGAAAAAAAAAATACACACCAAGTAAATTATTTTTATTAACAATAAATTAAAAAAAACTTCCCTAAAACAAAACAATTTAACCACTAGTGCGGATTCAAGCACTTTCTCAGCTAAACAAAATCAAAACACTGGTAGGTAGGTACACTGTATGTATTTAAAAAGAGCCCCGCACGTTGAGCGACAATTTGTTGCAATATTTTCTTACTTTATTATTAATTTTAACTTTACGATTATTAACGAAACTTTAAAACCGCGGCACTTTGGATTTTCGTATCCAACAAAATAAAGCAAAATCAAATTAAGCAAAAAAAAAAATGTGCAACCGGCACCGCGCAAAATATTTTCGATTATGACGAAGTGTCAAAATGAAAATAAGAGAGAAGAAATATACACGAGAGAAAAAAAATGCAACACAATAACAGCAGCTTGTTATGTGCTGTTTCCCAACTAGCTCAAGTGGGTGGGGTGGGTCGATGTAAAAAAAAAAGAATACACAAAAAAAGACAAAATCTGTTTTGCCAACAGATAAATAAAGGGTTAATCGATTGATATTAACCGAATACCTAATGACTACGTACCTCGTCGTACGCTTCTGCTTAAATTTTAAGGGCGCCAGGAAACTTTTATAGAAAAGTTTGCCTCAAACTAAACACTGAAACTTATCTCCAACACAATAAAAGAATAGTTTATTTTCCCCGAATGGGGATTTAAAATGTTTATTAAAAATTACTGCCTGGGAAAACCTTTATAAAATATAGGTAGAAAACCAGGATCTTTTCAAAAAAAATATAAAATGGTGTGTGTTTTAATTGACAAAAGGCCAATTTTAAAAGTAAAAAAAAAAACAAAACAATTGTTGAATATAAAATATGTAACTACAATTTTTGTCACAAAAGACACGAAATGAAAATGGCTAAGAGGAACCGTTCCCGAACGGACAATAATTGAAGAACAAAAGGGTCACGAGTCCCACAATATCGGGATAAATGAAAAACGGAGCGAAGGTCTACCGATATCACAATATTTGCCAATATAGGCCACCAAAAAAAATCCAAAATCGAAACCGAACCAAAGTAAACACAATAAACTAAAAAGGTACTTATCTATAACGAGAATCCTTTCTCCTGGAGTAATCGCCCGAACTGCGCTCCTCTACACAAAAGACTTCTTTTTATTATTCACAAAAAATTTTAGCTCTAACTGCCAAAATTTGTCCACTAAATAATTTGGCTCAAACTGCCAAAATTATTCTCACAATCTCAAAAATATTAACTTTCCCAAAATTAACTACTAAACAAAAATCGTAATAGTTTTTCGATTTCTTATTTTTATCTCTTCACAACCAAAGTCTTCCGAGAAGTGACTAATGGCGGACCTCTCTCATCCATTTATCAACGACCATATTGTCGTCTCTTTCGAACCAACTGTGTGGCGGTAATCGGCTACGGTTTATTCGCACGACCCCGCTCATTAGCTGAGGTTGTTGAATCCAAACCACGATTCGCTCAGAGACAATTCCGAATATCCCAATCATTGGTGATAATTCGATATGGTTAGATGGACGAGTTCAGTCCCTTTCCGTCAATTCCAATTTAATAAAAATGAAAACGAAAAACTATTTACACACGATAAAGTCCCCGTCTAAAAACGACCCAGACTTAAAATAAAAAGCAAAACTTTTGTGTTGGACAAAGTCTCCACCATTTTGAAAATCAAATGGTGAGAAAGGATCCGCCGTCTCGCGATAAACTCTACAAATTAAAACCCGTAGACCTTCGCGCAGACTCAAAAGAATAGGGAAACACCTAGCAAAGCCGTTTTCATTTCGTGTTTAAAAACTAATTTTAGGTAGGACTCTCGGCCATGCTAAAAGAAGACAAGATTTACGAAGACTGACTGACTTGTCAGTTGGGTGTGAACCTCCTGTCACACATTTTGGGTGGCCATGCATATTATCGCATGCCGTCTGCACGAATTCGATTTCTGCCGTCAACTTCCTGTTGGGCGGTATAGTTTTAAAGGCTCAAGCAACTTCGTAAGTGTGGATCGTCTCTCGCACACTGATGGTTTACACCAACCATCTGTTACCAAACATTCAAATTTCTAATTGTAAACCTCCTGGTTTAAACGCAGCAAATATCGACGACGATGAGCTATTAAATATAAAAATTACAAAATGTTACTTTTCCCAATTACTTGAGAGTAGGCCCTCTGGTTGATGGAACAGGAAACCACTTACTCTACAAGCAATTTTGAGCCGCAACAAAAAAAAGAAGAAAGAATTAAGAGGAAAGTGAAGAACAGGCAAATGAAACTTGTTGCGGTAAATTATAACGCAACAAATCCCACCCTTACCTCCTAGGAAATGTACTTACATTTCATAAAAATCATAAGTCATTTCCTGAGGCTAACCCAAAAAGAGAAGAAAAGATAAAGGTTTTTCCATAAAAAAAAATTCCAAACTCAAAAATCAAAAAAATTACAAAATCAAAAATCTATATCAAAAAGTGCTTATCAACAAAATCAAAAAAAGAATTTAAATTAAATCATAAAAAAAACAAAAAAAACTAAATTAAAAGTTACGTTAATCGGATGCTTCTGAAAACGGCTTTAAATCTTTAGCATGCCAAGTACCGCGTTCTTTACCTCTACTATCTTCCAAGACATATGTCCAAGGTGACACACGCTTCTTAATTACAAACGGACCGACAAACTTCGGTGCTAACTTGGCAGCGTAATAATTCGCGGCATCCGACAAGGAAAAGTTTCGACGCCAAACCATCGCACCTTGACGATATTGAACATCTCTACGACGAAGATTATAAGTTTTAGCCGACTTACTACTTGAAGTTTTCAGCTTTTTCTGAATGTCTAATCTGAGTTCCCTAAAACGTTCTCCGATCTCACTCCGATTCTGAACATTTATCGACGAATCTCCTACTATTGGTACTTCTTCACCCGAAGTTACCATGTCCCTCCCAAAATTCACATAATAGGATGAAACACCCAAAACCTCGTGTTGCGACGTACGAATCGCACACACAACCTTGGCGAGTTGTGAATCCCACAAACGGTGGTTTTCACCGCTCGGTTTATTTATCCTTTCCGCAGGGTTTGCCTGCGGATGATAATGGGCCGTAAATTGAAGACGTGACGCGTACCCTTGGCAAAGCGTTTTCAATTCCTTAGATCGGAATTGGGGACCGTTGTCACAGACGATCACCTTTGGGATGCCTAATAAAAGAAAAACGTTATCCTCCAGTTCCCTACAAATTGCTTTCGCAGTAGCAGACCTAAGAGCAAAAAGAAGTGGAAATTAAGTAAAATAATCAACGACGGTAAGAATGTAAATAAATCCCCTACTCGACTTAGGAAGCGGACCTACAAGATCTACACAGATCATTTCCCACGGTGAAGTAACCCCTACTCTCTCAGACATCAAACCAGCTGGCTTCTCATTCACCGGCTGCACTTGTTGGCAAACTTTACAATTGCGTACATATCTTGTTATATCTGCCCTCATCTTGGGCCAATAAAACTTTGCCCCAATCCTGGCAAAAGTTTTTCTAACACCCATGTGTCCATCTAACGGACCATCATGGTACTCTTTCAAAATATCTAGCCTTTCATTTTTCCCTAAAACCCTCTTCCATTCTTGACTACTCCCATGAACGACAATATGGTTTGATTTGACGAGTTTGAAAAGCTGATCTTGTTCAACTCGCCAAGCCGGATAAGCTAATGGGTTAGAATTAACTACGGACTTCATCTTAATTATCCAAGGGTCTACATCCTCTTCTGAGATCTCGGCTAACACCGGAACTCCACGAGAAAGCATATCAGGAACAACATGCTCTTTGCCCTTTCCATGGATAATTTCGAAGTCAAACTGTTGGAGCCGAACTGCCCAACGCGCTAATCTACCCTGTGGATCTTTAAGATTGCTTAATCATACTAAAGAATAATGATCTGCCACGACTGTAAATCGAAAGCCTTCGATATACGGTCGCAACTTCTCAACAGCCCAAAGTACAGCTAAGCATTCTTTCTCTGTTGTACTATAATTTCTTTCATTTCTATTTAAACTTCTACTAAGGTAACAGACAACCTTTTCACCCTCATCAAAGTTTTGAGACAAAACTGCACCGATGCCGAAATCTGACGCATCTGTTTGAACGACAAATGGTCGTTTAAAATCTGGGCAAGTGAGTATGGGTGCTGTCACCAGACACTCCTTTGCCTTCCTAAAACTAACCTCACACTGATCTGTCCAATTAAACTTTCTATTCTTCTTTAATAAATCTGACAGTGGCTGAAGTAGTTCAGTTAAAGTAGTAGTTCTATTAAAGTATATTCAAACTATTCTTAAATTTATATAAACTCAAATTTATAAATTTATCTTTTAATTTTATTCTTAAAATTGTTTTAGCTGGTTTCAATTGTAAAAAAAACTTACGAATTTATTCTAATTTTAATAAGTTTATTGTTTGATACACGTTTCAATTTTTTAATAATTCAAAATTTATATAAACTGAGATATTATGTATAACTCAACCTTTTAAATTATTGTGTATTTATAATTGTTTTAGCTGGTTTCAATCACAAAAAAAAAAACTTTCGAATTTATTGTTAACTTCCAAATTAAGATTTTTTTTATTTAATAGAAATTGTAATGGATAACGATGTTTAATTTTCATTATTATGTACTTTTTATGTATTTCATAGTGTATCAATTGTCAATCAGGCAGACGGCAGCAAAGCCATGTCCTTAATCTTATCTTTATATTATTGTACAAATCTATTGAAATAAAGAATTATATCTATCTATCTCTCTTTCTATCTAGTTCAGCAAAATTTGGTACAAAACGACGGTACCATGACACTGTCCCTATAAAGCTTCTAACTTCCTTAACATTCCTCGGTGCTGGAATCCTAACCATGCTTTCCACTTTTTCTGGATCTACATGTAACCCGTTACGATCCACGATATATCCTAAAAATTTTAGAGCTGGCATGCAAAAATTGCATTTTTCCCTACTGACCTTCAATCCTGCTTCACACAACCTTTTCATCACCTCATTAAGGATTTCAAGATGCTTCTCGAAAGAATCCGCAATGATGATGATGTCGTCTAAATAGACGAAGACATATGGCTCCAGGTCGGCACCCAAAACTGTGTCGATAAACCTCTGCCATGTCGCAGGTGAATTGTGAAGACCGAAAGGCATTCTTCTGAACTGAAAAAGGCCTCTCCCAGGAACCGTGAAGGCAGTATAGGGCTAAGATTCCTCCTCCATAGGAATCTGCCAGTATGCTGACTTAATGTCTAGCGAAGACAAGAACCTCGCACCTCGAAGTCTGTCCAAAATCGAATTTATATACGGAAGTGGATAACCATCTCTATCTGTATTCTTGTTTAGCTTCCTATAGTCCACGCAAAATCTATAGGAGCCATCTTTCTTCTTAACCAGGAGTATTGGAGATGACCAAGAACTTTTGGATCTCTCAATTACCCCTGCGTCTAACATCTCTTTAAGTTCTTTATCTATATGGCCCTGCATTGCCGGAGAAACCGGATAATACCGTTGTTTAATCGATTCCGCCAACGTTCTAATTTTGTGTGCTACCATTGTGGTGCACCCTAATCCTTCTGGCATTTTTCTAAAAGAACTCTCTATTACATCATCTAATAATCTAATTTCCCTATCACCCAAATCTGACCGTTCTGTAATAGAACATATCGAAACCATCCGATCCTGGTTCGAAAAATTCCACATCCGTGATCTCAAATCCGGAACAATGCCCGACAGTGCCCAAAAATCTGCACCTAAGATTACGGTGTGGGGTAGAGTGGGAATGACAAGACAGTCTATGAGAACTGCCTTATCCTCAACTACAATTGGTAACGAAATTACCCCTAAAATTTTGACACTAGTTCCATCTGCTAAACATACAGAGTGAACTTTCTCTTTCTTCAAACTAAGCCCTTATCTTTGGAGAATGCTCCAGCTATCTCTACCTTTTATGGTCCTAGAAGCTCCTGAATCTAATAAACCTAAAAATCTAGAACCATAAATACTAATTTTCAAAAATGGTCTGCTATCATCTCCGTTTGCCGCCAAAGTAAGACCTAAATGAATTCGAGTTGTCAGCTGGTTGCCAACAGGCAACCTAACTAATTTCTTCGGTACTCGCGCCCTGTTGGTGCACGAGACCGATGAGCATTTCCCGAACAACGTGGGCAACTGCTCTTGCTGACACCTTCAGCACCACAACCATAACATCTCCTATTAGCCGAACACCTATTTGCATAATGGCCTGATCCATTGCAATTATAACATCTAATACCAGACGTACCAGCTTGGTTGAATCCAGTAGGTTGCGACCTACTAGGTTGAACCACTCTGCTGGGCTGTTCGGTCCTAGCGACAGAAGGGGATTTCTGTCGCACTGCCGAAACTGCAGTGTAACCGACTTCGGGTATCTTAACAGCCGCGACTTTCGGTTGCACTGACGAAACTTCAGTGTAACCGAGTTCGGGCTCTACAAAATTTTTATTTCGAGCAGGCGGCGGCTCGAAATGTTCTACATTGGCCCTAAGCGTCTCTAAATCCCTACCTAGGCTAGCCAATTCCTTAACAGACTGTGGTTTCTGAAAACCAATCTGTTTTTGGTAAAAAGGGTCCAAATTTTTCATTAGGATAGCGACTTTCCTCCGTTCAGAAAGTGGCTCTCCTAACCTCTTGAACAAAGTACGCATGGTGGCTAAATATGCACCATACGACTCCTCTTTACCTTGGGTACGACGGTTGATCTGTTCTAATAACAAATCATCATAGTTAGCTGGCAAGAATTTTTATTTCAACGCGTCTACAAATTCTTGCCAGTTAGAAATATCTTCTCTGACTGACCTGTAACACAACAAGGCTTGGCCAGTAAGAAGATCTACCACTGACTGATATAAATGGGTTTCTGAAACCCCTCTAGCTAAACTAAGCTCTTCTACTCTTTCTAGGAATGAGTTCACTGATGTGCCACACCACTCACCAGTGAACTGAACATTCCACCTAGAAATTCGTTCTGTACACCGCTCCTGCGATGCACCAGAAAAAGCTAAATTACGCCCTATACTATTCCCTGCACTATTTTGAAAATTATTCTGTAAACTAATCCCTACAGCAGGCCTATCTAAATCGTTGCACATCCTCGCTGATGTGATATCATGCCTCGTTGGTTGACTCGGGCCTTGAGTCAACTGACCTGCTCCTGAGGTCATTGGCATTTCTTCCTCGAAAGCCTTTTCTTCATCATCTTCGCCGTTCAATTTCGATAAAAGTAGTAAAAGATCTAACTTGAGAGACTTTTGCTCTCCTACCTCTTCATCGTGTGCTGCCTGCGCTTTCCCTATTCTATTAAACCCCATTCGATCTTGGTAAGGATCTTCAAGAACTCCGGTGACTTTGAACTTCTTGGACGATCCTTAAGAAGATCCCTAATCTCACTAATCTTATATACCACTGCATTTCTATCCTGTATGTAGGTGAAAGGGTACTTATCGTACGCTTCTACTGAACCCCTACGTTCTAACATTCAAGAAGCTCTTAAGGAACTTCTCATGGTGTCTACGGTCCCCTTTTCTAATCCACGACAGAGCATTTCATATGTTAGCTCGTCTCTAGAAAGCCGATTTATTTCCATTTTAATTTAAATAAATTAAAACAAGGACTATCAAAAAGATTTAAAAAGTCTGAGAAAAAAAACAATGTTGGTAACCCTACACTATTTTTATATTCCACACCAGGAATTAAAAAAAGAATTAAAAAAAATATTAAAAAAAACTGCTTACAAAAAATCAATACAAAAAGTTTATAAAAAAACTTAAAAAAAAGGAATCCAATATAGGACCCTATACGTTAAAAAAATCTTTCAGAAAAAAGGTACAAAAGTAGTAAAAATTCAGTTGGCAAATTCTCGTAGTATATTATAAAATATAACACGGTCAAAATCCACTCAAAAATGTATCCACTCAAAAAAAGAGAAGGCACTATTAAATTATAATGCCAATAACAAAAAAACTCAATAGAAAAAAAGAGAAAACACTACCTATAAAATTATATTGTCAAATATAAAACTTAATGAAAGAGAAAACAATATAAAATAAAATGGCCGAACAAAATCAAAAAAATAAATAATTTAAATGAAAAATTTAATCGACAAAATTATGTGTACGTAGGTGGGTACCGACGAAAAATTCAAATGAAAAACTTATAAAATAAAAAGGAACAAAAAAAAACTCACTTTTTAATTAGGTAGGTAGGTATCACTTCAAATCCAAATACCTATGTAGAAAAGCACTTGTAGAAAAAAGCACAATATGTGAAGGTATATAATTTCCTTGTTGGTACCTATGAGAAAAAAAAATACACACCAAGTAAATTATTTTTATTAACAATAAATTAAAAAAAACTTCCCTAAAACAAAACAATTTAACCACTAGTGCGGATTCAAGCACTTTCTCAGCTAAACAAAATCAAAACACTGGTAGGTAGGTACACTGTATGTATTTAAAAAGAGCCCCGCACGTTGAGCGACAATTTGTTGCAATATTTTCTTACTTTATTATTAATTTTAACTTTACGATTATTAACGAAACTTTAAAACCGCGGCACTTTGGATTTTCGTATCCAACAAAATAAAGCAAAATCAAATTAAGCAAAAAAAAAATGTGCAACCGGCACCGCGCAAAATATTTTCGATTATGACGAAGTGTCAAAATGAAAATAAGAGAGAAGAAATATACACGAGAGAAAAAAAATGCAACACAATAACAGCAGCTTGTTATGTGCTGTTTCCCAACTAGCTCAAGTGGGTGGGGTGGGTCGATGTAAAAAAAAAAGAATACACAAAAAAAGACAAAATCTGTTTTGCCAACAGATAAATAAAGGGTTAATCGATTGATATTAACCGAATACCTAATGACTACGTACCTCGTCGTACGCTTCTGCTTAAATTTTAAGGGCGCCAGGAAACTTTTATAGAAAAGTTTGCCTTAAACTAAACACTGAAACTTATCTCCAACACAATCAAAGAATAGTTTATTTTCCCGAATGGGGATTTAAAATGTTTATTAAAAATTACTGCCTGGGAAAACCTTTATAAAATATAGGTAGAAAACCAGGATCTTTTCAAAAAAAATATAAAATGGTGTGTGTTTTAATTGACAAAAGGCCAATTTTAAAAGTAAAAAAAAACAAAACAATTGTTGAATATAAAATATGTAACTACAATTTTTGTCACAAAAGACACGAAATGAAAATGGCTAAGAGGAACCGTTCCCGAACGGACAATAATTGAAGAACAAAAGGGCCACGAGTCCCGCAATATCGGGATAAATGAAAAACGGAGCGAAGGTCTACCGATATCACAATATTTGCCAATATAGGCCACCAAAAAAAAATCCAAAATCGAAACCGAACCAAAGTAAACACAATAAACTAAAAAGGTACTTATCTATAACGAGAATCTTTTCTCCTAGAGTTCTTTTTATTATTCACAAAAAATTTTAGCTCTAACTGCTAAAATCTGTCCACTAAATAATTTGGCTCAAACTGCCAAAATTATTCTCACAATCTCAAAAATATTAACTTTCCCAAAATTAACTACTAAACAAAAATCGTAATAGTTTTTCGATTTCTTATTTTTATCTCTTCACAACCAAAGTCTTCCAAGAAGTGACTAATGGCGGACCTCTCTCATCCATTTATCAACGACAATATTGTCGTCTCTTTCGAACCAACTGTGTGGCGGTATTCGGCTACGGTTTATTCGCACGACCCCGCTCATTAGCTGAGGTTGTTGAATCCAAACCACGATTCGCTCAGAGACAACTCCGAATATCCCAATCATTGGTGATAATTCGATATGGTTAAATGGACGAGTTCAGTCCCTTTCCGTCAATTCCAATTTAATAAAAATGAAAACGAAAAACTATTTACACACGATAAAGTCCCCGTCTAAAACCGACCCAGACTTAAAATAAAAAGCAAAACTTTTGTGTTGGACAAAGTCTCCACCATTTTGAAAATCAAATGGTGAGAAAGGATCCGCCGTCTCGCGATAAACTCTACAAATTAAAACCCGTAGACCTTCGCGCAGACTCAAAAGAATAGGGAAACACCTAGCAAAGCCGTTTTCATTTCGTGTTTAAAAACTAATTTTAGGTCGGACTCTCGGCCATGCTAAAAGAAGACAAGATTTACGAAGACTGACTGACTTGTCAGTTGGATGTGAACCTCCTGTCACACATTTTGGGTGGCCATGCATATTATCGCATGCCGTCTGCACGAATTCGACTTCTGCCGTCAACTTCCTGTTGGGCGGTATAGTTTTAAAGGCTCAAGCAACTTCGTAAGTGTGGATCGTCTCTCGCACACTGATGGTTTACACCAACCATCTGTTACCAAACATTCAAATTTCTAATTGTAAACCTCCTGGTTTAAACGCAGCAAATATCAACGACGATGAGCTATTAAATATAAAAATTACAAAATGTTACTTTTCCCAATTACTTGAGAGTCAGCCCTCTGGTTGATGGAACAGGAAATCACTTACTCTACAAGCAATTTTGAGCCGCAACAAAAAAAAGAAGAAAGAATTAAGAGGAAAGAGAAGAACAGGCAAATGAAACTTGTTGCGGTAAATTATAACGCAACAAAGGCTTTCGACACCGTATGGTTAGAGGGTCTTTATCTGAAGTTAACTAGACTTGGAATAAGTAAACCACTGTTATATATGCTTCATGACATGCTCAATGGTAGAAAGTTTGTTGTCAAAAGTGGCAATGTAACTTCTACCACAACATTTGATATTAAAAACGGTCTACAGCAAGGAGCTGTGAACTCGCCGATTCTTTTTAGTATCTACACCAGCGATCAGATAGGCAGTCTCACTCATGCAATTGCGGGTGCCGATGACCTTGTAGCGTACAGGACCGGTCCAAAAGTTGAAGTCATTAGAATTCTCTTGCAGCGTGACTTCGACAAGATTCAGCGATATTGTGATGACTGGAAGTTAAAAATTAACTTCCAGAAGTCAGAAACTATCCTTTTTAGAACCCCGTTGTCTAGGGCTTCTAGGGATACAAGAAAGAACTGGAGAAATCTAGTGATCGTTGGACCAAGTGGACATCCACTGTCAAGTAAAGATGTGGTAAAGTACCTTGGCATCTGGCTTGATCAGGATCTATATTTCAATCGACATGTAGATGCTCCTCTGACCAGAGCTAGGGGAGCCTTTGGGTTGACAAGACGGTCGTTCTATAGCAGCCGCCTTGACAGCAAAGTAAAGGTGATTTGCTACAGGGCCCTTATCCGGCCAATGATTGGCTATGGGTGCCCTATGTGGTTCAACGTTGCCCCATCTCAAATGGAAAAGATTCGGGTGTTTGAGAGGCAGTGTCTTAGACGCTGCCTTGGATTGCACAGAACACCAGAGTCGGAGTACACACATTACTATGCCAACGAGGTTCTATACATCAGGGCCAATATAAACAGGATAGATAACTTTTTAATCAAGCTGATTCGGGGTCACATTGCAAGAGCGATGACCTCGACCAATGGACTTATTTTTGGGGCTTACTATCCCAATGATGAGTATAGTGAAAGTGTGCGTCTTAACGGTTTCATCCCGCCCGAGACATTCCTCTTTTTAGACAGTCGTGGGCTGATACAGGATAGATTGGCGGTTCCGTTAATCTACCACGTCAGCCGTAGGACTGTGGATCGGCGACTTCTTTACGATCGGGACGTCGGCTCAGGGAACGGAGCAGAGCGTCGGCGGTTCAGTAGAGCTGTGCCCCTTCGGGACAGAAAGGACTTAGTTAAGCAAGTCAAAAAATTCTGGTGGTTGGGCGACCACCGTGATATTGAAAGTTGACCATATTGTTGCTTTGGCCGACTTACATAGTTCTAAGGTAAAGATAGGTAGAGTAGGTAGAAAACTGACGTTGGCAAAAAAAAAAAAAAAAAAAAATTGCTGGTGGCTGTTCTAGGTTTTAAGTTATTTTAAGTAGTTTTAATTAGATATAATGTAGTTTAAGTTAGTTTTAATTTAGTTTTAATTAGTTTTATTTAGGTAAAGGGTAGCTTTAAGTTATATAAAAAATTAAAAAACAAATGATATAGAAAATGAGTTTTTTTTTAAATAATTTTCTCGTTAGTTTTAAGTTATCATGAATGCTAATTATAAGTTATTTTCCGTCAAAAGACATTTTTTAAGTATAGTCATAGTTTAATTTAGAGCGTCCGCATGGGGCCAGTAAGTTAGTTAAGTTAATATGTAAGCTAGTTGTTTAAGATTTTTTGTCTAGCATGATATAAGGAAATGAAAAAATAAAAAATGAATTAAAAATGAAAAAAAAAGAGTGGCAGACAACGGATCTGAAGGGCGTGGGTTCGAGTCCCACTGTGTTTTTTTTTTTTTAAATTTCTGGGAAAAGGTTACCAGAAATCGGGAGCAACTAGAAAGAGAGATGGGAAAACGAACGGGGAAATCTAAAGATGGTCCCTCAACAACAAGGAAGACAGATGGATTAGCATCAGGTGATGTATCATCCGACAGCCAAATAGGGGGGCCATCAGGCCAAGCAACAACTAGGGCAACTGCAGCACAGCAGTCCAAAGCTCAAAGAGCAACAACAACGGTAGAAGCTGGACCATCTATGTCCAAGAAAGCAGCAACAATAACAATGACAACGACAACAACATCGTCATCGGCACATGCCGAGGTCGGAACCAGCAGCATGGCAACTATTGCCGTATCAAAAGGAAAACACAGGACCGACATGTGTCGAAGAACCAGACCCATTGAAGAGAAGGCGCTATATCAGATATTAGCCAAATCTGGTAGTTAAAAAGCGTACCTCAGATGTAGAGGCAGCTCAGAAAATAGGAGGGCGTGGGCGTTCAGCCAAGTCTTCGGCTCAGGCCAAAATACAGAAGAAGCTGGATAGCTCCTCCAACGACGATGACGACAACAACAAAAACAACGACAAGAACGAAGAAGGCGACGATGAAGCTGAGGCGGATAACATGCACGTCGAAGAGGCTGACGGAGCGATCGCCGCCAACAATCCAAACGACCAGGACGCCAGTTTAACAGGCGAAGAAAACGCCACTGACGCAGATGCTGATGACATCTCCAACATGTCAGTGGAAGGAGAAGGACGTTACGTCAGTGGCGAGGTAGTCGAGCTGTCTGACGAAGAAGAGGAACAGCAGATTGAGGCTTTGACGGAGCAAATCTCTTCGCTCATAGAGCTAGTCGAAGCGCTAAAAAAGAAACAGAAGACAAGACGGGAGAAGGAGCGCATAGTTTCTCTTGAGCAGCGTACCCGCCAACAAGCACTCCAAGAGCAAGCTACGCAACAACAGAAGCCTCCTCAGGAACAACAACCACTCCCAGACCAGCAGCAGCCACATAAGCAGCTATCAAAGAAGCAGCCACAACAACAGCTTCACAAACAGCAACAGCCTCGGCAACCATAGCATCAGCCTCAGCAGCCGCAGGCAAAACAACAACAACAACCACAACCACAACAACAACGACAACAGACACAGAAGCAGCAACAGCAGCAGCAACAAACGCAACAGCAACAACCGCCGCAGAAGTCAGAACAGCAGCAGACCCAACAGCAGCCGCTGCAGCAGCAGCAGAGACAACAGCAGCAGTCACAACAACAACAGCAACAACAGCGACAGCCACAAGCAAAGAAAGATAAGGTGCCACCTATAAATACTTACAAAATGAAAATAAATGAAACTATTGCAATATGTAGGTCGGTCGTAGGCAACAATTTTATAACTAAGCGGCTAAATGCAGACAGGCATTCTATTCAGTGCTCTTCTTTAGAGCACTACAAAAAAGTTAAAGACCTTCTGTCTCAAACTAAAACTGAGTATTATAGTTTCACCCCAAAGGAAGACAAGCTTCAAACAGTCCTCCTGAAGGGTATTGAATCATCTACGGATCCGCAGGCGCTCTTAGCTGAGCTCCGTCAAGTGGCGAGCGACGATCTCGATTTTATCGGGGTCAGACCGTTTACCACAGTCAAAGCCAGGCGGGAGAAATGGAAATTACCATTGTTCCTAGTTCAACTCTCGCCCCAAAGCAAATTGAGTGGTCTAAGGAATATAACAGTCCTGGATTACCAAGTTGTACGATGGGAAAAATTAAACAAGCAGAAAGACATGCTTCAATGCATGAACAGCCAAGGGTTTGGACACGTTGCAGTTAACTGTGGTATTGACCCAGTCTGCGTTTAATGTGGAGATACTCACAAAACAGGGGAGTTTAAACTCGGGCAAGATAGGGTCACAGATATGACCCAGTTAAATAATGAGCTCTGCCGAGGCTCCGGGCACCCCGCAAACTATCGGGGTTGTCCGAAGTTTCAGGAGATAAGGAAAAACAAATCCCAAAAGAAAACAGTTGAGGTAAGACGTCCTGAAGTACGCCAGACATTAATTTCCGTCAATACCGCAATTTCTTACGCCCAAATCGCGTCTGGAAACGAAAACACGGTACAGCCTCAACCAGAGGTAGCCAAACAGGTCCAAGTGCCTACGGTTCCTGTGCCAGAGGCAGATCTGATGCAGGTGTTGCTGACCATTCATTGTCAGTTAACCGACGTGCTAAAACAGATAAAGGAGCAGTCGGCTAGAGTGGATTACCTCTACTCTATTCTGCCGGCAACGCGAAATGGTTAAAGGCGCGCTGCCTGAGCGACTCTCTAAGATCCCAGCTGTGAAAGTAAATTCGCTGATTAGGACCGAACGTAGAGCTGCAAGACCAAAGTCCTGATGTGTTTATGGCTAGGCAAACTAAGCTTAATCAGAAACACAAACTGACTAATAAAAATTATAATATCGTAAGAAGGGATCGGCCCAACTCCTCTCAAGGGGGTGGGGTCGCAATCTTCATACGAAAGGGCATTAAACATAAAGTTATATATAATAGTGAAGTGCGAAGGTTCGGGTTGCTAGAAGCCTGCATCGTTTGCACTCCTCTCCAGCAGGGGAAAAGAATGTACGCAATCGCGGTGTACGCACCTGACGCACCTCAGCTAGCTTATTTTATAGCAGAGCTCGAAAAACTTTTCGAATGCTTAAGACTGAACTTGGATGAGAATTATTATCTCATGGCAGGGGACTTAAACTCCAAACATGTAGATTGGGGAAACCAAATACAAAATTCTAGAGGGAACCATCTTTTTAATTGGATGGGTCGATACAGTGTTGAGTGTAGGACCGACCTTTTGGCTACAGATAAACCGTCATTTCCGAGAAGTGGTAGTTTTCTGGATCTTTTACTGCTTGACACACGACTTGTTATAACTGACGCAATAAATCAACAGACAAGAAACTGTTTACGAACAATTGAATACGACAGTGATCACTGCGGACTTGCCACCGTAATACAGCTTACGAGCGAACTTGTGGAGTTGGAAGAGATTTCAGCGCTGGCCACGCTTCTCCAACGCCTTGGCAAGATAAATACGTTCCGATGACATTTCTCCACCAAATGACAGAAACCTGACGAACGTCGAAATCGACGGGTTCCTGACTCAAATGGATACGACTATAAAACGAACAATGGACAAAACAATCCCAAAATATAAGGAACAAGACCCTACTGGTTTATACAAGAACGCGACAATCGACGCACTACACCGACAAAAAAGTGGACTGCTAACTAGGTTGAAACTTCTTTTCAGCCGTTTCACGGACACACTTGATCTGGAGATTAGGACATTGAAGTCGTCGATCAAAAACATTAACGTTCTGATTAGACAAAACTATAGATTATCTATTAATTTATATTTGGATAACAGAATTCGGGCTGTTAATTCTAGCGACCCTAGTATGTTTCCCCAAATAAATAAGATATTTAGAAGAAATGATCAAAACGATCATCCATGTCTTAAACTCCAGAGGACAACAGATAACGAAGACGTACTAACGATTGCGGGAATTAATCCGGAAGATGCTGTTTTTGATGATAATTTTATATGATAGAAGATCCTCAGGAAAAGGTAGAAGCTGTAGGGGCTGCTTTCCAGCAAGTGAATAAGGTGAATGCTAGCATTTGTCCGAATCGTGACCTGGAGAACAGAGCCTTGCTGCACAATTTCTATCTTGGAAATAACATAACGCAATGGCGATCTGAGAATACTGGTTCCACCGGGTTCAATGACCCAGTTCATTGTTAATTTCGAAGGTAGAACTTCAGTTAATTTTTCAAACATTAAAGAAAAAGAAATCTGTGGGAGTCGATGGTATACCCAAAATTGTGTTACGACATCTCCCTCAGGAAGCACTCTTTAACAACGCATTGAATAATGCATATTATCCAGTGAGTTGGAAGACAGCTGTGGTCCATCTTCTCCCCAAAAAGGGAAAGGACAGCTCCAATCCGGCAAATCTTCGGCCGATAAGTCTTCTTTGAAGTATCAGTAATGTATTCGAAAAGATTCTCAATAGAGCTCTGTTCAAGTGGGCTGAGGACAAGAGTATTATTCCAGACAATTAGTTTGGCTTTAAGGCGGGACATGACGCTATTCATGCCACGTCTAAGTTAGTTTCTGATGTTTTTTTTTTACACTATCAGATCCTGTTCATAAGGAGCTTAGAGCAAGCTTCAGCTTATGAACCAAGATTTGCCAACACATTATATGTGTTCCACTGGCTCATCACTTAGTGCTGGTGTTTTCAATTTAACTTATAACTAACTTAAATGCTAGACAAAAACCTTAAAAACTAGCTTACAGAATAACTTAACTAACTTACTGGCCCCATACGGGCGCTCTAAATTATACTATAACTATATATTAAAAATGTCTTTGGGCGTAAAAACTAACTTAAATTAAACTTCAAAATTACTTAAAACTAAACGAGAAAATTTTTAAAAACTCGTTTTTCACGACATTTATTTTTATTTTATATAAAAAAAACTTAAAACTACCCTTTACCTAAATAAAACTAAATTAACCTAAATAAAACTAAAATATACGTAAATATACGTAAATAACTTAAATAACTTAAAACTACTTAAAAATACTTAAAATAACTTAAAACTAGAACAGCCACCAGCAGCACTTTTTTTTTTTTTTTTTTTTTTTTGTGGCGTAGCAGCCAATGCATATGCGCACATGCTTACAAATATATATATATTTATATATATATAAATATTTAACAGCCAAATGCACATACACACAAACAAATGCCATTTAATGTGTTTTATATTTTTTTTGGTGCCACCACTGTTCTACTAAAATATACCTATTAATACTTAAAAATACGTAGGTCGGCCAAGGCAACAATTTTGACTAACCATCAATATCAAGGTGGTCACCCAACCACCAGAATTGTTTAATTTGCTTATCCATGTCCTTTCTGTCCCGAAGGGGCACAGCTCTACTGAACCGCAGACGCTCTGCTCCGTTCCCAGAGCCGACGTCTCGACCATACAGGATTCGCCGATCCACAGTTCTACGGCCGACGTGGTAGATTAACGGAACCGCCAATCTATCCTGTATCAGCCCCCGACTGTCTAAATAGAGGAATGTCTCGGGCGGGATGAAACCGTTAAGACAAACGCTCTCACTATATTCGTTGTTGGGGTAATAAGCCCCGAAAATAAGTCCATTGGCTGAGGTCATCGCTCTTGCAATGTGACCCCGAATCAGCTTAATTAAAAAGTTATCTATCCTGTTTATATTGGCCCCGTTGTATAAGACCTCGTTGGCATAATAATGTTTGTACTCCGACTCCGGTGTTCTGTGTAATCCAAGACAGGTTCTAAGACACTGCCTCTCAAACACCCGAATCTTTTCCATTTGAGATGGGGCAACGTTAAACCACACAGGGCACCCATAGGCAATCATCGGCCGGATGAGGGCCATGTAGCAAATCACCTTTACCCTGTTTTCAGTGCTGGTGTTAGTTGTTAGTAATGTAAAACAAATCACTATAATAACACAAGCACAATAATACAATAAAACATATAATTTAACAATACAAAATACATAAAACATGAACTAAAAGCGTGGAGCACATTTTTAAGACTTATTTTATTGTCATTAAAATCAATAATTTTAGAATTTAAATTGAAAAGCCTGCACATGCGGGTAAGCGGCTCATTCATACCGTAATTAGTCCGATGGTGTGGACAATGTAGGAGCTCAAGGCTACGCAGATGCTGAGCACCCCCACGATAATTGAGTCCAACACAAGTAAGTAGATCAGGTGCATCTAATGCGTCCGAAAGAAGTTGGTGGGTAAAAACTATATCGTTATTTACACGCCTCTGTAACAAGGACTGAATGTGTAGAAGCTGAATTCGGTGTTCATAAGGTGGAAGGTTATATGGATCTGTCCAGGGAAGACCTTTTAAGGCAAAACGAACAAAATTATGCTGAACTGCCTCTATCCTAGATGTGAGTTCCTTTGTAAACCATGGATGTGAAACTTGGGTAGTTTTAGACAGTTTAGTAGGAATAGGTTTTGCTAAGCAGTTATTGAAAAAAGTATAAAATTCAGTAACTGCAACGTCGATATTAGTTAAAGAAATATCTGAAATACCAGAGGAACTTAATTCATCATAAAGTAATTGAAAATTAGATTTACGAAAATCAAGAGAATATGAACAGTCATGAGACTGAGTGTTATTGAGCAAATGGCAGCTCAAATCCAAAAATATATCAAGGGGAGGATGGTAGCTGTCTATATTAGATAAGGCTGTGGCAGATTCTACCACAACAACACTAGCAGCGTCAGATGAAAAGACTAAATCGAGAATTCGATTTTTTAAGTTTTTAATACAGCTAACTTGCTGTAAGTCAGTACAAATAATATTATCCAAAAGAAGAAGCTCCTGTTGAGAGGAAGTAGAGGATGCTTCAAAATAGGACTCGTCTTCTGAGGGGATCCAATTAACGTTAGGCAAATTGAAGTCACCCACCAGTAAAATATTACTATTAAAGCCAGCTGTAACAATTACATGATCCAAAGCTAAGGAGACCTCAGAATAAATTGCTGCTGGACTTTTAGGAGGAATATAAACATTCAGAATGTAAAAATCTTTGGATTCAATTGAAATTCTAAGGCAAATAAGTTCAATTGATACATTAAAAGGGAATGAGACAAGATTAGATGTGAGGTGATTACGAACAGCAATCAAAACACCACCACCAACTTCTTTGGGCTTATCTACATGACGATCTCTTCTGAAAACATTGAACTCTTCGTCAAAAATTTCCTTGTCTAAAAAGGTGTCATTGAGCCATGTTTCAGTAAGAACAATGATATCATGCGGAAAAGCCTGAGATTTTTTGAAAATTTTAGCAGTTTTGCTGCGAATCCCTCTAACGTTCTGGTAGAAGAGGGATAACCTATTTAGTTTTTTGAAGCAGGAATTTCCGAAGATTTTCGATTAACTCTTTGTTTAGAACGCACCAAAAATTCCTTAACAAGAGTATCGGTAGGCCAATACTTGCTATTACAAAGAGCATCAAATAATGATGGGGGAGCTGTTATTTTGAAAGAGGATACGAAGCTATCAGGTTTACTGATTTTAGTGCATTTAATGCATGAAGAAGAAGAGATACATTTTATGTCCACCAGATGTTTAAGTATATCACTGGATTGAAGGTTGGGGTCCAGTCGGGACACAAATATTAATTTTGGCCTAGGTACTGCTTCAATTTTTTTCGGTGCTACAGAGGTTATCACGGAAAGAGAACTAATGGTAGGATTTTCAATCTCAACTGTTTGGATGGGCGTATCAACGGAAGCTATTGGTTGATCTTAGTCAGCATTTAAAATGATGGCGGGTGAAATGTTCATATCCTGGACAGGAACTGAAGCGTTTTTAACTGTTTTATTATTATTGCTCCTAAGGTTCGTACGTTTAGGAGCAGGGTAAGGGTTTATCGATGACGATGAACCCTCGCGGCCTCTTTTCTTGCTCTTAGAAGAACTAGTAATTTTTTTTTGATTTATTATTTCAGTTAAAACTAAGTTATCATCATCTGTTGAAGTTGATTTAACAGATGTTTCAGTTGCCAACGGAAACGAGTTGACATTTGAAATAATAGAATTGAAATGCACTAAGAGATCTTCAAATGTCTTCGAAATTTTCAAGACATCTGTTTTCAAAGCCGACATTTTAAAAGAAAGTTGGGAAAGAGACAGTTGCCTACAATACCAAAAAGCAATTTTTGAAGAAATTATCTTTTCAATAAAAGCACTAGTTGAGCCAAGGCACTTGGCGTGGAAAGATTGACCACAAGAACCAAAGCATTCGAAAAGGGTGACTGAGTCCGAATGCTCAAGGCACTTAACAGCTGAACAATTCATAATAATAAAGAAACAAGAAACAACAAAAATTAAATAAAAAAAAAAAAAAAAAAGTAAGAACAAAAAGTCTTGTCTGGAATTCGAACTTGAAAAATTAATCACTTGTATGGACTCAACCACGAGCAGACACGCACAACCAGCGAGCTCAATAAAAATATGAATTAAGAGCAAAATTAAAATAACAAGATAGTACTAAAAATTATTATGACATCAAAAGAGCTTTGATGATGATAATAATAAAATAACACCATCAAAATCAAACTACCACTATGTCAGCAAAACAAAATCACTACAAATTTACAAATGGGGAAAAAAAATTATTAAAATATATTATGTAGCAATCTAAAAGAAGTAAACATATTACCACATTATCAAACAAATTCTTATTTGTAAATTAAAAGGAAATTTAATAATTAATAGACTTATTATCTTATGTTAAATTCACAAAAACGAAATAAAATTGTAGAGCTAAAACAAAACACGACCACAATAACTAAAACCAGTGCTGTTCAATGGAACAAAGCGAAAAATCAATGCATGGGTGCCGTTCTGGTTGATTTAGAGAAGGCTTTTGACACCGTATGGTTAGAGGGTCTTTATCTGAAATTAACTAGATTTGGCATAAGTAAACCACTGTTTTATATGCTTCATGACATGCTCAATGATAGAAAGTTTGTTGTCAAAAGTGGCAATGTAACTTCTACCACAACTTTTAATATTAAAAACGATCTACAGCAGGGAGCTGTGAACTCGCCGATTCTTTTTAGTATTTACACCAGCAATCTGATAGGTAGTCTTACTCATGCAATTGCGTATGCCGATGACCTTGTAGCGTACAGGACCGGTCCAAAAGTTGAAGTCATCAGAATTCTCTTGCAGCGTGACTTCGACAAGATTCAGCGATATTGTGATGACTGGAAGCTAAAAATTAACTTTCAGAAATCAGAAACTATCCTGTTTAGAACCCCTTTGTCTAAGGCTTTTAGGGATACAAGAAAAAACTGGAGAAATCTAGTGATTGTTGGACCAAGTGGACATCCACTGGCGAGTAAAGATGTGGTAAAGTACCTTGGTATCTGGCTAGATCAGTATCTATATTTTAATCGACATATAGATGCTTATCTGGCCAGAGCTAGGGGAGCGTTTGCTCTGACAAGACGGTTGTTTTATAGCAGCCGCCTTGAAAACAGGGTGAAGGTGATTTGCTATATGGCCCTCATCCGGTCGATGAAAAACAAGTTTTTAAAGAATTTTCTTGTTTAGTTTTAAGTAATATTGAATTTTAAATTTAGACTAGTCTTTACGTCGAAAGGCATTTTTTAAATATAGTTATAGTATAATTTAGAGCGCCTCTATGGGGCCAGTAAGTTAGTTAAGTTATTCAGTAAGCTAGTTTTTGAGGTTTTTGTCTAGCATTTAAGTAGTTATAAGTTGAATTAAAAATAAAAAATTGAATTAAAAAAAAATACTTTATTCTCAGAAATTCGCTTAGTGGGTTCGCATCCCACCGTCTGCAATCTGCTTTTTTATTTTTTATTTTTATTTTTTTTTTTTTTTTTTAACTTAAAAAAAACTTAACTATTTTTTCATATAAATTTTTTAATTCTTTTAATTCGCTATAATGGTTTGCTCTGCAACAGCCTACCCTGATAGCTCAAACAATCAGCCCTTGTTTGCATGTTTTGGAACCTGTGGCAGTTTTTATCATGCCAAATGTGTTGGTTCCACGAATGCATTCATTGAAAAAATAATAGCTTCGAAAATTGCCTTTGGTACTGCACCGACTGCCGCAAAATATCCATTTTGCAGCTAGCTTTCAAGATCAATTCTTTCAAATAAAACATATTAAAACTGTCTGCAGGGTTTGAGGACTTGCTTACAAATTTTAATACTGCAGTCTCAAACGTATCCACTTTGTGTCCTTTAAATGATAAGGTTAACAATTCAACTTCAACTGATGATCTGATCCAAGGACCTCCCCTTGCTTCTGTCTCATCAGTTGACAATGCTAGTATTCTTCTTGCCCCAGTTGTTAGAAATGGTAAGAAAAGGGGACGAGAAAAATCAGTGATTAAAAATACGAGTAATCCCCCAAAGCGAACCAATCTCAGGAGTTGTTCAAACCGTTACAATGCTTCGGTTTCACCTGGTTTATCTCAGACCGTCAAACCTACTTTTATGCCTATTTCAGATATAGATGGTGATATGGATTGTAAAACCATATCGGATCATCTTGTATCAACAGATTCTTGTAGTAAACCTATCGAGGCTGTCCCGAAACCTAAGTCTATTTTTATATCGCGTTTGAATCCAGATATTGTTTCCCATTTAGTATCTAACAAATGCATTCCTGACAAAGCGTCTAGTAAATGCACGAAGATTAGCAAAGTAAATAGTTTCGTTGCTTCTTTTAAAATAGTTGCCAATCCCACACTTTTCGATTCAATCATTAACAATTAAAAAAATAATTGGTCAACTGAAGCTCTTGTAAAAGAAATTTACAACGGTCAAGAAAAACAGATCTCCGCGCGTTACATCGAAAAATTCGGCAGCAAAAAACTGAACAGGATTACCCTCTTTTATCAGAATGTTAGAGGGCTTCGCTGCAAAACTGCCAATTTATATACTAACTCTCAAGCTTTTTCACATGACATCTTTGTTTTAACAGAAACCTGGCTGAATTCTAGCTATTTGGACACAGAACTTTTCAATCAAGAGTTCTTAGTTTACAGAAAAGATCGTCATGTTGATAAACTTAAAGAAGTAGGAGGCGGTGTTCTGATCGCTGTTCGTAATCGTCTTTTATCAACGTCTATTTCTTTTCCATTTTTTCTTTCTATTGACTTAGTATGTAGCAAATTAACAATTCAGTCTAAGCTAATATATGTTTTAAATGTATATATTCCACCAAAAGTTCAATCGAATTGTATAATGAACTTGCTATGGCCTTTGATTTTATTATTGACTTGTCTTGCTCCAACAACAATATTTTACTTCTCGGAGATTTTAATCTACCCCATATAGAGTGGGTTCCTTCGGAAGATGGTTCTTATCAAGAAGCTACATCTACATCTTCAAAAACAGAGCTTTTTTCGTTAGCTGGTATTTATTCTACTGACTTACAGCAAGTAAGCTGTTTTAAAAATTTTAAAAATCGAGTACTCGATTTAGTATTTTCTTCTGACGCTATTAGTACTGTGGTTCTCGAATCTAGTTCTGGAATTACTAATATAGACAACTACCATCCACCTCTGGATATATTTTTTGACCTAAGCAGCCATCTTCTTGATAATTGTTATCAACAAGAATGTTCATATGTGTTTGATTTTCGTCAGACAAATTTTCAGTTGCTTTCTGATGTTATAAGTAGATCTAATATTGAAAATATATTAGATTCTACAAATATTGACGATGCGGTAACTGGGTTTTATAATATACTCAGTAGCTGTACCTACGAAAAGATCTAAAATTAATAATTTTTGTCACCCTTGGTATACACAAGAGCTTAAATCTCTATGAAACAAGAGAAATTAAGTATGGAAAGCTTACATAAAAACCCTTTCTCCAATACTCTTTGAACAGTATATAACCCTTTTAGAAGAATTTAAAAATCTTTCAAAAGCTTTATACTCCAACTATGTTAACGAAATAGGAATCTCTTTGAAACAGGACCCTTTTGGCAGGACGCTTTTGGCATTTTGTTAACTCGAAGAAAAATTCGGATGGCTTCCCAGCAAGTTTTATATATGAAAACTCTTCGGTACAAAACCCCAGTGATATTTGCAATGCGTTCGCAAATAATTTTTCAAACTCCTTTGCTGATACTCATGTAAGTGTTGATAAAGATTTTTTTAAAGACGTGAACACCTAACCGCAAGTAAGTTTTAACACTATTCCTGTATTATTAAATGACGATTGCTCCTATGGCCCCGACGGTATACCCCCAATTGTTCTGAAAAAGTGTAGTCGTGTATTAGTGCAGCCCTTGCAACTATTATTTAAGCTTTCATTAAAGTTTGGGAAATTTCCATCATTCTGGAAGAAATCATTTCTCACTCCTGTTTTTAAAAAAGGCGACAAATTTGACATCAAGAACTATAGATCTATTTCTAAATTGTCCTGTATCCCTAAGCTTTTTGAACAGGTTGCATGTGAAAGCCTTTTATTCTTTGGTAAGAACATTATATGTAAACACCAACACGGTTTCGTGCAGAAAAGGTCTACTGTTATAAACCTTCTTACCTTTTCACATAATTGTTCAAATGCAATAGAAAGTGGTTCTGAAGTTGGTTGTATATACACAGATTTTTCTAAACCATTTGACCATCTCAGCCATAATATTATTGTTTTTAAACTGCAAGCATACGGTTTAACTACTCTTTTTGTATCTTGGATCACATCCTACCTAGAAAGTAGAACTTACCAGGTTAAATTTAGAAATTCACTTTCTAATACTTTCGTTGCCCACATTTTGCACATTTTAATTCATTTTTATTTTTCCATTTTCTTATATTATATATCTTAATGCTAAACAAAAAATCTTAAACAACTAGCTTACATATTAACTTAACTAACTTACTGGCCCCATACGGGCGCTCTAAATTATACTATAACTATATTTAAAAATGCCTTTCGGCGTAAAGACTAGTTTAAATTTAAAATTCAATATAACTTAAACCTAAACAAGAAAATTCTTTAAAAACTTGTTTTCCATGACATTATTTTTATTTATTTAAAAACTTAAAACTACCCTTTACCTAAATAAAACTAAATTAACCTAAATAAAACTAAAATATACGTAAATATACGTACATAACTTAAAATTACTTAAAAATACTTAAAATAACTTAAAACTAGAACAGCCACCAGCAGCATATTTTTTTTTTTTTTTTTTTTTTTTTTTTTTTTTTTTTTTGAAGCAACCTATGTATATGCCCACACGCTTATACATATGCATATATTGACATATATGCATATGTAACAGCGCCAAATGCGCATACCCACAGACAAACGATTTTATGGATTTTTAACATTTTTTTTTGGTGCCACCGTTACTGTCCTACTTAATCTACCTTAAAAATACGTAGGTCGGCCGAGGCAACAACTTTGACTAACCATCAATATCAAGGTGGTCACCCAACCACCAGTATTTTTTAACTTGCTTATTCAAGTCCTTTTTGTCCCGAAGGGGCACAGCTCTACTGAACCGCAGACGCTCTGCTCCGTTCCCAGAGCCGACGTCTCGACCATACAGGATTCGCCGATCCACAGTTCTACGGCCGACGTGGTAGATTAACGGAACCGCCAATCTTTCCTGTATAAGCCCCCGACTGTCTAAATAGAGGAATGTCTCGGGCGGGATGAAACCGTTAAGACAAACGCTCTCACTATATTCTTCATTGGGGTAGTAAGCCCCGAAAATAAGTCCATTGGCTGAGGTCATCGCTCTTGCAATGTGACCCCGAATCAGCTTAATTAAAAAGTTATCTATCCTGTTTATATTGGCCCCGTTGTATAAGACCTCGTTGGCATAATAATGTTTGTACTCCGACTCTGGTGTTCTGTGTAATCCAAGACAGGTCCTAAGACACTGCCTCTCAAACACCCGAATCTTTTCCATTTGAGATGGGGCAACGTTGAACCACACAGGGCACCCATAGGCAATCATTGGCCGGATAAGGGCCATGTAGCAAATCACCTTTACTCTGCTGTCAAGGCGGCTGCTATAAAACAACCGTCTTGTCAGAGCAAACGCTCCCCTAGCTCTGGCCAGAGCAGCATCTATATGTCGATTGAAATACAGATACTGATCTATCCAGATACCAAGGTACTTTACTACATCTTTACTCGCCAGTTGATGTCCACTTGGTCCAACGATCACTAGATTTCTCCAGTTCTTTCTTGTATCCCTAGAAGCCTTAGACAAAGGGGTTCTAAACAGGATAGTTTCTGATTTTTGAAAGTTAATTTTTAACTTCCAGTCATCACAATATCGCTGAATCTTGTCGAAGTCACGCTGCAAGAGAATTCTGATGACTTCAACTTTTGGACCCGTCCTGTACGCTACAAGGTCATCGGCATACGCAATCGCATGAGTGAGACTACCTATCAGATCGCTGGTGTAAATACTAAAAAGAATCGGCGAGTTCACAGCTCCTTGCTGTAGACCGTTTTTAATATCAAAAGTTGTGGTGGAAGTTACATTGCCACTTTTGACAACAAACTTTCTACCATTGAGCATGTCATGAAGCATATATAACAGTGGTTTACTTATGCCAAATCTAGTTAATTTTAGATAAAGACCCTCTAACCATACGGTGTCGAAAGCCTTCTCTAAATCAACCAGAACGGCACCCGTGCATTGATTTTTTGCTTTGTTCCATTGAACATCAGAAACTAACTTAGACGCGGCATGAATAGTGTCATGCCCCGCCTTAAAGCCAAACTGATTGTCTCGAATAATATTCTTGTCCTCAGCCCACTTGAACAGAGCTCTATTGAGAATCTTTTCGAATACCTTACTGATACTTGGAAGAAGACTTATCGACCGAAGATTTGCCGGATTGGAGCTGTCCTTTCCCTTTTTGGGGAGAGGATGGACTACAGCTGTCTTCCAACTCACTGGATAATATGCAATATTCAATGCGTTGTTGAACAGTGTGGTATAAATGTCTATGGCTTCCTCAGGGAGATGTCGTAACACAATGTTGGGTATACCATCGACCCCCGCAGATTTCTTTTTCTTTAATGTTTGAAAAATTAACTGAAGTTCTACCTTCGAAATTAACAATGAACTGGGTCCATTTCGCTCGGCGATGGTGGCGTTTGCCAAATTTTCGTCATTGAACCCGGTGAAACCAGTATTCTCAGATCGCCATTGCGTTATGTTATTTCCAAGGTAGAAGTTGTGCAGTAAGGCTCTGTTCTCCAGGTCATGATTCGGACGAATGCTAGCATTCACCTTATACACTTGATGGAAAGCAGCCCCTACAACCTCTACCTTTTCCTGAGGATCTTCTATCATATAATAATTATCATCGAAAACGGCACCTTCCGGATCAATTCCCGCAATCGTTAGTACGTCTTCGTTATCTGTTGTCCTCTGGAGTTTAAGACATGGAAGATCGTTTTGATCATTTCTTCTAAATATCTTATTTATTTGGGGAAACATACTAGGGTCGCTAGAATTAACGGCCCGAATTCTGTTATCCCAATATAAATTAATAGATAATCTATAGTTTTGTCTAATCAGAACGTTAATGTTTTTGATCGACGACTTCAATGTCCTAATCTCCAGATCACGTGTGTCCGTGAAACGTCTGTACAGAAGTTTCAATCTAGTCAGCAGTCCACTTTTTTGTCGGTGTAGTGCGTCGATTGTCGCGTTCTTGTATAAACCAGTAGGGTCTTGTTCCTTATATTTTGGGATTGTTCTGTCTATTGTTCGTTTTATAGTCGTATCCATTTGAGTCAGGAACCCGTCGATCTCGACGTTCGTCAGGTTTCTGTCATTTGGTGGAGAAATGTCATCGGAACGTATTTCTCTTGCCAAGGCGTTGGAGAAGCGTGGCCAACGCGTCTTACTGAAATTGTAAGAGTGCACAGGCACATACTCATCCCACTCCACAAGGTCGCTCGGAAGCTGTATTACGGTGGCAAGTCCGCAGTGATCACTGTCGTATTCAATTGTTCGTAAACAGTTTCTTGTCTGTTGATTTGTTGCGTCAGTTATAACAAGTCGTGTGTCAAGCAGTAAAAGATCCAGAAAACTACCACTTCTCGGAAATGACGGTCTATCTGTAGCCAGAAGGTCGATCCTACACTCAACACTGTATCGACCCATCCAATTAAAAAGATGGTTCCCTCTAGGATTTTGAATTTGGTTTCCCCAATCTACATGTTTGGCGTTTAAGTCCCCTGCCATGAGATAATAATTCTCATCCAAGTTCAGTCTTAAGCATTCGAAAAGTTTTTCGAGCTCTGCGATAAAATTAGCTGGCTGAGGTGCGTCAGGTGCGTACACCGCGATTGCGTACATTCTTTTCCCCTGCTGGAGAGGAATGCAAACGATGCAGGCTTCTAGCAACCCGAATCTTCGCACTTCACTATTATATATAACTTTATGATTAATACCCTTTCGTATGAAGATTGCGACCCCACCCCCTTGTGAGGAGTTGGGCCGATCCCTTCTTACGATATTGTAATTTTTATTAGTCAGTTTGTGTTTCTGGTTTAGCTTAGTTTCGCTAGCCATAAACACATCAGGACTTTGGTCTTGCAGCAAATGAAAGAGGTTTGCTCTACGTTCGGTCCTAATCAGCGAATTTACATTCACAGCTAGGATCTTAAAGGGTCGCTCAGGCAGCGCGCCTTTAACCATTTCGCGTTGCCGGCAGAATAGAGTAGAGGTAATCCACCCTAGCCGCCTGCTCCCTGATCTGTTTTTGCACGTCGGTTAACTGACCATGAATGGTCAGCAACACCTGCATCAGATCTGCCTCTGGCACAGGAGCCGTAGGCACTTGGACCTGTTTGGCTACCTGTGGTTGCGGCTGTACCGTTTTTCCCTTTCCAGACGCCATTTGGGCGTAGGAAATTGCGGGATTGACGGAAATTGTTGTCTGGCGTACTTCAGGGCGTCTCACCTCAACTGTTTTCTTTTGGGCTTTGTTTTGCTTTATCTCCTGAAACTTCGGACATCCCCGATAGTTTGCGGGGTGCCCGGAGCCTCGGCAGAGCGCACATTTTAACTGGGTCATATCTGTGACCCTATCTTGCCCGAGTTTACACTCCCCTGTTTTGTGGGTATCTCCACATTTAACGCAGACTGGGTCCATACCACAGTTAACTGCAATGTGTCCAAACCCTTGGCAGTTCATGCATTGAAGCATGTCTTTCTGCTTGTTTAATTTCTCCCATCGTACAACTTGGTAATCCAGGACTGTTATATTCCTTAGACCACTCAATTTGCTTTGGGGCGAGAGTTGAACTAGGAAGAATGGTAACTTCCGTTTCTCCCGTCTGGCTTTGACTGTGGTAAACGGTCTTACCCCGATAAAATCGAGATCGTCGCTCGCCACTTGACGGAGCTCAGCTAAGAGCGCCTGCGGATCCGTAGAGGATTCGATACCCTTCAGGAGGACTGTTTGAAGCTTGTCTTCCTTTGGGGTGAAACTATAATACTCAGTTTTAGTTTGAGACAGAAGGTCTTTAACTTTTCTGTAGTGCTCTAAAGAAGAGCACTGAATAGAATGTCTGTCTGCGTTTAGCCGCTTAATTATAAAATTGTTGCCTACGACCGACCTACATATTTCAATAGTTTCTTTTATCTCCATTTTGTAAGTATTTATAGGTGGCACCTTACCTTTCTTTGCTTGTGGCTGTTGCTGTTGTTGTTGTGTCTGCTGCTGTTGTCTCTGCTGCTGCTGCATCGGCTGCTGTTGGGTCTGCTGCTGTTCTGACTTCTGCGGTTGTTGCTGTTGCGTTGGTTGCTGGTGCTGTTGCTGCTTCTGTGTCTGTTGTCGTTGTTGTTGTGGTTGTGGTTGTTGTTGTTGTTTTGGGTGCGGCTGCTGAGGCTGTTGCTGTTGCTGTTTGTGAAGCTGTTGTTGTGGCTGCTTCTTTGATTGCTGCTTATGTGGCTGCTGCTGGTCTGGGAGTGGTCGTTTTTCCTGAGAAGGCTTCTGTTGTTGCGTATCTTCAAGTTGCTCTTGGAGCGCTTGTTGGCGGGTGCGCTGCTCAAGAGTCACTTGGCGCTCCTTCTCCCTTCTCGCTTCCTGCTTCTTTCTCAGTGATTCAACCATCTCTATGAGCGAGGAAATCTGCTGCGTCAGTGTTTCAATCTGTTCGTCCTCTTCTTCCTCCGACAGATCCACTATCTCGCCACTGACGTAGTGCCCTTCTCCTTCTACTGACATGTAGGATATGGCTTCTTCGGCATCTACGTCAGCTACGTTTTCTTCGCCTGTTACGCCGGCGAACTCGTTGGCTGGCTCTGGTATCTTCGATACTTCTTCTTCAGCCTCTTTGACGATAACGACATCAGCCTCAGCCTCGTCGTCTTCTCCCTTGTTGTCGTTGTTGTTGTCTCCGTCGTCGGAGGAGGAGCTGTCCAGCTGCCTCTGGATTTTGGCCTGAGCCGATGACTTGGCTGACCGTTCACGCCCTTCAGTTTGCTGGGCTGCATCACCGATGCGCTTCTTCACAACAAGGTTCGGCTTATAGTTTATATAGCGCCTCCTCTTATTTGGATCAGTTGCCTCGGCACATGCCGGCCCTGTTGATTTGCCTTTGGTAGGGCTTGTTGTTTTGGCTGTTGCCATGCTCATGTTTTTGGCCTCGACACGTGCCGATGACTCTGTTGTTATTTTTTTTGACCTTGAAGGTCCAGCAGATGCTGCCGTATTTGTTGTTTGGCCTCTGGATGGCCCCGCTATCTGTTTATCGGCTGTTGCTGTTACATCGCCTGATGTTCCAGCACCTTTTGTTGTTGTTGGGGGACCATCTTTCGATGTCCCCGTTGGTTTGACCATCTGCTCTTCTTGTTGTTGCTGCTGTTTTCTTCTCCTAGAAACCTCTTGCCAGAAATAATTTAAAAAAAGGCCTTGCCCGGGGTGAGAATCGAACCCACGACCTTCCACTCTGAATTCTGCTCCTCTACCACCTAGGCTAACTTGCCACTTGGTTTTGGTAGATCCAAATCACTACTATAAGCACTCGCGCCTCTAAGTAAACTTTCGTTGCCCATTCAGGCTATAAATGACGTTTTTTTCTTTTCTACGCTTTAGTAAGATTCTCATATTTCCAGATGATATGAAAATTTATAAATCAATCAAATCTCCCAATGATCACATTCTTTTGCAGGCTGATCTTGATAGTTTCAGTATTTGGTGTAATAAAAATGGGTTAACTCTTAATCCTATAAAATGCCAAACTATTACTTTCTCAAAGAAAAAAGTTCCAAGTGATTTTGAATATTGTATAACACAAAATTGCGCAATTGCGTATGCCGATGACCTTGTAGCGTACAGGACCGGTCCAAAAGTTGAAGTCGTCAGAATTCTCTTGCAGCGTGAATTCGACAAGATTCATATCACCCAAGGGAAAGGCATGAAAAGTGCTCAATAAAACAAATTTAAATCTAAACTAACTAACCTATCTATCAAAATAAATAATTATCCCTTCACCAAAAAAAAAAAAAGAAATAATAAAAAAAATAACTCCCATCACCAATTAATAAAAACAAATTAAAACTCTCACCATCATTGAAATTCAAAAATTAAACCAAAAGGTGTAAAACAAATTAAAAAAAAGTAAGTATTTACTTTTGTATTTATCTTGAATATAAAAAAAATAAACTAAAGCCTAAAATTAACGCACTCTTCTTTTCATTTCCCTTAGATGATATTCCACTGAACTTCGACCGCTCGACTGATGGTATTGACGAAGGTCAGGCCGCCCACCCAAGTATCTTGAGATACTTCCTATTTAGCTTATTCCATGGCCATATACTTAGAAAAAGCCCCTGAAGTGACCTGCCAGTCACTAAAAGAAAAAAAAAAGTCAGTAGAGAAAATGTCAAAAAAGTCAGTAGAAAGGTCACGTCCTTAGAAAATCATTTTTGTCACCGGACGGCTTTGCCCAGACTCCACACACCTTTAGCTTTGAAATCAGTACACCATATCTATTTTGATTTTTGACTCATATAAAAAAATTTATTATTTAAAAAAGATCATTTAAAATCGAGCTCTCCTGCTCGTTCTTTTTAGGATAAAAAAAAAACTTCAAATAATCCTGTATGATTAAAAAAATTTAAAATATAAAGAAAAAAAAATTCTTTAGTTATTCAAATCTAGATAAAAGAAAATTATTGATATAAATGAAAGGATTGTTCTGACCTTAATGTAGGTACCTAATATAATATAGGATTTTTAACCTTAAAAAAAATGACTAACAGTTTTCCTTGTCCCTCGATGTCCTGCCGGCAGCACGTCGAAGAATAGGCACAGTATGTAGGTAATGCCTTACTCTTTAAATCTTTAAAATTATTTGACTTAATATTAAAATCAGACACTACCTTACTATGTTGTCTCAATTCTCTTTTAAGAATATCAATAAAAAAAATTTAAAACTCAAAAATAAAATTAAAAATCCAAAAAAAAAAACGTTCTGGAGAACTTAATCTTTCACACAAAAGAGAATCCAATTAGGTACTTAAATTGAAATGAAAAACAAATCTTTAAGTTTAAACTTCACTGAATTTCCTATGGTATAATTCCACTTCTGCTTTCTTTGGCTGGTCAGCGGAGCTCCTAAGAACTGCCAATCAAATTTGGGCCTTGTTACAATTGTTTTATATATATATATTCATATATATAATACATTTGCAAAAACCTTATGGTTATTGTACCAGGCCTTTTGTTTTTGTTCACCTCGAGCAAAGAAGACTCCAAAACCAGTCGTTCAGCAACCGTGGAAGAGTGCAGATCGTTGGCGGCTTTCACAGTGTAAATTTCAAATAGAGACGCGAGTGCGTATAGTAGTGAGTTAGATCTACCAAAACCAAGTGGCAAGTTAGCCTAGGTGGTAGAGGAGCAGATTCCAGAGTGGAAGGTCGTGGGTTCGATTCTCACCCCGGGCAAGGCCTTTTTTTAAATAATTTCTGGCAGGAGGTTTCAAAGAGAAGGAAACAACAGCAGCAACAACAAGAAGAGCAGATGGGAAAACCAACGGGGACATCGAAAGATGGTCCCCCAACAACAAGGAAGACAGTTGGAGGAACATCAGGTGATGTGTCATCCGACAGTCAAATAGCGGGGCCATCAGGCCAAGCTGAAAGAGAAACTGTATCAGGGCAGTCCAAAGCCCAAAAAGCAGTAACAACAGCAGCAGCAGCAGCAGGACCAGTTAAGCCCAAAGTGGCAACAACAACAACAACAGCAACGACAACTACAACAACATCGTTATCGCCACGTGCCGAGGTCGGTACCAGCAGCATAGCAACTGCAAAGACATCGAGTCCTATTAGAGGGAAAAAGCCAGGACCGGCATGTGTCGATGACCAAGATCCATTAAAGAGAAGGCGCTACATTAGGTACAGACCAAACCTAGTTGTTAAGAAGCGTACCTCTGATATAGAAGCAGCCAAGAAAACAGAAGGGCGCGGGCGCTCAGCCAAGGCTTCGGCTCAGGCCAAAATACAGAGGCAGCTAGATAGCTCCTCTAACGATGAAGACAATAGCGAAAGCAATGACAACGAAGAAGGCGACGACGAAGCTGAGACGGATGACAGGCACGTCGAAGAGGCTGATGGAGCGATCGCCGCCGACAAGCCAAACGATCAGGACGCCAGGCTAACAGGCGAAGAAAACGCCGCTGACGCAGATGCTGATAACATCTCATACATGTCAGTAGAAGGAGAAGGACGTTACGTCAGTGGCGAGATAGTCGAGCTGTCTGACGAGGAAGAGGACCAGCAAATCGAGGCGTTAACGGAGCAGATCTCTTCGCTCATAGAGCTGGTTGAAGCGCTCAAGAAGAAGCAGGAGGCAAGACGGGAGAAGGAGCGCATAGTTGCTCTTGAGCAGCGCACCCGCCAACAAGCGCTCCAAGAGCAAGCTTCGCAACAAAAGGAGCCTCCTCAGGAACAAAAACCACTCCCAGACCAGCAGCAGCCTCAGAAGCAGCAGTCGAAGAAGCAGCCACAGAAACAGCTTCAAAAGCCACAACAACCGTCTCAGCAAACACAGCATCAGCCTCAGCAACAGCAAGCAAAACAAAAACAACAACAACAACAACCACAACAGCAACGACAACAGACACAGAAACAGCAACAGCAGCAGAAACAACAGCAACAGCAACAACCGCAACAGCAACAACCACAGCAGTCACAACAGCAGCAGACCCAACAGCAGCCAATGCAACAGCAGCAGAGACAACAGCAGCAGTCACAACAACAGCAACAACAGCAACAGCCACAAGCAAAGAAAGGTAAGGTGCCACCTATTAATACTTATAAAATGCATTTAAAAGACACAATAGAAATATGTAGGTCGGTCATAGGCAACAATTTCATAATTAAGCGGCTTAACGCAGACAGGCATGCCATTCAGTGCTCATCTTTAGAGCACTACAAAAAAGTGAAAGACCTTCTGTCTCAAACTAGAACAGAATACTATAGTTTCACCCCGAAGGAAGACAAGCTTCAAACAGTCCTCCTGAAGGGTATCGAATCCTCTACGGATCCGCAGGCGCTCTTAGCTGAGCTCCGTCAAGTGGCGAGCGACGATCTCGAGTTTATCGGGGTCAGACCGTTCACCACAGTCAAAGCCAGACGGGAGAAACGGAAGTTACCATTTTTCCTGGTTCAACTCTCGCCCCAAAGCAAATTGAGTGGTCTAAGGAATATAACAGTCCTGGATTACCAAGTTGTACGATGGGAAAAACTAAATAAGCAGAAAGACATGCTTCAATGCATGAACTGCCAAGGGTTCGGACACGTTGCAGTAAACTGTGGTATGGACCCAGTCTATGTTAAATGTGGAGATACCCACAAAACAGTGGAGTGTAAACTCGGGCAAGATAGGGTCACAGATATGACCCAGTTAAAATGTGCTCTCTGCCGAGGCTCCGGGCACCCCGCAAACTATCGGGGATGTCCGAAGTTTCAGGAGATAAGGCAAAACAAAGCCCAAAAGAAAACAGTTGAGGTGAGACGCCCTGAAGTACGCCAAAAAACAACTGCCGTTAATCCCGCAATTTCTTACGCCCAAATCGCGTCTGGAAGGGGAAACACGGTACAGCCTCAACCACAGGTAGCCAAACAGGTCCAAGTGCCTACGGTTCCTGTGCCAGAGGCAGATCTGATGCAAGTGTTGATGACCATTCATGGTCAGTTAACCGACGTGCAAAAACAGATCAGGGAGCAGGCGGCTAGGATGGATTACCTCTACTCTATTCTGCCGGCAACGCGAAATGGTTAAAGGCGCGCTGCCTGAGCGACCCTTTAAGATCCTAGCTGTGAATGTAAATTCACTGATTAGGACCGAACGTAGAGCAAATCTCTTTCATTTGCTGCAAGACCAAAGTCCTGACGTGTTTATGGCTAGCGAAACTAAGCTTACCCAGAAACACAAATTGACTAATAATAATTACAATATCGTGCGAAGGGATCGGCCTAACTCCTCTCAAGGGGGTGGGGTCGCAATCTTCATACGAAAGGGCATTAAATATAAGGTTATATATAATAGTGAAGTGCGAAGATTTGGGCAGCTAGAAGCCTGCATCATTTGCATTCCGCTCCTTCAGGGGAAAAGAATGTACGTGATCGCGGCGTACGCACCCGAAGCACCTCAGCCTGCTAATTTTATCGCAGAACTCGAAAAACTTTTCGAATGCTTAAGACTGCACTTGGATGAAAATTATTATCTCATGGCAGGAGATTTGAACGCCAAACATGAAGATTGGGGAAATCAAATTCAAAATCCGAGAGGGTACCATTTATTTAATTGGATGGGTCGTCACAGTGTTGAGTGTAGGATCGATCTTTTTGCGACAGATAGACCTTCGTTTCCTAGGAGCGGTGGCTTTCTGGATCTTTTACTGCTTGACTCACGACTTGTTATAACTGACGCAACAAATCAAGAGACAAGAAACTGTTTACGAACAATTGAATACGACAGCGATCACTGCGGACTTGCCACCGTAATACAGCTTCCGAGCGAACTTGTGGAACTGGATGAGTATGTGCCTGTGCACTCTTACAATTTCAGTAAGGCGCGCTGGCCACGCTTCTCTAACGCCTTGGCAAGAGAAATACGTTCCGATGACATTTCTCCACCAAATGACAGAAACCTGACGAACCTCGAGATCGACGGGTTTCTGACTCAAATGGATACGACTATAAAACGAACAATGGACAAAACAATCCCAAAATATAAGGAACAAGACCCTACTGGTTTATACAAGAACGCGACAATCGACGCACTACACCGACAAAAAAGTGGACTGCTGACTAGGTTGAAACTTCTTTATAGACGTTTCATGGACACACGTGATCTGGAGATTAGGACATTGAAGTCGTCGATCAAAAACATTAACGTTCTGATTAGACAAAACTATAGATTATCTATTAATTTATATTGGGATAACAGAATTCGGGCTGTTAATTCTAGCGACCCTAGTATGTTTCCCCAAATAAATAAGATATTTAGAAGAAATGATCAAAACGATCTTCCATGTCTTAAACTCCAGAGGACAACAGATAACGAAGACGTACTAACGATTGCGGGAATTGATCCGGAAGGTGCCGTTTTCGATGACAATTTTTATATGATAGAAGATCCTCAGGAAAAGGTAGAAGCTGTAGGGGCTGCTTTCCAGCAAGTGTATAAGGTGAATGCTAGCATTCGTCCGAATCATGACCTGGAGAACAGAGCCTTGCTGCACAATTTCTATCTTGGAAATAACATAACGCAATGGCGATCTGAGAATACTGGTTTCACAGGGTTCAATGACGAAAATTTGGCAAACGCCACCATCGCCGAGCAAAATGGACCCAGTTCATTGTTAATTTCGAAGGTAGAACTTCATTTAATTTTTCAAACATTAAAGAAAAAGAAATCTGCGGGGGTCGATGGTATACCCAACATTGTGTTACGACATCTCCCTGAGGAAGCCATAGACATTTATACCACACTGTTTAACAACGCATTGAATAATGCATATTATCCAGTGAGTTGGAAGACAGCTGTGGTCCATCCTCTCCCCAAAAAGGGAAAGGACAGCTCCAATCCGGCAAATCTTCGGTCGATAAGTCTTCTTCCAAGTATCAGTAAGGTATTCGAAAAGATTCTCAATAGAGCTCTGTTCAAGTGGGCTGAGGACAAGAATATTATTCCAGACAATCAGTTTGGCTTTAAGGCGGGACATGACACTATTCATGCCGCGTCTAAGTTAGTTTCTGATGTTCAATGGAACAAAGCGAAAAATCAATGCACGGGTGCCGTTCTTGTTGATTTAGAAAAGGCTTTCGACACCGTATGGTTAGAGGGTCTTTATCTGAAGTTAACCAGATTTGGCATAAGTAAACCACTGTTATATATGCTTTATGACATGCTCAATGGTAGAAAGTTTGTTGTCAAAAGTGGCAATGTAACTTCCACCACAACTTTTGATATTAAAAACGGTCTACAGCAAGGAGCTGTGAACTCGCCGATTCTTTTTAGTATTTACACCAGCGATCTGATAGGTAGTCTCACTCATGCGATTGCGTATGCCGATGACCTTGTAGCGTACAGGACGGGTCCAAAAGTTGAAGTCATCAGAATTCTCTTGCAGCGTGACTTCGACAAGATTCAGCGATATTGTGATGACTGGAAGTTAAAAATTAACTTTCAGAAATCAGAAACTATCCTGTTTAGAACCCCTTTGTCTAAGGCTTCTAGGGATACAAGAAAGAACTGGAGAAATCTAGTGATCGTTGGACCAAGTGGACATCCACTGGCGAGTAAAGATGTAGTAAAGTACCTTGGTATCTGGCTAGATCAGTATCTATATTTCAATCGACATATAGATGCTGCTCTGGCCAGAGCTAGGGGAGCGTTTGCTCTGACAAGACGGCTGTTTTATAGCAGCCGCCTTGAAAACAGAGTGAAGGTGATTTGCTACATGGCCCTCATCCGGCCGATGATTGCCTATGGGTGCCCTGTGTGGTTTAACGTTGCCCCATCTCAAATGGAAAAGATTCGGGTGTTTGAGAGGCAGTGTCTTAGGACCTGTCTTGGATTACACAGAACACCGGAGTCGGAGTACAAACATTATTATGCCAACGAGGTCTTATACAACGGGGCCAATATAAACAGGATAGATAACTTTTTAATTAAGCTGATTCGGGGTCACATTGCAAGAGCGATGACCTCAGCCAATGGACTTATTTTCGGGGCTTATTACCCTAACGACGAATATAGTGAGAGCGTTTGTCTTAACGGTTTCATCCCGCCCGAGACATTCCTCTATTTAGACAGTCGGGGGCTGATACAGGATAGATTGGCGGTTCCGTTAATCTACCACGTCGGCCGTAGAACTGTGGATCGGCGAATCCTGTATGGTCGAGACGTCGGCTCTGGGAACGGAGCAGAGCGTCTGCGGTTCAGTAGAGCTGTGCCCCTTCGGGACAAAAGGGACTGTTATAAGCAAGTTCAAAAATACTGGTGGTTGGGTGACCACCTTGATATTGATGGTTAGTCGAAGTTGTTGCCTTGGCTGACCTACGTATTTCTAAGATATAACTAGGTAGATTAGGTAGGACAGTGACGGTGGCACCAAAAAAAAAAAGATAAAAAATCCAAAAAATTGCTGTCTGCTGTCTGTGGATATGTGCTTGAGCGCATACATATGTTTATGTGTTAATATATGGATATGTATGGGGTGTGTGCATGTGCATAGGCTGACGACAAAAAAAAAAAAAAAAAAAAAAAAAAAAAAAAAAAAAAAAAAAAAAAAAAAACCCTGCTGGTGGCTGTTCTAGTTTTAAGTTATTTTAAGTATTTTTAAGTAGTTTTAAGGTAATTACGTATATTTACGTATATTTTAGTTTTATTTAGGTTAATTTAGTTTTATTTAGGTACAGGGTAGTTTAAGTTTTTAAATAAAAAATGTCATAGAAAAACAAGTTTTTTTAAGGAATTTTCTTGTTTAGGTTTAAGTAATATAGATTTTAATTTAATTTACATTTGAATTTACGCCGAAAGGCATTTTTAATATATAGCTATAGTATAATTTAGAGCGCCCGTATGGGGCCAGTAAGTTAGTTAAGTTATTCTGTAAGCTAGTTTTTAAGATTTTTGTCTAGCATTTAAGTTAGTTATAAGTTAAATGGAAAATAAAAATGAATTTAAAAAAAAAAAAAAAATAAAAAAAAAAAAAAAAAAAAAAAAAAGAGGAGCAGATTTCAGAGTGGAAGGTCGTGGGTTCGATTCTCACCCCGGGCAAGGCCTTTTTTTAAATAATTTCTGGCAGGAGGTTTCAAAGAGAAGGAAACAACAGCAGCAACAACAAGAAGAGCAGATGGGAAAACCAACGGGGACATCGAAAGATGGTCCCCCAACAACAAGGAAGACAGTTGGAGGAACATCAGGTGATGTGTCATCCGACAGTCAAATAGCGGGGCCATCAGGCCAAGCTGAAAGTGCAACTGTAGCAGGGCAGTCCAAAGCCCAAAAAGCAGCAACAACAGCAGGACCAGTAAAGCCCAAAGTGGCAACAACAACAACAACAGCAACGACAACTACAACAACATCGTCATCGGCACGTGCCGAGGTCAGTACCAGCAGCATAGCAACTGCAAAGTCATCAAGCCCTATTAAAGGGAAAAAACCAGGACCGGCATGTGCCGAAGAACAAGATCCGCTTAAAAGAAGGCGCTATATCAGGTACAAACCAAACCTGATAGTTAAAAAGAGTACCTCAGATGTGGAAGCAGCGCAGAAAATAGGAGGGCGCGGACGTTCAGCCAAGGCCTCGGCTCAGGCAAAAATACAGAGGCAGCTGGATAGCTCCTCCAACGACGATGACGACAACGACAAGAACGCAGAAGGCGACGATGAAGCGGAGGTGGATGACAGGCACGTCAATGAGGCTGACGGAGCTATCGCCGCCGTCAATCCAAATGAAAAGGACGCCAGTCTAACCGGCGAAGAAAACGCCGCTGACGATAATGCGGATAACATCTCCTACATGTCTGTGGAAGGAGAAGGACATTACGTCAGTGGCGAGGTAGTTGAGCTGTCCGACGAAGAAGAGGACAAGCAAATCGAGGCTTTAACAGAGCAGATCTCTTCGCTCATAGAGCTTGTTGAAGCGCTCAAGAAGAAGCAGGAGGCAAGACGGGAGAAGGAGCGCATAGTTGCTCTTGAGCAGCGCACCCGCCAACAAGCGCTCCAAGAGCAAGCTTCGCTACAACAGCAGCCTCCTAAGGAACAAAAACCACTCCCAGACCAGCAGCAGCCACAGAAGCAGCAGTCCAAAAAGCAGCAGAAACAGCTTAATAAGCCACAACAACCGGCTCAGCAACAACAGCATCAGCCTCAGCAACAGCAAGCAAAACAAAAACAACAACAACAACAACCACAACAGCAACGTCAACAGACACAGCAACAGCAGCAGCAACAACAGCAACAGCAACAACCGCAACAGCAACAACCGCAGCAGTCACAACAGCAGCAGATCCAACAGCAGCCGATGCAACAGCAGCAGAGACAACAGCAGCAGTCACAACAACAGCAACAACAGCAACAGCCACAAGCAAAGAAAGGTAAGGTGCCACCTATTAATACTTATAAAATGCATTTAAAAGACACAATTGAAATATGTAGGTCGGTCATAGGCAACAATTTCATAATTAAGCGGCTTAACGCAGACAGGCATTCCATTCAGTGCTCATCTTTAGAGCACTACAAAAAAGTGAAAGACCTTCTGTCCCAAACTAGAACAGAATACTATAGTTTCACCCCGAAGGAAGACAAGCTTCAAACAGTCCTCCTGAAGGGTATCGAATCCTCTACGGATCCGCAGGCGCTCTTAGCTGAGCTCCGTCAAGTGGCGAGCGACGATCTCGAGTTTATCGGGGTCCGACCGTTCACCACAGTCAAAGCCAGACGGGAGAAACGGAATTTACCATTTTTCCTAGTTCAACTCTCGCCCCAAAGCAAATTGAGTGGTCTAAGGAATATAACAGTCCTGGATTACCAAGTTGTACGATGGGAAAAACTAAATAAGCAGAAAGACATGCTTCAATGCATGAACTGCCAAGGGTTCGGACACGTTGCAGTTAACTGTGGTATGGACCCAGTCTGTGTTAAATGTGGAGATACCCACAAAACAGTGGAGTGTAAACTCGGGCAAGATAGGGTCACAGATATGACCCAGTTAAAATGTGCGCTCTGCCGAGGCTCCGGGCACCCCGCAAACTATCGGGGATGTCCGAAGTTTCAGGAGATAAGGCAAAACAAAGCCCAAAAGAAAACAGTAGAGGTAAGACGCCCTGAAGTACGCCAGAAAACAACTTCCGTCAATCCCGCAATTTCTTACGCCCAAATCGCGTCTGGAAGGGGAAACACGGTACAGCCTCAACCACAGGTAGCCAAACAGGTCCAAGTGCCTACGGCTCCGGTGCCAGAGGCAGATCTGATGCAGGTGTTACTGACCATTCATGGTCAGTTAACCGACGTGCAAAAACAGATCAGGGAGCAGGCGGCTAGGGTGGATTACCTCTACTCTATTCTGCCGGCAACGCGAAATGGTTAAAGGCGCGCTGCCTGAGCGACCCTTTAAGATCCTAGCTGTGAATGTAAATTCGCTGATTAGGACCGAACGTAGAGCAAATCTCTTTCATTTGCTGCAAGACCAAAGTCCTGATGTGTTTATGGCTAGCGAAACTAAGCTTACCCAGAAACACAAATTGACTAATAATAATTACAATATCGTGCGAAGGGATCGGCCTAACTCCTCTCAAGGGGGTGGGGTCGCAATCTTCATACGAGAGGGCATTAAATTTAAGGTTATATATAATAGTGAAGTGCGAAGATTTGGGCAGCTAGAAGCCTGCATCATTTGCATTCCGCTCCTTCAGGGGAAAAGAATGTACGTGATCGCGGCGTACGCGCCCGAAGCACCTCAGCCTGCTAATTTTATTGCAGAACTCGAAAAACTTTTCGAATGCTTAAGACTGCAATTGGATGAAAATTATTATCTAATGGCAGGAGATTTGAACGCCAAACATGAAGATTGGGGAAATCAAATTCAAAATCCGAGAGGGTACCATTTATTTAATTGGATGGGTCGTCACAGTGTTGAGTGTAGGATCGATCTTTTTGCGACAGATAGACCTTCGTTTCCTAGGAGCGGTGGCTTTCTGGATCTTTTACTGCTTGACTCACGACTTGTTATAACTGACGCAACAAATCAACAGACAAGAAACTGTTTACGAACAATTGAATACGACAGCGATCACTGCGGACTTGCCACCGTAATACAGCTTCCGAGCGAATTTGTGGAATTGGATGAGTATGTGCCTGTGCACTCTTACAATTTCAGTAAGACGCGCTGGCCACGCTTCTCCAACGCCTTGGCAAGAGAAATACGTTCCGAGGACATTTCTCCACCAAATGACAGAAACCTGACGAACCTCGAGATCGACGGGTTTCTGACTCAAATGGATACGACTATAAAACGAACAATGGACAAAACAATCCCAAAATATAAGGAACAAGACCCAAACGGTTTATACAAGAACGCGACAATCGACGCACTACACCGACAAAAAAGTGGACTGCTGACTAGGTTGAAACTTCTTTATAGACGTTTCACGGACACACGTGATCTGGAGATTAGGACATTGAAGTCGTCGATCAAAAACATTAACGTTCTGATTAGACAAAACTATAGATTATCTATTAATTTATATTGGGATAACAGAATTCGGGCTGTTAATTCTAGCGACCCTAGTATGTTTCCCCAAATAAATAAGATATTTAGAAGAAATGATCAAAACGATCTTCCATGTCTTAAACTCCAGAGGACAACAGATAACGAAGACGTACTAACAATTGCGGGAATTGATCCGGAGGGTGCCGTTTTCGATGACAATTTTTATATGATAGAAGATCCTCAGGAAAAGGTAGAAGCTGTAGGGGCTGCTTTCCAGCAAGTGTATAAGGTGAATGCTAGCATTCGTCCGAATCATGACCTGGAGAACAGAGCCTTGCTGCACAATTTCTATCTTGGAAATAACATAACGCAATGGCGATCTGAGAATACTGGTTTCACCGGGTTCAATGACGAAAACTTGGCAAACGCCACCATCGCCGAGCGAAATGGACCCAGTTCATTGTTAATTTCGAAGGTAGAACTTCAGTTAATTTTTCAAACATGGGTCGATGGTATACCCAACATTGTGTTACGACATCTCCCTGAGGAAGCCATAGACATTTATACCACACTGTTTAACAACGCATTGAATAATGCATATTATCCAGTGAGTTGGAAGACAGCTGTGGTCCATCCTCTCCCCAAAAAGGGAAAGGACAGCTCCAATCCGGCAAATCTTCGGTCGATAAGTCTTCTTCCAAGTATCAGTAAGGTATTCGAAAAGATTCTCAATAGAGCTCTGTTCAAGTGGGCTGAGGACAAGAATATTATTCCAGACAATCAGTTTGGCTTTAAGGCGGGACATGACACTATTCATGCCGCGTCTAAGTTAGTTTCTGATGCTCAATGGAACAAAGCGAAAAATCAATGCACGGGTGCCGTTCTTGTTGATTTAGAAAAGGCTTTCGACACCGTATGGTTAGAGGGTCTTTATCTGAAGTTAACCAGATTTGGCATAAGTAAACCACTGTTATATATGCTTTATGACATGCTCAATGGTAGAAAGTTTGTTGTCAAAAGTGGCAATGTAACTTCCACCACAACTTTTGATATTAAAAACGGTCTACAGCAAGGAGCTGTGAACTCGCCGATTCTTTTTAGTATTTACACCAGCGATCTGATAGGTAGTCTCACTCATGCGATTGCGTATGCCGATGACCTTGTAGCGTACAGGACGGGTCCAAAAGTTGAAGTCATCAGAATTCTCTTGCAGCGTGACTTCGACAAGATTCAGCGATATTGTGATGACTGGAAGTTAAAAATTAACTTTCAGAAATCAGAAACTATCCTGTTTAGAACCCCTTTGTCTAAGGCTTCTAGGGATACAAGAAAGAACTGGAGAAATCTAGTGATCGTTGGACCAAGTGGACATCCACTGGCGAGGAAAGATGTAGTAAAGTACCTTGGTATCTGGCTAGATCAGTATCTATATTTCAATCGACATATAGATGCTGCTCTGGCCAGAGCTAGGGGAGCGTTTGCTCTGACAAGACGGTTGTTTTATAGCAGCCGCCTTGAAAACAGAGTGAAGGTGATTTGCTACATGGCCCTCATCCGGCCGATGATTGCCTATGGGTGCCCTGTGTGGTTTAACGTTGCCCCATCTCAAATGGAAAAGATTCGGGTGTTTGAGAGGCAGTGTCTTAGGACCTGTCTTGGATTACACAGAACACCAGAGTCGGAGTACAAACATTATTATGCCAACGAGGTCTTATACAACGGGGCCAATATAAACAGGATAGATAACTTTTTAATTAAGCTGATTCGGGGTCACATTGCAAGAGCGATGACCTCAGCCAATGGACTTATTTTCGGGGCTTATTACCCCAATGAAGAATATAGTGAGAGCGTTTGTCTTAACGGTTTCATCCCGCCCGAGACATTCCTCTATTTAGACAGTCGGGGGCTGATACAGGATAGATTGGCGGTTCCGTTAATCTACCACGTCGGCCGTAGAACTGTGGATCGGCGAATCCTGTATGGTCGAGACGTCGGCTCTGGGAACGGAGCAGAGCGTCTGCGGTTCAGTAGAGCTGTGCCCCTTCGGGACAAAAGGGACTTTTGTAAGCAAGTGCAAAAATACTGGTGGTTGGGTGACCACCTTGATATTGATGGTTAGTCGAAGTTGTTGCCTTGGCCGACCTACGTATTTCTAAGATATAACTAGGTAGATTAGGTGGGACAGTGACGGTGGCACCAAAAAAAAGATAAAAAATCCAAAAAATTGCTGTCTGTTGTCTGTGGATATGTGCTTGAGCGCATACATATGTATATGTGTTAATGTATGGATATGTATGGCGTGTGTGCATGTGCGTAGGCTGATGACAAAAAAAAAAAAAAAAAAAAAAAAAAAAAAAAAAAAAAAAAAAAAAAAAAAAAAAACGCTGCTGGTGGCTGTTCTAGTTTTAAGTTATTTTAAGTATTTTTAAGTAGTTTTAAGTTAATTACGTATATTTACGTATATTTTAGTTTTATTTAGGTTAATTTAGTTTTATTTAGGTACAGGGTAGTTTTAAGTTTTTAAATAAAAAATGTCATGGAAAAACAAGTTTTTTTTTTAAGGAATTTTCTTGTTTAGGTTTAAGTAATATAGATTTTAATTTAATTTACATTTGAATTTACGCCGAAAGGCATTTTTAATATATAGCTATAGTATAATTTAGAGCGCCCGTATGGGGCCAGTAAGTTAGTTAAGTTATTCTGTAAGCTAGTTTTTAAGATTTTTGTCTAGCATTTAAGTTAGTTATAAGTTAAATGGAAAATAAAAATGAATTTAAAAAAAAAAAAAAAAAAAAAAAAAAAAAAAAAGACTCCAAAACGGATGCCCCACTGGCAAGGGTGAAGTTAAATAAAAAAAATCTCAGCAGAGGCTTAGGTCGTTGCCAGATGTTTTAAAAATCTCACTAATTTGAACCCAAACCTAATTTAAATTAATCATTAGTTATATGGTTCTGCCAAATATTTGAGTTAAACTACATACCTCTGCTTAAAATCTGCTTTAAATTCTATATATGATAACCTATATACTAGGTTTTGTATGCCAAAGTCTTCCACGATTTTTCCTTTCTTCCTGTTAGAACTTTAACAGCGAACCCAAAAAAAATTTAGGTATTTAAATAATTTCCACTTATCACAAATTTAAACTGATTAGTTTTACCTCTTTGATAATTTACTATTTAATTATAATTATTCCAACAATAGAACAAAATTTTTACAATAAATGATCGCGAAGTTGGATGTTGAAATTTGATTTTCAATTTAAATTGTAATTCAAAACTTTCAGCGGCTAAATCCTTAACTAATCACTGTTTGATCTAAATGATAAAATGATCATAAAATCACTTATGGCGGTCCCTGGTCTTTGTTATCATTATTTACTAATAAGTAAATAATAACCTCTACACCCGAGTGAGATGGTCCATTATTCCTCTTCAAACAAAAGCAATTGCTAGTGTGGGTGTTATCTCCCGTCCTTATCTTGGAAATCTGCCCCCCTTGATCATTGGGCTAACTAGAACCTCACTCACACATCTACATTCCTATCAATCTTTAATTTATCATATCCTAATTCTAATTCAAACAATTAACGTCTTACATAAATACCCCTACAATTTCCTAACATTTCCTACTTCCTCATAGCTATTTCCGCTGAAACAAAATATCTTTTAATTCAACATTTCATTTTAGAAATAATTTCCCTTACATAATGTCGGTAACATTTCAATAGCCATAAATTTTCGAAATTCGAAACATTAATACTCAAGCCGATGGTTCCTTTATCCCTTTCTAATAAAAGGAGAAAGAACCATAAGCGCATGTGCAAAAGAAAAGGCAAACTAGATTACATAAATACATAATTCGAACTGTCAAAAATGAAACCAAAACAAAACTCGTGAAAAGCAGCAGAAAAACACGTCTGGCAAAAAAAAAATGTAAGTATTTAATAAAATTACTAGAGAGAGAACAATTATTGCTATCATTTGTTCTCTCTACTGTAAGTAACAACTGGAAACAATAAAAGGATAGATACCTATAATAATCAAACCAGAATATTGATCTTCAAAATTTCATTTTCTCCAGCCTTTGAAATTTCAAAGAACAACATTCAAGATTCATGACATTGCACCAAGATTTCATTTTATCTTTTTTCTTTCTTTTTTTAGGAATCCTTAAAAGAAAATCCCGATCTTCAGCTGATGTGGAGAAGTGGAAGTCCTGTGATCCCACTCGAGATCACATCACCAACATCATCTGTAGTCAAGGACACCAAATAAGGGAAAAATTGTGCAGTTAATAAGGTAAACAAAAATTGTGAGTTATAATTTCGTTGTGTGCTGTTATTGTTCCCCGAATCTCCAACAAAAGTCGCCCCTATTATGATAAAAAAAAAATATTCCATGTAGTTGGTAGGACATGGAACAAGATGTTTCATAATGCTTTAGTTCAATAAACATTATAATTTATATCGTTTTTTTTTTGTAATCGAAATTCATTTTGATGGTTGGCCACGTAACAGGATCGCTGGAAGTGACTGAGTGGTCGTGAGGCCACTTACAGCGTAAAAACAAGAGGTCAACCAATTTAGGTGCTTTCAAATAAAAAAAAAGGTCTCGTTAGCGTGTGGTTGAGCCCACTTCACCTGAGATCTCATGCTATAATTAATTTCCCAGTTTTTCTTAACAGTTTCTTTTTTTATACTGCACATGATTTTATGTTTATATTAAAATTTAAAGAGTTACTTGTTTTCGTTTGTTATTCCACAATCGTTTTGACTTTATCTATGAGTATTCTTTCATAGATATGAGGTTTTTAAGGAAATGCCTGGATTGATAAAACCTGATTATATTTTCCCCTTTTAAAACTTAACACCCTACTAAACTTTGACACTTCATTCTAATCAATAAATAACAAGATTAAATAAAAAAAAACTCTGAGTATGTTAATAAAATAATAATAAAATAAATTAAAAATAGGTGCTGACACTAAGAAACTCAATGTATAGTATGCACTATATAAAAAAAATAACTGAAAAGAATTTTAGTTAAATCAGGTACCTGGACTAGTAAAATATATATCACAGATAAATTAAATAAATAAATGTAAACTTAATAAGCTAATATAAAATAAACTACTATAACATTAAAATCAGTCAAATATCACAGATCATAATAAAGAATTGAAAATATCAGGTACATACTGTAAATATCACATTCTATATCAACATAAGTAAAATTAAATAAACTCTGATATAAAACCTCTATTAAACTATCAAGGTACAGTGATTGAAATAAATATCACAGAATTAAAAACAAAAATTAAAAAAAAAATTATAGATTATAAAGTAATAAATAAAACTATACTTAAATAAATATCACAGAACATAAGATAAAAAAATAAAAATCAACTAAAAATACTTTGTAAATATCACAGATATGTATGTAAACAAAATAAATATAATTTTAGATAAATAAATAAACTAAAAAAAAATATCACAGATAATATAAAACTAAATATAAATATGTATATACAAAAAAATATCTAAAATAACAAAACTATACCTATCAGGTACCCATAATATCCTAACATCACAGATCTAAGCCAACATCATCTGAGTGCGTTGAAAGTAAATGAGGAAATTTATGCGTGGAGGTCTTTCGCGTGAAAAACCCCCACTTCCTGTCCATTTAAATTTCCTACCACGTATAGGGAGTTCCCTTTTTGTTTTAAAATTATCGATTTGATAAATTTTTGACCTAGTTTAGCATTATAATGGTCTATTGCACTACTCTGTTTAAAATTTCTACGATAAATTACTTGTCCTACCCTATATTGCACATCCCTACTTCTTAAATTGTATACTTTTGAGCTTTTTTGATGAGCAATTTTTAAGTTTTCAAATATTTTTGCTCTAATTAGCTCCAAAAAAAAACTTGAAAACAGTTCGGACACAAACTGTTTACCATTGTCAGAGTGTACAAACTCAGGTACACCGAAGACATGAAAAATGTTTTCCTCTAGAAATCTAACTACCTCAGATTATGTTGCCTTCTTTATTGCTTTTAAGAATACATACTTACTAAATACTAAAGTGATCAAGAGCAATAAATATGTGAGTGTTTCCATTTTTAGTTCGGCGGTAAGGACTAAGAAAGTCATTATAAATGCGTTGGAACGGTCGTTCTGTCACAGTCTGTTGGCCCATCGGCGGCCGAGTCGTCAAGTTAACTGACTTACTACACTTACATGTATTACATGCCCTAACCCATTGTTGAACCTTGCTGGCCATACCCGGCCAATAGTACTTTTGACGTTATTTCGCCAGAGTCTTATTAATGCCACCATGTCCTGACGCTGTAGAGTCATGAGCAGATTTCAAAAGACCCTCACACAACTCCTTAGGTACCCATAGCTTCCATGCTCGATCGTCCTGTATTGCGTCACCTGTTCGTATGTCTGTTCCTTTATACACAAATCCATCTGAAATACAGATATCAGGTAGTCTGTCTTGTTCTCGTTCGATTGTCTTCTTTAACTCAACATATTCCTCCGAAGAGAAATATGGTGAATCAAAGTCAACTTCTGGTGCTAAATCGTCGGTTGCGATCTCTTCCATAAGGATTCGTGAGAGAGTATCAGGGACTACGTTTTGGGCCGCAGATCTATGCTCGATCACGAAGTTGAAACCTTGGAGTTTAAAACTCCACCGGGCTAAACGCCCTCCAAGGTCTTTTTGGGTCATGAGTCACTTCAAACTTGCGTGATCGGTAATGATGGTAAACGGTAATCCCTCAACGTATGCTCTGAACTTCTTTACCGACAAAACGACCGCGTAGCATTCAAGTTCTGTCACTGTATAATTTCTTTGAACGGAATTAAGCTTCTGAGACATGAATGCAATCGGTCGTTCATTATTCTCCTCGTCCATTTGAAAAATTACACTCCCTACTCCTGAAGTTGAAGCGTCGCATTGTATATAAAAGTGTTTCGAAAAGTCTGGATTTGTGAGTATTGGGGCTGTAACTAAACTCGTTTTGAGTAGTTGAAATGCAGTAACCGCTTCGTCTTTGTCCGTTCGTAAACAACCGTCCCCAACTACATACCCTAGATATTTTATTTCCTTGAAACAGAACTTACTTTTTTCTACATTGATTGTAAGACCCGCTTCACGTTGACACTTTGCCACTTCCTCCAGTACCCGAATGTGTGTTTCAAGATCTGGAGTCCTCCAGTACCCGAATGTGTGTTTCAAGATCTGGTCGACTTCTGCCGAAGTCGACCAGGAATAACTTTGTCCATCAGCTTAGACATTCTCTGGGCGGCGTTACACAATCCAAATGGCATAACCGTGAATTGGTATAACGGACGCCCAGGGACTGTAAATGCTGTCTTCTCCCTTGATTTGCTCTCCAGAGGAATTTGCCAAAAGACATCCTTCAGATCAATACTGGAGATAAATTTTGTGTCTTGTAACCTACTTATTATACCTTCAATGTGAGGAAGCGGGTAGGCAATTTTTTTTGTTCTAGCATTGACTTTTCGAGAGTCCAGAGAGAGTCTTCTTTTCCCATTTTTCCTCACCAACACCACCGGAGAGCTCCAAGCACTATTACTTTCCTCTATTACACCCAGACTTGGGTGCTTAGCAAAAGGCACTCTGACCTCTTAGCCGCGTTCGAGAGAAAAGTCTTAAGGAGAATTATTGGCCCCATATGTGAGGAAGGACGATTCCGGAGACGGTACAATCATGAATTGTACGCAATCTACCTTGAAGCAGATATCGTGACAAAAATTAGGCTCGGTAGACTTCGGTGGGCAGGGCACCTAGCTCGCATGAGCGAAGAGGAACCTGCTCGGAAAGTTCTTTGTGGTACATTCTATGGCAGACGACAGCGTGGTAGACCATGCTTGCGCTGGAGAGATGGCGTAGACCAGGACGCCCGGAGCCTTGGGGTGCGCAACTGGATGGCGTCGGCTTGAGACCGGGATAGGTGGAGAGACTTGTTGAAGGAGGTCAGGACCGGACCCCGGTTGTCGAGCCGATGATGATGATGATTACACCCAGAGCCAACATTCTGTCCAATTCTTCGGACATGAGCTTCAGTACGACTGGCGAAATTGGGTAGTGCCTTTGTTTAATGGGAATATTGTCGTCATCCACTTCAATTATGTGCTCTTCTAGGCTTGTCTTACCCAACCCGAGTGTAGCAAAGGAGGGAAACAGTAGCTTGACTCTCTCCAAATTTTATTGTTGAGGTGGGGAGAGCTCTCGAAAAGTCGGCCGCTCTTTCGGAGGAAATGGAACGTTTAATTCACTCACAATGTTTGGAGCTACTTGGAAAGTGCTCCAAAAATCTACACCAAGATATAGAGATTGATGAAGACCAGGGACTACGAAAATTTCGAATTCTTTAGTCTTACCACACCATGAGACAATTGATTTAAAACTACCTTCTATCTTTTGATGGTTTCCATCAGCTGTTTTTATTTCATTGATCATTTTTGTTAGTTTAATGTTTTTCTTAGTTATGAACTCCATTGCATTCTTCCCCAGACAAGTAACAGACGCTCCACTATCTAACAGACCTATTATTTCTTCACCCAGTATTTGCACTTTAACATGGGGCCTACCATCATCAGTCATCGTCAAAATAGTTGATTCAATTTTATTTTTCGTTCGTCTTAACATTGCACACTTTTCCCTTAGCCTAGATATTTTAATATAATTTCTTGTCTTATGAACTATAGGTATTGCAACTTCCTCATTAAAAATACGTTCTTGCTTCTTCATACTCGCGCATTCTTTGGTGAAGGCTCTTGGCTAGTATTGGAATTTTGTTTTGGTAAGTCTTTTCTCTCTCAGTCTTTAGTTCTCTTACCAAAATTTTTATTCTTTCAGGTTCTGCTGTGGTTTCGCCGGGATGGGTTTTGTCATCGGCGGTAGATTCCCGGATGCACTGCCGAGTTTCTGGTTTCCCTGGCAAGCAGCACACCTGAAGGAAATACTACCTTGTCCACAACAGAAACATGTTAAGGTATGGAATTGCGAAGGGCATTCGCCCGAAACTTGTCAAGGTTCACCTAAAGTATTGCTTTTTCCGCTTTCGTTACTGTTAAATCGTTTATCACGTAGTTCGTTCGTGTGTCTGTCCGATCTGTCGCGTGATATTGCCTCTACCCCTAATTCTCTATCTTCTAACTCACTTGATCTATCTGTCTTTCTAGAGAATCCTTCATCATCTACTTCATGAATAAACCTTTTCATTTTGAGGTCTCTAGCTATTAAGTGCTCTTCAGCTCTCTTGCATTCATCACGCAAATCTCTTACGTTCATAATTGAACATCCAAATATTAAATTAGCTACCCTGTATTTAATATTACTTCTAATCATGGAAATTAAGTCACTCTCAATTGGTCTTAATTGCATTTGTAAAGTTAGCCCTCTAACATCCGCATTAAATTCGTCCTGTACAAAAGTATTGTTTTGTGCAAAAGTGTTGTCCTTCCTGGCTGTCAGAGAGAGTTCCAAATTATTCAATTTTGAATGGACCACTTTTAAGTTTCGGTCCATCAGCTTCAGCATGTCAGACATATCTTCGGCCAGAAACCCGAGAGTGGTATTTTGACTCTCCCTAACAGTCAGAGAGGCCACCTTTTGCATTCGTTCGTATAGCTCGGTTTCAGTCAATGCTACTATAGGTAAACGTCCTTGTCGATCGTCACTACCGTCGGAACGACTACTTTGTAGTTGGTCTTCTTCTAGTCGTTGTTGTTCTGGTTCAAGTTGATGGGTTTCTTGAAGAATTTTGTCGCGTTCGTTAATTTGGTCGAGTTCGTTACGTTCTAGTATGTGCATGTCCTTCAGTACTTGAGTTATTTCCGAGAATGTCTTGTAAAGTTTGTAACGAAGCGTTACAATTTTCCCTTATTAAATATCATTTCGTCCGCCCCCGGTACCTATTATCATAGACAGAAAACAGCATTTCTGATACGATTTTCTGCATTCGTATCAAAGTACCTTCTTGCAGACCGTCCGATCGCCGAATAGTACTAATTAATACTATATTCACTTCACTAGTACAAATTAATACTATATTCACTTCTTTTGTAGCAAAAGGTACTTTTTGTTTGTTTCTCATACAATTCACACTCTCTTACTCCAGGAAATATTACAAGTAAAGGTGGAAGTTGTATGAGAAATTTGTCTTCTGCATCCCATGTTGAGATACCAATCCAGTGTATTTGGAGCAGTAAAAGATCGGGCTGATTGGGAACTTCGTAGTACCCTAACAGTGAACAGGTTGGTGCAGCTTCGGGCTTTTCAAGCTATAGCGGCCTTCCTCTTTTTTCTCAAAGTATTTTTAGGTATTATTAGCTTCCGTCTTATTTCCTCGGTGAATCCTTCAGGTTTGCCTTGGACAAGGTTCCAACGGTGGTTCCACTTGCTTCCGTCTAAACTTCCTCGGTAGATCCATAAGAACTACCTTGGACTGGGTTCCAGCGGTGGTTCCAAAAGTGCTTCCGTCCTATTTCCTCGGTAAATCCTTCAGGTTTGCCTTGGACAAGGTTCCAACGGTGGTTCCACTTGCTTCCGTCTAAACTTCCTCGGTAGATCCATAAGAACTACCTTGGACTGGGTTCCAGCGGTGGTTCCAAAAGTGCTTCCGTCCTATTTCCTCGGTAAATCCTTCAGGTTTGCCTTGGACAAGGTTCCAACGGTGGTTCCACTTGCTTCCGTCTAAACTTCCTCGGTAGATCCATAAGAACTACCTTGGACTGGGTTCCAGCGGTGGTTCCAAAAGTGCTTCCGTCTTATTTCCTCGGTAAATCCTTCAGGTTTGCCTTGGACAAGGTTCCAACGGTGGTTCCACTTGCTTCCGTCTAAATTTCCTCGGTAGATCCATAAGAACTACCTTGGACTGGGTTCCAGCGGTGGTTCCAAAAGTGTTTCCGTCCTATTTCCTCGGTAAATCCTTCAGGTTTGCCTTGGACAAGGTTCCAACGGTGGTTCCACTTGCTTCCGTCTAAATTTCCTCGGTAGATCCATAAGAACTACCTTGGACTGGGTTCCAGCGGTGGTTCCAAAAGTGTTTCCGTCCTTTTTCCTCGGTAAATCCTTCAGGTTTGCCTTGGACAAGGTTCCAACGGTGGTTCCATTTGCTTCCGTGATTCGTCCTCGCAGATTCCGTCTGAACTAGCTTGGACAGGGTTCCATCGAACGGTCCCCTATTTATGTTAGGCCGATACCCTAAAGGTGTAAAGGGTTAGTATAAGAAGTATGAATTATTGTTAGGTTAAGTTATATGAAATACCGTGTTAAGAGTAAGACAGAAAAAGAGTTATATGAAATACCGTGTTAGATTTTTATATGACTTAATAAAAGGTATATTTATTTATAAACTTAAGACATCGGAGTTTTTGATCCCGAAATACCGAAGTTTTACTGTGCTTTCTTCGGACAGACCCTGGACCCGACGAGCTACCTCAGCCTCGACCAAAAAGCACATCACAAATTGGCGCCCGAGCAGGGACCTTTTGAGGGTTCAACCTTGACCCGATCACCGACCGAACTGGCATCTTCTACAGGCACCACCGACCGCACCGACCGTACCGACCTGATTGACCGTTTATCCCCGGCAGGTCCTGTAGACAATTCCACCAGCACTTCGACGATCCTCCACGAACCTTTAGAAGGCACCACCAGATTCCGTTCTCCAGAAGAAACACCGCCGTCCAGATCTAACTCCGCAACGTCCAGCTCAACTGCAGACAGCGAAGAACTCAGCGACATGAAAGGGATTAACCCCTATAAAAACCTAGGGTTCATCTATTTTTTGAAAAAGCCGGAGCTGACCGAAATATTACTCAGCCGAAACTTGGACACCAGCGGAAACGTCCAAGCCTTAAGGAAGCGCCTAAGCCTGCACTTAAAGGAGCTGCGGATGCATAAATCTACGCAAAATCTCTGCGCCGAGCTGGAAGACATGGTGGAAGAAAGAGAAACGGCTGACGATGAGAGTGGCGACACCGGAGGTTTAACCGTTCCCGCACCAATTGCATTTGGGAAGGACACCAAGTTGGCTTTACCTCAGTCCTTTACCATTCCAGTCACTACGCAACCAGCAACTACCGTGACACCAGTAACTCTACCAGTTCCTGCTTCAACTCCAGTACCGATTCCAGTACCAGCAACCTCCGTCACACCTGTTTACCACAACCACGTTGATCCATCGGAACGCCCATGTTATCCACCCCCGCCTCCTAACCGATTAACGCTCAGTTACCAAGCAGACGTTATGAACACTGTTAGGAAATGGGGCCTTCGATTTGATTCGTCTGGCAATGCATTGGAGTTTATGGAGCGCATTGAGGAACTAACTCAATGTTACGACATTCCTTTAAGCGACGTCTTGCGAACCATACCGGAGATCTTTCGCGGAACAGCGCTGGAATGGTGGCGAATCAAGAAAGACGACATATCGAACTGGGAAGATTTTCGTCGAGCATTCCTGCAGCAGTTCTTACCTGCCCGATATCGCCATCGCCTAGAAGATGAAATTATGCGAAAGAGGCAAGGACCACGTGAAAAGGCAAAGGATTTTATCAGGTCAATGCAATACATGATTCGCCAGCACCCCCAACTATCCAGAGATGACAATACTGATCGCTTGTACGATAAGTTACGACCAGAATACAAGCTTTACATCAAGCGGAGGGAGTTTTCCAACATCGATGAGTTGCTAGAATTAGCAGAGGAATATGAAAACATTAGGCAGGAAGAACGTTCTATCCGCCCGTTGCCCAACGCCACCCCTGTACCGCGAGCCTCGTCTGTCCAGACACACGACCGACCGAACGCCCAACAATGTAGTGTTCCATACGACCGACAGACACATTGTTGGAATTGTAAACAGCGGGGCCACCGAAAGGAAAATTGCAGAAGGCCATTTACCCTCTTTTGCTCATTCTGCGGAGAAGATGGCAGATTAACCAGGGATTGTCCTTGCCGAAGAAATCCAGTTGCTGTGGTCAACGCGCCCCCAGGAGGCGATCCGAGGCTCTTCATTCCTATTCAAGTTGGAGAAAAAACCTTCGATGCCTTGCTCGATACGGGCTCTTCGCCGGGCCAGCTTTGCGCAATGAACTCAGGCAATTGGAAATCCCAATGACAGAATATTCCAAGGCTATTCACCTAGCGAATGGCAATCCTGTAATGACAACGGAACATTTCGACCTGACGTTGCATTTGGGGAGCGAAACTATATCTGCTGAAATAACTTACCTGCCGGGCCTAGATGAAGAGGCCATCATAGGGATGGATGTGTTAAATAAGGCGCACTTTAAATCGTTTGTGGGAGGACGCCTAGTAACGGGGAGGAAAACGTACCAAACAGCAAAGCCTGATTCGACGTGTGTCGTGTTAGAAGCCCCACGTGAATCCCAAAAACAACACCTGGACGAGTTTGGGGTGGCGCATGTCTCCCCGCATAAAATCCGACTCAAGACCGATCAGCCGTTTAAACAACGGCATTACCCCCGAAACCCCGCAATGCAGCGGGTAATAGAAGAGAAACCGACGTCTAGCCGTCGACGACCAAGTCGGTCCCGCTCGCCGATTCTTATCGCACCAAACCGACTGCAGCTATCTCGGACGCAGCATGCACCACCGAAGTCTAAACCCCGCCAACTCCCAGCGAAAGCGGAGAAGCCGTTCTTGAGGCAACGAACGGTACCCCGCAAGGTTGCTCCTCCACCGCGGGATCCGGAACCAGTGATTTTCGAGGTACGAGCCAAGAAGAGAACAAGTCGCTTGCCCTCCATCACACACGACCTGAGCGCAGCTAAAGCGATCGAGCCGCCTCCACCAGCCGAAGCACGTCTTGCCTTGGTTCGCCAGCAGCGAAAAAAAGCAGACGAGAAGTGGGAGGCAACGAAAGCAAAGTTACCAGTGCCACAACCATCACTCGTCGCGCCACCACCCGCTACATGCGCGTTTGCCATCCAAGCTCCCGCAAGAGCCAGCGTAACCCATCGATCAGTTGACCAGCGTCTTCTCAAAATGATTAAGGAACGCAGAGAAGCAAATGATAATTGGGAGGTACTAAAAGTTGATCCGCCAGTCCCTCAGCCACCGTTCCCAGCATCCGCCCCCGCTGTATGTGCTCGTTTAGTTACGCTTCCAGTTCCTGATCCGGTCCCAGCCCCAAAGCTGGAAGATGTTGATTGGTCCAGTTTCGACCGTCAAGTTTCAGCTCCGCCCTAAAATCTGGAGAACTACGATTGGTCCACTATCGACGCGCAGATACGTTTTGACGAGACGGCGGTGCCCAACATAAAGTTTCCTGAACGAGCGGTGGTGACCGAAGTTCTTGTGCTGCCAAGGTTATCGGTCGCTCCAGCCGCCATCACAAGCGACACAACCCAGGGGTCGATAAAAGAGGTCGCTACCCTAGATCCTGCTTACCCAGCCGACAAAAAACCTGTAGATCCGCTCGAGGGGATCACTCCTTCATATATAAGCCATGGGGCCGGGTAGCAGTATTTTTGAACAAAAAGGGCACCCAAGCAACACTGAGGTACAAGGGACTGAAGAAGATAATAGATGTCCATCACGACTAAATCCGAGCCGCCGATATATATTGAATTAAATAAAAAATTACGATTATGTCTAAGAAAAATTGAAGAAGAATATTATTTTTTATTTACTTATTATTTTAGAAAATAAATTGAATTAAATTGGAAAATTTTTGAATTACAAAAAAATAATAATAATAATAAGAAGAGAAAAGAATATATGTTAAAACTAAACTTTAAGTTATTTTGAAAAAAAATATATATATGAATTAAAGCTAACCGCTGGGAAAAAAAAAAAAAAAAAAAAAAAAACCGCTGAGAAAAAAAAAATTATTATTAATTAATTAAATTTTTTTTTTGTAAAGAAAGGGGGGACTGTAACGAAGCGTTACAATTTTCCCTTATTAAATATCATTTCGTCCGCCCCCGGTACCTATTATCATAGACAGAAAACAGCATTTCTGATACGATTTTCTGCATTCGTATCAAAGTACCTTCTTGCAGACCGTCCGATCGCCGAATAGTACTAATTAATACTATATTCACTTCACTAGTACAAATTAATACTATATTCACTTCTTTTGTAGCAAAAGGTACTTTTTGTTTGTTTCTCATACAATTCACACTCTCTTACTCCAGGAAATATTACAAGTAGAGGTGGAAGTTGTATGAGAAATTTGTCTTCTGCATCCCGTGTTGAGATACCAATCCAGTGTATTTGGAGCAGTAAAAGATCGGGCTGATTGGGAACTTAGTAGTACCCTAACAGTGAACAGGTTGGTGCAGCTTCGGGCTTTTCAAGCTATAGCGGCCTTCCTCTTTTTTCTCAAAGTATTTTTAGGTATTATTAGCTTCCGTCTTATTTCCTCGGTGAATCCTTAAGGTTTGCCTTGGACAAGGTTCCAACGGTGGTTCCACTTGCTTCCGTCTAAACTTCCTCGGTAGATCCATAAGAACTACCTTGGACTGGGTTCCAGCGGTGGTTCCAAAAGTGCTTCCGTCCTATTTCCTCGGTAAATCCTTCAGGTTTGCCTTGGACAAGGTTCCAACGGTGGTTCCACTTGCTTCCGTCTAAACTTCCTCGGTAGATCCATAAGAACTACCTTGGACTGGGTTCCAGCGGTGGTTCCAAAAGTGCTTCCGTCCTATTTCCTCGGTAAATCCTTCAGGTTTGCCTTGGACAAGGTTCCAACGGTGGTTCCACTTGCTTCCGTCTAAACTTCCTCGGTAGATCCATAAGAACTACCTTGGACTGGGTTCCAGCGGTGGTTCCAAAAGTGCTTCCGTCTTATTTCCTCGGTAAATCCTTCAGGTTTGCCTTGGACAAGGTTCCAACGGTGGTTCCACTTGCTTCCGTCTAAATTTCCTCGGTAGATCCATAAGAACTACCTTGGACTGGGTTCCAGCGGTGGTTCCAAAAGTGTTTCCGTCCTTTTTCCTCGGTAAATCCTTCAGGTTTGCCTTGGACAAGGTTCCAACGGTGGTTCCATTTGCTTCCGTGATTCGTCCTCGCAGATTCCGTCTGAACTAGCTTGGACAGGGTTCCATCGAACGGTCCCCTATTTATGTTAGGCCGATACCCTAAAGGTGTAAAGGGTTAGTATAAGAAGTATGAATTATTGTTAGGTTAAGTTATATGAAATACCGTGTTAAGAGTAAGACAGAAAAAGAGTTATATGAAATACCGTGTTAGATTTTTATATGACTTAATAAAAGGTATATTTATTTATAAACTTAAGACATCGGAGTTTTTGATCCCGAAATACCGAAGTTTTACTGTGTTTTCTTCGGACAGACCCTGGACCCGACGAGCTACCTCAGCCTCGACCAAAAAGCACATCACAAGTTCTTTTCCATCAGTATTTTCGTTTTGGGTCGAATTCAGACAAGAAGTTTTTGGAATTGTTCCCGTATCATGGGATCCCTCTGCACATGGCCCTCATCCGGCCGATGATTGCCTATGGGTGCCCTGTGTGGTTTAACGTTGCCCCATCTCAAATGGAAAAGATTCGGGTGTTTGAGAGGCAGTGTCTTAGGACCTGTCTTGGATTACATAGAACACCAGAGTCGGAGTACAAACATTATTATGCCAACGAGGTCTTATACAACGGGGCCAATATAAACAAGATATATAACTTTTTAATTAAGCTGATTTGGGTTCACATTGCAAGAGCGATGACCTCAGCCAATGGACTTATTTTCGGGGCTTACTACCCCAATGAAGAATATAGTGAAAGCGTTTGTCTTAACGGTTTCATCCCGCCCGAGACATTCCTCAATTTAGACAGTCGGGGGCTTATACAGGATAGATTTGCGGTTCCGTTAATCTACCACGTCGGCCGTAGAACTGTGGATCGGCGAATCCTGTATGGTCGGGACGTCGGCTCTGGGAACGGAGCAGAGCGTCTGCGGTTCAGTAGAGCTGTGCCCCTTCGGGACAAAAAGGACTTTTATAAGCAAGTTAAAAAATACTGGTGGTTGGGTGACCACCTTGATATTGATGGTTAGTCAAAGTTGTTGCCTTGGCTGACCTACGTATTTCTTAGGTAGATTAAGTAGGACAGTAACGGTGGCACCAAAAAAAATTTTAAAAATCCATAAAATCGTTTGTCTGTGGGTATGCGCATTTGGCGCTGTTACATATGCATATATGTCAATATATGCATATATATAAGCGTGTGGGCATATGCATAGGCTGCTTCAAAAAAAAAAAAAAAAAAAAAAAAATGCTGCTGGTGGCTGTTCTAGTTTTAAGTTATTTTAAGTATTTTTAAGTAGTTTTAAGATATTTACGTATATTTACGTATATTTTAGTTTTATTTAGGTTAGTTTAGTTTTATTTAGGTAAAGGGTAGTTTTAAGTTTTTAAAGAATTTTCTTGTTTAGGTTTTAAGTTATATTGAATTTTAAATTTAAACTAGTCTTTACGCCGAAAGGCATTTTTTAAATATAGTTATAGTATAATTTAGAGCGCCCGTATGGGGCCAGTAAGTTAGTTAAGTTAATATGTAAGCTAGTTGTTTAAGATTTTTTGTCTAGCATTAAGACAGATATGAGAAAATGGAAATATAAAAAATTAATTAAAATGCAAAAACAAAAAAAAAACAAAAAAAAATGGGATCCCTCTGCAATCTCTACTGCTTATATTTCCCCGAGAATGAAAACTAATGCCAGTTAAGATTGAATATTGATTACTGAAACCAATTAGAACCAAAAAAAAGTAAAACTCAAAATTATAAAAAAAAAACTGAAGGTAGATATATAAAAAAAAAATGCAGTGTAAATTCAAAAATAACAATTATAAACGTCGAAAAAAAAATTAAATTCAAAAATTCAAAAAAGGAAAGAATTATAATATTGAAGGGATATAAAAAAAATAGTATAAAAAAAATTAAAACCAATAAAAGAATTATATTATAGATACTAGTGTTATAAAAAAAATTATCATATAATTGTAGGCAGTAAACCAAATTATAGGTACGTATTCAAAAAAAAAAAAAAAAAATACAATAAAATTAAGCTTTATTATAAATTCGCTAAGGTGTGTGGAGTTGGACAAAGTTTTCCACTCCTTTAACAAAATGGTAATCGTTTCGTATTTCGTCAATGTTGTCTATTTCGTTTGTGACTGGCCCGCCCGAAATTCAGCGGGTGTTTCACTTCATCTCCATTTCACCGCCACTACAAATCACCAAGCTTATATCCTACTGATTGGTTGGCAATGAAACCGAAATGAACTTCCATATGAACAAGGCTTTCGGACTCAAAACTTCTACCTCACTAAGAGCCGGGCTGAACCTGGTTCTTTGGATAGCAAAAAGTTCAAAGTCGTACGACCTTGTTCCACTCCTAGTGCTGTCACGGATTTAAGATTACCTCTCAAAATCTCAGACTCGTGGTCAGTAGATCGGATAGCCATCCTCAATTCGTGACAACGTCAAAAGTGATCGCAGTCCTTTGGTTTGTCCTCAAGAGACAGAAAAGTAAAAATAATATATCAAAAAATAATCAAAAAAAAAATTAAAAAAACGCTATTGGTTAATACAAGTCCAAGGTGACGATCTTAAAAAAAATTGTCTCCTTGGAGTTGCTTTTGACCTCAAAAGCCGTTAGGTCTCGTTGGGCGCCATTGTTGCGAGCTAGGAATCCCAGAGGACGTACTTTGGTATTGTAGTAGTGGCGGTGGCATGCTTGTCATCGCACGGCTATGCTCGACGCAAATAGGGTAGGTTCTTGCTACTTCTACAAATACCTCCTGCTCCACAAACAAAAAAATATCGTGCCAGGAAGATAATAGATAGAAAGATAGTGTAGAAAGCCAAAATTGAAAAGATAGAAAAGTGACTCTACGTTAAATTATATTACGTTAATAGAAAAAAAGAAAAAAAAAACAAATCTTAGGACCTTAATATCACCCAAGAGAAAGGCATGAAAAGTGCTCAATAAAATAAATTTAAATCTGAACTAACTAACCTATCTATCAAAATAAATAATTATCCCTTTGCGGGAAACGAGGTTTTGCATGATAACATTTATCTTATTCATTTGTTTTAATTTTTTTTATTATCAAACCACCTACTTAAATATTTTTATTTGTAAAAAAATTTAAAAGACACACAGTTTGAGAATATCAGGAAGATGTAATCATGAACTCGAACCTTATGTTCATTCAATCTTTGTTCAGTTTTAATTCAATTATTGTGGAAGGTATTGATGATCGTGTGTATGTGTGTCTACCATTGGAAGAAGACGGATCTCGATTGAGGAAGAGAGCCATTTTAGTGACGACATGTTAGGTTCGTGCTCTTGATGCTCATCAATCATTGGGCTAAGTTAAAAGAGAAATCGATGTAAGAGTTCCTACTATAAAGCGAAAAAAAAAGAACTTGAAAATTGTTTTTATAGTGAGACAAAAAAATACTTCGTTCTTGAAAGTTGTTTTCATCATGAAAGTGTTTCCGGTACGTTTTCTGAGCCGATTTTAACAAAACAAATATTTTTTTGTCACACCTATTTTTTATAAATTCAAAAATGAATTTTGAGTTCAAGTGTCAAATTGTTAAGTCAAAAACTTGGCCAGAAACGATGCCCGGCGGAATCATTCCCAGCGCCATTTTCGTAATGAGCTTCCTTTATATTTCCGTCACTATCCGATGGCTGGCGACGGGCTATAAAAAGGCCAGCCTTCGAAAAATCGCTCTCTTTTGCATAGTATCTGTTCGTGGGCGTGGTTTTAAAATCGTTGCTTGTACAGAAAAAATCTGTTTTAAGTTTTTCTTTCTTTATTCAAAAAAAAGTTAAATGTACGTAAAAAAATATAAGTTTTAAAAACAAAAAAAAAATAAAAACTAAGTTATAAAGAAAACTCTATTCTATAAAATTCGCTACATAAAACGGTCGCTAAAATACGTATGAATACACTTCACAAAAAGAAACAAAACTTAATCCACGTGAACCAGTGTAAAAAGAGAATTCATTTGTGCAAAAAAAATAATTAATTTGTGCGCGCAATAAACAGCCAAAAATCTAGTGCGATCACTCCCTTTTTATCGCAGTAAAAATCACATAAACCACTTTTTGCCCATAAACTTCTCGTACTTAAAACCCCGCCAAGCTTCCAATCTGCACGTTTCCCTCAAGATCCGTGAAAACGCCGCAAAAACATGTTAATTGTGATAAAAAAAAAATAAAAAAAAAACATTTTGAGCAACTAGCCACAAAAAAACACCCTATAAAACCATAAGCCCCTATGAACTCGACTTCACATTAATCTGTTTGTCCATCACCATACGAAATCCTCTACGCTCATACCTATTTGCAAAAAAAAAAAAGAAAAGAAAAAAATCTTTCATGCAACGAATTCCCACAACACCACATTCACATAATCAACGAAGTTCGAATCTTCATCTCATCACTGATCCAGCTTTTAATCAAAAACAGATGCCCTCTGATCTACAAATCAAAAGCTTCCTTACTACACATTTATCAACTTTAAAATCCATACACGATCATCATATACCATCCAACATCATAATCATAACAGTTATCCACCAATATACATATCTGTACCTATATCTCAGCCTTCTTGCATTTTTTTATATCCATATCCTATCTATTTAGCTATCTCAGTGTAATCAGTAAAAAAAGCAAAAGAACAATTTTTTTTTGTTAAATTCAACCTTAAAATAATTACACCCTTCCGAAGATTCAACTTGTTGATCTCGTAACTAAGTGCAACAAAAAAAAAAATTAATATTCAAAAAAATTCGAAGTGATTTAAATCGTTATCAAGTGTGTTGACATCATCAACAATAACTTTAAATTCATTATCATCGGTTCTTTTAGTCATGCTAGACTATTTGTGCACAATAAGCACTTTGTGCTTTTATTATTATTATTTTTTGGTCTTGTTTGGTTACGAGTGCACCTGTGCTCGTAACCTATTAATTTGCAATAACTGCAGATTTGGAGTATTTTTATTTCTTGATAATTTCAATTATTTATTATGAAATTATTATGAAATCATAAATTTATTGCCCTAGTTATGTAGGTAGTTTGTAAGAATATTTTGTATAAATAAGAATAAGAAAGAAATAAAAATTCATTATATCACTGCAATTGTACCAAGCCATTCTTTTACCCTGATGTGAGGCTGCATCAGGCAATTGTATATATAGTTAAAAAAGTCTGTGTAAGATTTACATGGTCCTTCGATCCAACGCAGGATCGCACCTACTAGTTAAAATAAAGTTAACTTGGGTCCCAAAACTTCGCAACTAAGGCAGCCAGTCAACAGTACACAGCTGCAAAGACGATCTAACCAGTGCAACAGCTGAGAAAAATCGTGCGAAGTTCACTACAGGGACCACAGAAGCAATACAGTCCACTAAGAAGAGGAGAAGATCAGCAACATGAGTGATATAGACGAGATCGCATATAACCAGACTCTAATTACCGATGAAGTCCAACGATTTTGGACCAACTTTCGGAAAGATGGAGAATCCAGATACTCAGCAGAGTATTTTAAAAAGAAGCTCGAGAAGTTGGAGCAGTATTGGACAGAATTCCAGAGCAATAACGGGTTTTTGGAAAAGCAGCGCAACAGTAATCCACAGCATGAATATTTTTCCAAAAAATATTTTGAACAATTCCAAACCAAATACTTTGAAATCAGGGATACATTCAGAGAGAAAAGTCAAGCACTCAAAGACAAATCTCAAACAACTATCCCACAACTTGAAACACAAACAACGCAGCAGTTACTACAAGGACCACCAAGGATTCAACAAAAGGCACAACCAATTGCCCCTATACAAGACACATCCCAAGGATCAGGACTAGTCCTAAATCAGCAACCAAAGGAGAATTCATCAATCACAGAAGGAGATGACCTTCGGAAAAACCTCAACAATTCAATAATGTTCAAAAGGTTGAACCTAATCAAAACCAATTTCAGACGAATAACGAGAAATCTAGACTTAAATCAGAATGCAGTCTATTTGTCATTTAAACTTGATCAAATTCAAGAATGTTGGAGAAAGCTGGTGGCGATTGACGACGAGATCATGTCGTCATTAGAAGAAAGTGATTTCGATCAGGAGTACGTCTCCAACAATGAATTCTTCGAGTTGGAGCAAATATATCAACACGCATACATCCAAATCAAAGAAGCGGAACAGCTTCAACATAACCCGGAGCCAGTGACTCCACAACCCTCAACATATCGCGAAATAAAACTTCCAACCATAAACATACCTTCATTTACAGGAAAATATGAAGACTGGACATCTTTTTGGGAATTGTTTGATCGACTGATTCATCAAAACAGATCATTAAGTAACGTTGAACGGATGCAATATTAAAAAGCAACCTGAAGGGAGAAGCAGCTCGGATTATAAGCCACTTGTCACCTACAGCAAACAATTATACAACCGCCATAGAATTGCTAACGAAGAGATTTCAAAATCCAGCAGCTTTGGTCAACAATTACATCCAAAAACTGCTTACCTTGAAATCAGTGCGAAATGAAAATGCGTTCGACTTGAAAACAATCCTGGATACATCGAGAGAAATTTTGTACGGGATAAATAATTTAGGAGTTGACGTGAACTCTTGGGATCCACTCGTGATTCAATTGGTATGCCCAAAACTTGATCCTGAATCCCGGAAATTATATCAACAATCAAGGGGAACTTCAACAGAAATTCCAAAATTAAGTGAATTTTTTGACTTCATCGAAGGCAGATTCCGGGGCTTGGAAAGCAGTCGTGACATCAATCGCGAACATCATTCTCAAAGTTCACGAGCACCAATCTCTAAAAACCATTTGACCACAATCACAAGGTCAAAATGTGTTGTATGCAGTGAGGCTCATCATTTATTCACTTGCAACAAGTTCTTGAGCATGAGTCCGAAAACCCGGCTCAATGTAGTGCAAACATCAAGGCTGTGCATTAACTGCCTGTGAGAACGACACACAACAAGAGAATGTTTGGCGAAGGGAGGTTGCAAAATATGCGCACGACAACATAACACCTTACTTCATTTCCCCCGAGGAGAGAAACCCCAAGTTTCAGCAATGGGTGCAACATCAAAAGAAGAAGCATCTACATCCACTAAAATCGCTACCACCTGTCACAGCAATAGGATGGTATTATTAGCCACAGCTATGGTCAACATATGTGTTGGAGGAAAAACTAAATTGGTAAGAGCACTAATAGATCAAGGGTCTCAAACTTGCTTCGTTACCAAGAAATTAGCCAGTCAATTAAAGGTTCCAATGATCAATTATGAGTCAAAGATTAAGGGAATCAGTGGTCATACTACAGAAATCATCGCAGCATGCCGTTTTAACATTCAGTCGATTCACGATGAAAAAGTAAACTTAGACGTTGAAGCTCTCGTAATGCCAGTTATTACATCGAGATTGCCAGCACATCCAATAACAACAAACTACTGGGCTCACATTCAATGTTTAAAATTAGCAGACCCATGGTTCGAACAGCCAAAAGAAATTGAACTACTCATTGGATCAGATGTTTTCCCACAATTCCTGACTCAAGGACTAATTAAAGGACCACTGAATACTCCAATGGCACAGAACACAAGATTTGGTTGGATATTATCAGGACCAGTACTGACTACTTCAAACCCATGGAAGAAGACAAACCCAAACATACTTACATCATTTATCAGTGTGTGCAACGAGGATGAAGACTTGAAGAAGTTTTGGGAACTGGAAGAAGTGCCAATTACAAAGATTAAATCCAGAGAAGATGAAATGTGTGAAAACCACTATAATTTGACGCACATACGAGATGAAACTGGCCGCTACATCGTTAAACTACCATTGTTAAAGGATCGTTTGGCCTTAGGCGACTCACGGAAAATGGCATTAAAACGATTTTTTACACTAGAAAAAAGATTCACAACAAACCAAAGTCTTCGACATGAATACACAAAATTCATTCGAGAATATATTAATCTTGGACACATGGAGGAGGTATCAGCAGTTACTTCGGAAAAAACATATTATCTTCCACATCATGCAGTAATAAAAGATGACAGCACCACCACTAAACTTAGAGTGGTATTTGACGCATCCGCAAAAACTACAACTGGAGATTCACTAAATAGCATCATGATGACAGGCCCTACGCTACAAAAGGATTTGTTTTCAGTACTACTTAAATGGAGATCGTATAAAATCGTTTTCACAGCTGACATTGAAAAAATGTATCGTCAGATTTTAGTGAATCGTGAAGATCAAAATTTACAACGCATTTTATGGAGAGAAAGTACCAAGGATCCAATTAAGGAATACATTCTTAAAACCGTAACATACGGCACATCATCCGCTCCGTATTTATCAATTAAAACCTTATGTAAGCTAGCTGAAGATGAAAAACATAAATATCCACGCGCAAGCAAATTATTGCTGGAAGGATTCTATGTAGATGACTGTCTAGGAGGTGCAAACTCTCTGCAAGAATGCCGAGATCTTCAACAAGAACTAATGCCACTACTTCAACAGGGTGGATTCAACTTACGAAAATGGACGTCAAATAATTCAGCATTTATAAAATCGTTACCAAAGGAACTTATCGAAATGGAGCAAGAACACGATTTTACCAATGACAAAACGTTTAAAATTTTGGGACTAAAATGGTGCCCAACTACTGATGAATTTCAATTTAAGGTCAACTTTGAATCATTCAACACAAAAGGAACCAAACGAGCAATATTGAGTGATGCCGGAAAAATCTTTGATCCGTTTGGATGGTTGTCGCCAATCACTATCAAAGCAAAGATTCATATACAAAATTTATGGCTCACTGGAATCACATGGGATGAGAAGGTTCCAATTAAAATTGAAAATGAATGGAACGAATTCAAGACAAGATTATCAACCATAGAAAAAGTAAGAATTCCACGATGGACACAACAAACAGAGGGTTCACAAATGGAGTTACATGGGTTTGCAGATGCATCAGAGTCAGCCTATGCAGCGGTGGTGTATCTGAAGGTTATGGATGGCAACTCAACTTCAGTTAATCTCATAACATCCAAGACAAAGGTGGCGCCGGTCAAGCAAGTTTCTTTGGCAAGACTAGAACTCTGCGCAGCAGCACTACTTACGAAGCTGATGAAATACATTAGAAATGAAACAAATACGAAATACACTCAAATTTATGCATGGTCAGATTCGACCATAGTATTAAAATGGTTAAAACAGCATCCAGTGAAATGGAACACATTTGTTGCAAACCGGGTTTCGTATATACAGGAACATTTTGATGGCAAATGGAGGTTTGTACCCGGAAAGGAGAATCCTGCGGATATTCCATCGAGAGGAGCATTTGGAGATACTCTAGCTGAAAATTGTACATGGTGGCATGGTCCAGAATGGCTGAAGGAAGAGAAACAAAGCTGGCCCATTGATAAATCGTTAATAGAAATTCCAGAAATACCTGAAATCCGAAAATCTCACGCCTGCATGGCAACACATTGCAGCAGCTCTTCAGACAAAGACGACATATATCTTAGATTTTCATCGCTGTCAAAACTTCAACGAATAAGTGCATATTGTCTACGATTCAAAACCAATTGTCAATTAAGCAAGAGACATCAAACACTCATTATTGGTAAATTGACTATAAAGGAGCTATTTGAAGCAGAAAGGGCATTAGTGCGCGGCGCACAACAAGGTTTTGCTGAGAACTGGAAATCATTTAGCAAAATCTCATCACTTAACCCATTTATGGACGCCAATGGAATATTGCGAGTGGAAGGTCGATTGAAACACGCTAATTTGTCAATCAATCAAAAACATCCTATGATTTTGTCATCAGCACATCCGCTGACAAAACTTATCATACAAAAGACACATAGCGACACACTTCATGGTGGAATAAAGATGACTCTAAATCACATTCGGAGGAAATTTTGGATCATCCGAGGAACAAATACGGTTAAGGCCATACTAAATCAATGCATCAGATGTTTCCGGTTCAAAGCCAAAGAATCATCTCAACTTATGGGACAGCTCCCAGAAGAAAGAGCTCGGTTTTCGAGACCATTTACACATTGTGGCATAGATTACGCAGGCCCAATCAACATACGCTGCTCCCAAATGCGAGGCATTAAGTCGCACAAGGCTTACATAGCATTGTTTGTGTGCATGGCAACAAAGGCAGTACACATTGAACTGACGTCAGATCTAACTACTGATGGATTCATGGCAGCGTTGCGGCGGATGATTAGTCGAAGAGAATCCATACATCATCTCTACAGCGACAATGGAACAAATTTTGTTGGAGCAAAGAACATCATTGATTCCGTACAATCCAAGCTGGCTGAAAACGCAATACATTGGCATTTCATCCCACCAGGAGCTCCACATTTTGGCGGACTCTGGGAAGCAGGTGTTAAATCGGTGAAGTATCACTTGAATCGGATCATTGGGGATCAAAAACTAACATACGAAGAGATGAACACTGTACTGGTGCAGATAGAAGGATGCTTAAACTCGAGACCACTTTGTCCGTTAACAGAAAATGTTGAAGATCTTGATGCATTAACTCCAGGTCACTTCATCATTGGATCACCACTACTAGCACCACAAGATGACATCATTTTGGACCTGGCCCAAAGTAGTGTAAAAAGATGGAGTTTAATCCAAAAGATCAAAAGAGATGTGTGCAAGCGTTGGTACACAGAGTATATAAACAAAATGCAACAACGGCACAAATGGAAGCACCCAGCAAAGAATTTGGAAATCGGCCAACTGGTATTATTAAAAACTGAGCTGCTGACACCAACAAAATGGCCTCTTGGAAAAATCACAGAAGTACACAGCGGAAATGATGGACTTATAAGAGTAGTAACTGTGAAAACAGAGAAAGGTACATATAAGCGACCAATATCAAAGGTATGCTTGCTTCCAAATGACGAAAATATCATCAAACCTGACACCAACACAGTGCAACAAAATGAAATAACCAACAGACCCAGAAGAAAACTAAGAGATAAAAAGAAATCATCCAGCGTTGCTACATCACTAGTAATGCTGTCATTATTGGCTTCTGTCATGCCTGCGTCTACAACATATACAATCACTCATCCGGAAGCTGGACTATTTTTAGAAGGAATCGGTACAGCGAGGATTCAACGTGGCATACTACGAACAAGCGTTAAATTCCCAATCGTAGACATCTTACGTGACCAAGTTAACGTCAATAAAACAAAGGATCAGTTTGCTCAATTATGCAACAGGGCAAAATCAGTTACAAAAGATAGCCAATGTAGCGAATTGCTTCACCATATGGAGGAGGAATGGAGGAACTTACTCTCAATTTTCAATAGACTTCAAGTAAAACAATTGCGAAGACAAAGAAGAGGAATACTGGGAACTGTACTTACCTCAATATTTGGGGTTAATGATGAAGTGTATCACGACATTGAGAACTTGGACAACAATCAGAAGGCCCTCATAAGAAGCAGCAATTCCAATACCAAGATTATGTTATCGACAATCGTTGCTGTTAACGAAACTGAAGGCAGGATCAACAATAAGATCAACAATTTTACAAAAAAACTGAATGCTGGCCTAGAAGAAATTAACAAAATGGAATCGTGGTTTCGCATGGTCGACGAAAATAAGGTAAATATTCATGTGACTAACGCCTATTTGATTGGACTAAGCTACATGCGGGAAATCGAAACAAAATATAATAAAATGTTGAATGCGTATCTTAAACGCAGCCACCTTTTTGAATTTCTGTCGCATAAAAGTATAGAAGACATTATCGCTAAGAGCATGAACAAACTTGGCCGAGAATTAGAGATATTACCAGATCCAACGGACAGACTAGAGATGTCAACAACTTCAGAGGAGGTTTTAGTAACAGGATATTTCATGATAAGTGACACCAGTCATTACGAGTTAATCAAAACTACTACAGTTCCAAAAAGAATAGATGAGCAGGCTTTTCAAGACGTGGAGTTGCAGAATTCAGTGTTTGGCGTCAATTACAATCTACAGAGATACTTCGAAGTTCCACTGGAAGATATAGGCAAGACACCAGCACTCAACGACACAACGTTCATCCTACAGCCATCCATATTTCATAGTATAGAGGAAAGTAAGGATTGTATTATTCAACAACTGTACAAGAAAATTTCATTTAAACGATGTCCAACGAGAACCCTAAAGTAAACAAACACGATGTGGAAAGAATTATATACGCCCAACACATGGATGTTTGTTGCTCCTGAGGAAACTACGGTATTTGTAAATTGTGGACTAACTAGAGAAGAAGTGGTGCTTAAAAATACAGGCATTATTAACGTAACCCCAGATTGCATTATTCAATCGAAATTCATACGATTGGAAACAAAACTGGTCACGGAAACAAAGGTGATGATCCACTACAGCAAATCGATTGCCATCTTAGACACATCTCTCTCCACTCAAGTCACACTTTTGTTCACAAATGAAACCGTCATACCTCTCAACAAAGATATGATGGATGTTTCCAATTCAAACTTCAGAGAGGCAACAGAGGAGTTAAACCGTCTACATGACCGTAATTGGAAGACAATCAAAAAACACCAATATTGGACCTTTGGATTGTGCTCAATACTGGCAGCTGGAATTATCATCATCTGTTTGTTGGCAGTAATTCTTAAATATGGAAAAAGACCAACTGCAAAAATGAACTCCACTAATATCGAGTTGACAAACCACAGAAGCACACCAGGACATGGGTTTGAAATCAACTGGGAACCTAAGTTGGAGGAGGGAAAATGTTGACATCATCAACAATAACTTTAAATTCATTATCATCGGTTCTTTTAGTCATGCTAGACTATTTGTGCACAATAAGCACTTTGTGCTTTTATTATTATTATTTTTTGGTCTTGTTTGGTTACGAGCGCACCTGTGCTCGTAACCTATTAATTTGCAATAACTGCAGATTTGCAGTATTTTTATTTCCTGATAATTTCAATTATTTATTATGAAATTATTATGAAATCATAAATTTATTGCCCTAGTTATGTAGGTAGTTTGTAAGAATATTTTGTATAAATAAGAATAAGAAAGAAATAAAAATTCATTATATCACTGCAATTGTACCAAGCCATTCTTTTACCCTGATGTGAGGCTGCATCAGGCAATTGTATATATAGTTAAAAAAGTCTGTGTAAGATTTACAAAGTGTTTAATCTTTAAATCAAATTTAATTATATTAAGCAGGTACGAATGGTACAAAATATCCCAGGGAGCGGTGCACCACTTCAAGAAGTTTGCCACAATCTTTAATAAAGATTTGTTTTTTTTCTGGTAAGTCATTTAATTATAATATTACATTTTATTGATTAAATAGCTGATATACGATGAGATTTTAAATAAAATCGAAGCAAATTCAGAATTAGCTTTTTATTGGTTGGTGTACCTACTAAATCGGTTCGGGTACAAATAAACACCATTAAATTTGTATTGAAATTTATCATACAATATTTGTAAAATCGCGAGTTGAATTGAAGAGAAGAAAAAAAAATATTTAAATAATCTTCTGAAAAATTATTTTTTTGATTATGATGTGTAAATTAACTATTTCTACTTCAAATTGAATATAGAAATTTTCCTCTTTAATTTACAATGTAATTGTAAAATACTTAGCATCTTTCGAATAAATTCAATATAACATTTAATTTAAAATTTATATTTTTCTGCTTTTAAAGCTTTTTAGTTTTTCTTATTATTGTTATCATGAATTTGGCAAAATTATTATAATCCACAGATAATAAAATAATTGCATATGTTGCCTACGTTGTTAATTTGAAGTTAATTCTTTTTTCAATCGCTTGTATAGTATTATTATACGTTTACATTTATATAACTTGTTGATTTCAATATTTTCTGGCATAATGAGATCAATTTTTGTTTGAATTTTTTTTTATAGAAAAATAAGAAAAACAAGATGTGTCTACGAATTTATCTAATTTCTGCTGTTGGTCTTTTCATATGTAGTTTTTTTAGTTAATATAGATAAAAGATTTTGATAGTGAAAGATTTTCATTAGTAATTTTAGTTATTTGAATTTGATTTCAGTTTTTTTTGTAGTTTCGAGATTATTTAAGAGAAAAAAAAATATTGTGAATCATTTTTTTTAGGAATTGGGAATTTCAATAAAGTATCTATAAACAGAAAAATACTGTTTCAAAATATTTTGACTGTTTTCTCATTTCGAAGTATTTTCTACTATGATTTTGGGAAGTTTTGGATTCACTTATAATTTTCAGGCACATAGAAATATGTACGTAAACTAAGTGACGTCAAAGGTGGATGTGACCAATGCGAGAAAATCTAACCAGCATGATAAAGTGGAAGATCCTACAGTCAGCTAAAGATTTAAGTGTCTTTAAGTAAAGACCTACAAATAGTATGAAGATGGAGCCGTTCCAGGCTTTGAGGTTTTTGTTATCCTTGAAGAAGTTTTGAAGATTTTTCTTTGGGTTAGTACAGTGACGACAATGTAATCTTTTTCTTTTGATCCAGCATCTATAGATAGGGGTTGTCATTAATTTTGAGGACATGACAGCCAAGGTAGCATCCAGTGCGATGCGTGGGCGGGTTAATACCTCCGAGAGACAACACCATCTAACTCTCTCCTCACTTGAAACTCTTTTAACATGTGTGAACCTTTCATGACGAATTCGGGCTCTTCTATTTTGATCCCTACTCTTTTCTTTGTAAATTTATCCCGGCATGTTAATACGTAACACCGTTCAGCGCTACAATAGCAAGAACCCTCTCTCCGACGAGCTAGGTTGTGCCATATGCAAGCATGCCAAGCTATCGTAGACTGAACACCCTTTCCTTTCTGCTGCCAGGATCAGCCCTTAGTACCTGTAAACGTAAGGTTGTAATGGTGGTGATAAAGAAAGGAGAGGTTTTAAGGATTCTCAGATTTTGAATGTTTCAACTATGGGCTTTGTTGTTATTTTTGATCAAAGGGTTTTAGCACCTCTTCATGAAGAGAAGAGATTATGAAACATCCCGATGGAGTATCCTTTAGCCGACAACACCTCGGTTAATCCGTTACACCTTCACAAAAAAAAAAGAAATAATAAAAAAAATAACTAATAATTAATAAAAACAAATTAAAACTCCCACCACCATTGAAATTCAAAAATTAAACCAAAAGGTGTAAAACAAATTAAAAAAAAGTAAGTATTTACTTTTGTATTTATCTTGAATATAAAAAAAAATAAACTAAAGCCTAAAATTAACGCACCCTTCTTTTCATCTCCTTTAGATGATATTCCACTGAACTTCGACCGCTCGACTGATGGTATTGACGAAGGTCAGGCCGCCCACCCAAGTATCTTGAGATACTTCCTATTTAGCTTATTCCATGGCCATATACTTAGAAAAAGCCCCTGAAGTGACCTGCCAGTCACTAAAAGAAAAAAAAAGTCAGTAGAGAAAATGTCAAAAAAGTCAGTAGAAAGGTCACGTCCTTAGAAAATCATTTTTGTCACCGGACGGCTTTGCCAAGCCTCCACACACCTTTAGCTTTGAAATCAGTACACCATATCTATTTTGATTTTTGACTCATATAAAAAATTTTATTATTTAAAAAAGATCATTTAAAATCGAGCTCTCCTGCTCGTTCTTTTTAGGATAAAAAAAAAAAAAAAAATAATCCTGTATGATTAAAAAAATTTAAAATATAAAGAAAAAAAAATTCTTTAGTTATTCAAATCTAGATAAAAGAAAATTATTGATATAAATGAAAGGATTGTTCTGACCTTAATGTAGGTACCTAATATAATATAGGAGTTTTAACCTTAAAAAAAATGACTAACAGTTTTCCTTGTCCCTCGATGTCCTGCCGGCAGCACGTCGAAGAATAGGCACAGTATGTAGGTAATGCCTTACTCTTTAAATCTTTAAAATTATTTGACTTAATATTAAAATCAGACACTACCTTACTATGTTGTCTCAATTCTCTTTTAAGAATATCAATAAAAAAAATTTAAAACTCAAAAATAAAATTAAAAATCCAAAAAAAAAAACGTTCTGGAGAACTTAATCTTTCACACAAAAGAGAATCCAATTAGGTACTTAAATTGAAATGAAAAACAAATCTTTAAGTTTAAACTTCACTGAATTTCCTATGGTATAATTCCACTTCTGCTTTCTTTGGCTGGTCAGCGGAGCTCCTAAGAACTGCCAATCAAATTTGGTCCTTGTTACAATTGTTTTATATATATATATTCATATATATAATAAATTTGCAAAAACCTTATGGTTATTGTACCAGGCCTTTTGTTTTTGTTCACCTCGAGCAAAGAAGACTCCAAAATGGATGCCCCACTGGCAAGGGTGAAGTTAAATAAAAAAAATCTCAGCAGAGGCTTAGGTCGTTGCCAGAGGTTTTAAAAATCTCACTAATTTGAACCCAAACCTAATTTAAATTAATCATTAGTTATATGGTTCTGCCAAATATTTGAGTTAAACTACATACCTCTGCTTAAAATCTGCTTTAAATTCTATATATGATAACCTATATACTAGGTTTTGTATGCCAAAGTCTTCCACGATTTTTCCTTTCTTCCTGTTAGAACTTTAACAGCGAACCCAAAAAAAATTTAGGTATTTAAATAATTTCCACTTATCACAAATTTAAACTGATTAGTTTTACCTCTTTGATAATTTACTATTTAATTATAATTATTCCAACAATAGAACAAAATTTTTACAATAAATGATCGCGAAGTTGGATGTTGAAATTTGATTTTCAATTTAAATTGTAATTCAAAACTTTCAGCGGCTAAATCCTTAACTAATCACTGTTTGATCTAAATGATAAAATGATCATAAAATCACTTATGGCGGTCCCTGGTCTTTGTTATCATTATTTACTAATAAGTAAATAATAACCTCTACACCCGAGTGAGATGGTCCATTATTCCTCTTCAAACAAAAGCAATTGCTAGTGTGGGTGTTATCTCCCGTCCTTATCTTGGAAATCTGCCCCCCTTGATCATTGGGCTAACTAGAACCTCACTCACACATCTACATTCCTATCAATCTTTAATTTATCATATCCTAATTCTAATTCAAACAATTAACGTCTTACATAAATACCCCTACAATTTCCTAACATTTCCTACTTCCTCATAGCTATTTCCGCTGAAACAAAATATCTTTTAATTCAACATTTCATTTTAGAAATAATTTCCCTTACATAATGTCGGTAACATTTCAATAGCCATAAATTTTCGAAATTCGAAACATTAATACTCAAGCCGATGGTTCCTTTATCCCTTTCTAATAAAAGGAGAAAAAACCATAAGCGCATGTGCAAAAGAAAAGGCAAACTAGATTACATAAATATATAATTCGAACTGTCAAAAATGAAACCAAAACAAAACTCGTGCAGCAGAAAAACACGTCTGGCAAAAAAAAAAGTAAGTATTTAATAAAATTACTAGAGAGAGAACAATTATTGCTATCATTTGTTCTCTCTACTGTAAGTAACAACTGGAAACAATAAAAGGATAGATACCTATAATAATCAAACCAGAATATTGATCTTCAAAATTTCATTTGATTCATGACATTGCACCAAGATTTCATTTTATCTTTTTTCTTTCTGTTTTTAGGAATCCTTAAAAGAAAATCCCGATCTTCAGCTGATGTGGAGAAGTGGAAGTCCTGTGATCCCACTCGAGATCACATCACCAACATCATCTGTAGTCAAGGACACCAAATAAGGGAAAAATTGTGCAGTTAATAAGGTAAACAAAAATTGTGAGTTATAATCGTTGTGTGCTGTGATTGTTCCCCGAATCTCCAGCAAAAGTCAGGGGTGACTTTTTGATAAAAAAAAATATTCCATGTAGTTGGCAGGACATGGAACAAGATGTTTCATAATGCTTTAGTTCAATAAACATTATAATTTATATCGTTTTTTTTTTTTTTTTTTGTAATCGAAATTCATTTTGATGGTTGGCCACGTAACATGCCTTAGTCAACTCGAATAGAAACCCAATTGAAACCTTTTCTATTGGGATCTTATTTGGCAAATTTGCTCGATTCACAATAATTAGGCAGAAGCGATTGCAAATTCAATAGAAAACTCACCAAATGAAACCCATAGGTGTGAAACGACTTCGAGCCTTACGGTATTACAAGTAAGTAAAGTCTAAAGTATTGTTCAAATAGTAGGTATTCAGTCTTTAAAAACTCAAATTCAGATGTAAATTAATCATTGCAACGAAACTACTTTCCTTTAAAATCCATCATTTTCTATCTTGTTTCTTATTTATTAATTCTTGTGAGTGAAGAATATCACACTTCACAAAAAGTTATTCAACTTGAATAATCCATAACTTAATTTAATTTAACATCTGTATTAAACGAATGATTAATATGGAAACACTTTCATCACACTGTGTCTCCACGAGCAAGATTTCATAGATTACCATCTGTCACTGTCCATAGAAAGAAAGATTGCTACAATGCTATAAAATGTATGGTGGGCATTTGATAGCTTACTGTTTCATACTATTTCAGTCCAAATACAAAGAAGTATTTCAGTTTTCGTATATTAACTTAAAAAATTATTTATTGAACATTAATCTTAATCTGTCTTAAATAATTCAACAGCTTAATAATTTAAGGAGCTTTTGTCTAGACAGATGGCAGCATAGTCTTTGCCGGCCTTTTTAATTAGATTTTCAAAAGACAATATCATCTTTAACCAAAATTCTCAAAGTGATGTATAAAATATGGAAGCTTTCGTGTTTTGTTAACTTTGTCGCAAGCAGACATCACACTTTTGGTAAGGGGCCTTGGCCCACATGAGAAGACTCCCATCTTTGAGACCTAGAAATATATCAGGAACACATTTGTTATAACTTAATAAATTAACTGAAATTGAAAAACTTAAAGAAAAACAATTATACATACATATTAAGCAAGCACCCAAATGTTTAAATACAAATCTTTTACCAACAAACACTTTTTTTTTAGAAAAACTCATGAAAACAAATCTCAAAACCATTAGCCAAGTTAAACTGAATATAAATATAATTAAATCTCATATAAGACAGCAGTAAATATTTAAAAAGCGTGAGACGAAAGTTATGTCAAAGGTTAAGAAAATCCAATAATAACTTACATAAGAGTGTTTCTTTTGTACGAACTTGAGAAAACTCGACATATCAGGCCTGCTGAAGTGATTCACTGCCTTTAAGCCTGTGAATATTGACTTTTTCGACAGTTGTTCGAAATGATTCTCACAGATGTACTGAAATAAGAACAAAATGTCAACCAATTTTCATATATACAAATCACAGAAAAAACCTACCAACATAGTTGTTCTCAAATCGAACTTGGACGATGGACAAGTCCATAGGAAGTAAACCTTCTTGCAAGCTACTCCTGAATATCTATTCGTGCTTGCTCAGAAATGATGCATGGTGTGACTCCGATTCCCCCACCAACCATCAGTGCAACTCCAAACTTATACCAATCCTGGTTTCCACCGAAAAACGGTCCTTCAATACGGATTTTAGGTTGGTCTTCGGCATTGTAGTTGCATGGGTCGAAGTAATTGTGAAGCTTCCAAGTCCATGGTCCCTGCGCCTTGATATGGCGCACTGTGGTTCAAATTTTCCGTTAATAAGCACATCATCCATTACTGTTTCATTTATAGAAGCCCAAATTTGGACAGGGTTTCCACTGCTAACGAATTTGACTCACTGTCCGACTCCATTCAAAGAATTGTTTCCTTGTATCCTCGCACTGAAATCGTTATTACGGACGATTTCAATGTACACAATTCTTCCTGGCTTCTCCATTCGGGCAAGACAACACCCGAAGGAGTGTGTGCTGAGATTTTTGCTGAGTTTAACCACCTTGCTCAGTTGGTCAACGAGCCCCCTCGAATACCGGACATTGACGGCCAAGCAGAAAACACTCTTGACTTGTTCCTTACCTCTGACCCTGATAAATATGCAATAAGTGTATTATCGCCTCTAGGCCGATCTGACCATTGTGTCATATCAGCAAATTTCTCGTGCCAAAAAATCCCAGTTAAAGAAAGAGCTCCTAAGAGAACCGTTTGGCAGTACGAGAAAGCCGACTGGGACGGCCTCAATAATTTTTTCAGGATCTTTAACTGGTCACTATGCTTCCTCGATAGTGACGTAGATTCCAGTGCGGATATGCTCACAAGTTTAATTCTTTTGGGAATGAGAACTTTTATCCCGAATAGGGGTAAAAGCATCAGACCTAAAGAAAACGCATGGTTTGATATGAGCTGTAAAGAGGTTATCAGGGTTAAAGAGGTAAGTTTCCGTTGTTACAAAGCCAACCCTACTGAGGAAAATCGGAATAAGTTTAAGCAAGCCAGGAAGGCTTGCAATGTCCATATTCGACGGACCAAATTTTTACATGACCAAAAACTAAGGCAAAAAATACTGCAATGTCCCAAAGGCAGTAAAAATTTTTGGTCATTTGTGAAAAACATGAAGAATTCTTCCTCTTCCTCGGTCCCAACGCTCATCGATGATGATACTCCAGTGGTTAGCTCTCTTGCGAAAGCTAACCTTTTTGCTAGGCAGTTCGCCGCCAACTCTTCGCTGCCAGAGAGTGTCATGACTCCGCCAGTTCTTGAGCGCGTTAATGATTCCATGGGACAAATCTTCTTTCGCACTCGTGCTGTGGCGAGGGTCCTAAAGGATCTCAACATACACAAATCCGCTGGCCCGGATGGTATCCCCGCTATTGTTCTGAAGAGGTGTTCTTCAACGCTGGCAAAACCATTGCGTAAGCTTTTCCATCTATCCTATTCTTCTGGGCTCGTTCCGAGTAGTTGGAAAACAGCATTTGTCCAGCCTATACCCAAAAAAGGCGAATCCTCCTCTCCCTCCAATTATCGTCCGATTGCACTTACGTCCCTTCTTTCTAAGGTCATGGAAACGCTGATAAATTATCAGCTTAAGAAATATCTTGAAGAACGAAAGCTTCTTAATGACAGGCAGTACGGCTTTCGCAGCAACAGGTCCACTGGTGATTTGATGGCATATCTCACCGAACAGTGGAACAAATCTTTACTTCGTTTTGGAGAAAGTAAGATTGTTGCACTCGATATTTCAAAAGCATTTGATAGAGTTTGGCACCAGGCTCTCTTATCGAAAATGCGTGCCTTCGGTATTGATGAATTCCTCCTTCGTTGGATTAGAAACTTTCTTTCGAACCGTTCAATACAAGTTGTACTGGACGGGTTCAAGTCTGAAACCCACAAAATAAATGCTGGTGTGCCCCAGGGCTCCGTTTTGTCTCCGACCCTCTTTCTCATTTTTATAAATGATCTCTTGTCTGTAACTTCTAATCCAATTCATTGTTTCGCTGACGATAGTACCCTTAGCTTTTCATATTCGTTCCCAGACTCACATCCCTCCCTTTCGGGTGTGGAACTGCAACGGCAAAATATGATAAGCTCATTAAACTCTGACTTAAACAGCATTGTACAATGGGGAATAAAAAACCGCGTAGAGTTTAATGCTTTGAAAACTCAATGCTGTCTTGTATCGTTGAAGCGAGATATACCCCCCTTGCCACTGTCCATGTGTGGCACTTGCATCAGTGAAACCGAACATCTCCAGATTCTTGGTATGTGTATCACCGACTACCTCTTGTGGAATGATCACATATGCGATGTCGCCAAAAATGCCGCAAGATGTCTAGGTTTTTTAAGACGATGCAAGAACTTCTTTTCCCCTTCTGATCTGGCTACCATCTACAAAACTTACATACGGCCAAAGCTTGAGTACAATTCCCACATTTGGGCTGGTGCTCCAGTAACGTACTTAAGTCTTTTGGACAGTATCCAGAGAAGAGCATTTAAGATGATTGGTGACCGTACCATCGTTGAGACTTTTACGTCACTTGAACATCGACGTAATGTCTCATGCCTCACCCTCTTTTACCGTTACTTTAATGGTTTATGCTCTAGTGAAATAGCCAGTTGCATTCCTCCCCTTAAGATATTCAACCGTAATACCCGCGCCTCCAGGAATGCCCATCAGTTCACCCTCGAGCCCAACTTCGGACGTACGGTCATGTTCAGAGAATCGTTCTTTAGCCGTACTACGCGAATGTGGAACTCTCTTCCACACTCTGTCTTCCCCAGTCATTGCAGTGTTCAGGAATTAAGGACTAATGTTAACCGACACCTCATCCTTAACCCTCTCCGTCTATCCCATTTTTCCTAACGCTCGCACTGTGCTTTGGCATAAAAAGGGAACAAAAACACCCCTTGAGTGCGTGCCTATTATAAAAAAAAAAAAAAAAAAAAATGGCAGCTAAGGAAATGTTCGTGTGGAGCTGAGTTGCATGGGTCGAAGTAATTGCGAAGCTTCTAAGTCCATGGTCCCTGCGCCTTGATGTGGCAGCTAAGGAAATTTTCGTGTGGAGCTGAGGTCAGTGTGAAGCTTTGCATTTCGTGTAGTCGGAAGGAAGTGCAGAACATACGAACCCATTGTCCGGAGAGATATTTTGGGTTTGGTTTACGGTAGAGCTTGATTTTGATCACATCGGATGGTAAGAGATCTGTTTCGATGACATCTAAAGTCATGTATTTGGTTCGAAGGGAAACGATCTATAAACATAAAAAGAATATTGAAAATTGTTTCAATAAAATAAAGAACAGAAATAAATACCTTGTCCAAAGTATATGTAATTCCAGGACCCAGGAAGAACATCCAGAATCTCGGAGAACCAGTCAATCGTGCCAATCCATGAATCAATCTTGGATTGTAAATAAGTACGTATAAGGAATGCATGTTCCAAAAGAAGTTATAAGCTCTCTTTCGGATAGTTGTATGAGCAAAGACAAATATGATGCACATAATAATGAAAAGCATGACTCCAGTGGTTCCTTAAAACAAGAAAATATTAATTTCAAGGATTTTTTGAACTTAAATAAAACTTAACGCACCAGTGACAGTTTGGAAGAGCCAAAAGGTAATGTCAGGCGTGAGACATCTAAGATTCTCATGAGATTGAGTGGATACATGATATTAATATCACGGCAACGCTGGTGACTGCCTAAGTTGTATATATTATTCGCTCGTCATTTATTTCAGTTTGCCTGTTTATTTTCAAAGTGCCATTGTAAAACAGTTTTGAACTTAAATCATTACATAATTCGCTATAATTTGGAACAATTAGTAGTGTAAATTGCAATTGATTTCAATTAATTGTGTCTTCTATTTTTTCTGAAATCTTTGTTTGCCCTGAATTCTATTTTGTATTCACTAGTGCTCTCTCAAAAAATGTGCCAGAATAACGGAATCTAATAAAAAACTATTAATTTCGCAACCTAATTTTATGTGGGGGTGTAATACATGTGTCATCAATCACAAATCTACAAATTTAATGGTTGATAAAATCACCTGTTTAAGTTCGGAGGTTAATGAACTAAAATCAATGCTAAAAAATCTTTGTGAAATGACTTTGCCTAATCTAGAGGCCGAATTAAAATTAGAAATTGTAAAAAAATTTAAAATAATTAATAATTCAAGTCAAATTGAAATACCATTCTCTTGCAAAACAAAATTCTAAATTGCTCATAAATGACCTTCCCGCTTATTCCACCTCTTGGGCATCTAAAGTTAGTGATAGCAACCTAGTGGAACATCGACATGCTGTCACTCATAAATTAGCAGAAATTGCTCATAATGAACAAAAACCTAGAAGTATTGCAGGCTCGGACTCGTCTTGCACCTCGTTTATAGTAGTACCGGGTGTAAAATGGCTACATCTGTCCCGCTTTGGCAATACAACAACAGTTGACTCCATCTTTTCAGAACCAGTGCTCCACGATCTTAAATGTTTCTGTGTCATTTTGTTTAATTTTGACTTTATATGTTTTCATGTTTTTATGTTCATGTGTTTTTGTTTTTGTTGCATTGTGCTTACTAACAACTAACACCTGCACTAAGTGATGAGCCAGTGGGACATATTATATGTGTTGGCAAATCTTCTTTCATCTGCTGATGCTTGCTTTAAGCTCCATTTGAATTAGATCTGATAGTGTAAAAAAAAAAAAAAACTAAATACATAAGTGCCAAACTAAATATCGCAACTACAAAAATAAAATGCGTGATGCTAGTTTAAAAAACAAAAAATATATCAGAGCTTACAAACATCAATTTTAAAGCTGCCATTCCTAAAAATCTCTTATCACTCGATCTTGATTCTGCTATCTGGCCAGTTGGTGTCAATGTACGGGAGTATATTAATTTTTCAAAAATCTCAGAGCGAGCAACCGAACAAGTCGTAACAACGCTTGCTTCATAAATTTGTCATCTTCTTTATCTATGGATGCTACTACTGATAATTTGCATGTGTTGGGGAAAGATAAAACACACTTTTAACTCGTTACAAAAGGAATGAATTTATTAGGAACAAAGTTCCGACTTTTATATAGTAATTATGTACAAAGGTTTTACAAGTATATATCATTGTATATACATTTATATAGTAATATCATGCTCAGATGCCTCAGCAACATTCACTCTACAACTATGCAGCGCTCCTATATTCCTGGTGCAGTACTAACCCAATGGGGGAACGAGAACGAGTTATAATAAATTTTTATAAGTGGGAGGGATTGAAGGATTTTATTTTTTTTGACGTTTCTTCTTCGATTCTGAATAAAAAAAAGTGATGAATTTAGGAAATTGAAATATAAAACTGGTTCTTGCAAAGGTTCATAAAAAAGGAACAGACCATTATTTATTTCTTCAAGAAACGTTTTTGAATGTATGCGTGAAATAAATATTTTAAACAAAATACAAGGTTGTGTGTTATTTTTCAGGATGTATGTCAGCTGAGGGTATTTTACAGGATATGCTAGACTGTGTGTTGGCAAAATAAAAGGCAATTCAAGTGTAGGGAAGAATTTGGTATATCCTGCAGGTGAAGATTCGAAAAAAAAATTAATAGGTAGGTACTTCTTATATAATCATTGATGGGTATGATTTTTTGCGACCAATTTGAAAACAAATAAATTGCAAGTTACAAATTAGGTCAGAGTGTATTTTATATGTAAGAAATATAAAAAGAATGTTTACCTGCATCGGTTAACATATGTACCTATGTAGGTATATGTTATTTTTTGTGTTTTATCGATAGGTAATAAAAATTATCAATTTATAACATGCATTAAATAACTAGAACGAATAGTTAGGTTTGGTCAAAATAAGAAATAGGTAGATAGGTAGGTATATTGTTTGAAATATTGCAATGGTCTATCTTCACCTTTTAAGGCAGGAGAGCCAATTAAAAAAAAATATCGACTTAGAATTGAAACAAAATTATTAAAAATTAACTATATTTTTGGTTAATTTTTAATAATTTTGTTTCAATTCTGGGTCGATGGCAATAAATTACATCTTGTTTTAAAGGTTAAACTTCATCCTTTGATTTGATGTTTGATGCTAGTTGATTTAACGAATGGTTTTTGATAAATAACATTTCAAAGTCAATTTTAAAAAATAAAATTATTTATTGTCTTAAAATTGATTTTTTCAAAGTTTTGCATTGAGTGCAATTTTTTTTACCAATGTTCAACGCTTTTACATCAAGGATACCTATGTCACATTTACGTTTTTTACGTATACCTACCTCTGAAACGGTGAAAGATACTTCAAATATGTATGAGAAAAAGTTGTAAATAGGTATAGGTAGGTACTCAACACCTTTGAAACGGTGAAAGATACTTCAAATGTGTATGAGAACAAGTTGTAAATAGTTATAGGTAGGTACTCAACATTTCTACAAAAAATGCCGTTAGACTTTTTCCCGTACAAAACACCGTTATCAAGTTGTAGCGATTTTTAACGTGGAACATTCAAATACCTATGGACTTATACGATGATGTAGCCCAGCCAGCAGTATAATGCTATGATATACTAGGTACCTTACGGGCGATTCCGCTGGGGACGATTTTCGACATTTATTTCGAAATAATTTTGTTTTCTACTTTGTTCCGATGCCTCTCCAAAGAAAAACTTCTTAACTGAATAGAAATATGCCCGTTTTTCACATCAGCCAAAATTTATATTTCTTATGCGATTAGAAAAATAAATATTCCAAATATTCGATGATTTTAACACTAAGGCCGTGTGCGAATTGCGTTAAAATGGTTGTTAAATTTGATCCCATGGATAAGTTTTGACACTACTGAGGTGAATACAGACGTTAAAAATTAACCTGCTCAGGAGCTCGTTAAAATTTTGGCATTGGTTAAATTTTGACATTTGTCAAACAAATGCAAATTTTTTTCTTGTTTCATGCGTAAAAAAATTAATTTTTTTTTAAAAATTAGATACGGTTCCCAATGTTGAACAATGTACAAGAAGTATAAGAGCAAATTGCATGTACTAGGAGCGAAGCTGAAAACCCCGTATAAAAAGCACTATCATAAAACACTCCGGCACCGTCGCAAAATAAACATTATGTATGTACATGCACAATAACTCGGAGAAAACAAATGTAGCAACACCAGCATTCTGTTGGCCTTATGGAACAATCCATAACCGGAAAGCTTGCCTTTATTTTGTAAAAAAAAAAAAACATATACACTTTATTCTGCACAGAGGCATGGCACATAGGTACATATTTCGCGAAAACGAAATAGATTTAAAAAATCGTCACTACTTAATTGATGGATTCTCTGGCCTCGTATCAGATGCCTATTACTTATCTGCGTGCCTAGTTCATATTGGCCAAGGAAAACACTCTTATCCACTTGGGTTTGGTTTTCAACTGGGAAAGATTCGCCATAGTTTTGTTCCCTTTAAAGAAAAACTCCGTAAGAAATTACAATCTTTTGTGAAAATTCAAATACATACATGCATTGTTTCCTCTACCTGTTGAAACATCTGAAAACATTTTCTTGATTTTACTGGTAGGATGGCAATATCGTTATTACTTAATCAGGTTCAGTTAATAGTGGTCCTTTAATGATATTAATAATATTTTTTCAAAGTTGCTTTCAATTTCAACTTCATCAACACAATTTCTTTGATCAAAAAATGAAATTAAAATAAATTAGCTCCGTTTGACACATGTCATCCGAAACAGGGTTGTTTACTAAAAAAAAATAAAAACTGAGTGCGTTTGGTTGCACACGCGAAAGCAATCTAAGATAGCTAGATAGATGGTCGTTGTAAGCTGTTTGTCAAAGTCCATATTTCCAGGTGTAGGAAACGATGATTTTTCTATAATTAGTGATGGTGAGAGGGGTAACTTGAAGAGACGTAAGTACGGGGAAAAAAATCTAAAATTTTAAAAAGATTGAGTGAATTTTTGTAGTGTGTGTGTAATAATATTGTCACTACTTGTAACTACATTTGCAATTTTTAATTTTTTCGCTTTTTGAACCAATACCTTGGAAGTTTTTATAAAATTCCATCACTTGTGACTGGAAATTTTAATTAAACATGAGCCTATAAAGAATATTGTAAACATCGACGCTCATTTCAAATATTTTGTTTTTTTGTTTGACCCTGTTTACACCAGTCCTTTTGCCGTGCGTTTCGCCAATAAAACCACCATTATCTTGTGATTTTCTTATAAGTAGAAAAATAGTTTTACATATTTTAATTTTTGTACCTCCTGAATTTTTCTTCTTTGATTATTTGAATTTCCTGTTATATATCTTTGGTATTGCAAAATAATGATTAACATTATTTGAAAATACTTTAGCAGTCGATTGTTCATTTTGGATTTTTTGTTTGACGTATTATTATTATTATTTATAAATACACTATACCCACGTTCTTTATAAGATCATTTTTATCGAATGTATCCAAAGCAATCTAGGTAGCTTCGTGCAGTTGTAATCCCTTGTAAAAAAAACTGCTGATGCAACAACTTAAGGTATCTGAACATTTTTAGATAGTTTGATACCGTCCCAGATAGGTTCTTGAACGCAATGATTGTCAATGGGAAATGTATGCTTAAAAAAATCCCATTTAAAGCAATTCACACAGCAAAATGCTAAAATTTTGTTCACCTCCATAAAAACGGATCAAATTTAACTGGGATCAAATTAACCAGCATTTTTAACGCAATTCGCACACGGCCTAAGTGAAAAATAAAAGCACTAGCTTAGTATAAAAAATTGTTTTATCATTTATATCGTTTATTTCAATGTCCATAATGACTTTTAAAGTTACCTAATTTGGACCCGTTGCACCCGTGATAATATGATGTTGCACCCGCGATTAAGGAAGTGAATTCAGAAGTTTTTTTTTTTTTTTTTTTTCTTTCGGTAGGTGGAAATCTTCAAAAGACACTTGATAATATTCGGTATCAAGTAGTGTGGGACTTCTACCGCACTAAAACCACCTAGAATAATGACCAATCTATAAAAGATCGACAAATGATTTTAGTTTCTCAATTTTTAGTTCACTTTTTGGGAAGTTTGATGATTTAATACTTTCCCATCGCTTTTAGACCATCAGCTCATGAGGCTTGGTTCTTCTTAGTCTCCGAACATTGGTACGTACATTTAAGACTGTCTCCATTTCGGAGTTAGTGTGACTAAGCAGTCGCTGATTGTGTGATACAGCGTGTTTTCTAATTACTTCTGTAACCATTTCTACTTGAAGGTCACGATGTAAATCGCTGTTTCTTATATACCAAGGGGCGTTTACTATTCCACGAAGGACTTTGTTTTGGAATGTTTGGATGGTTTCCGCATTTGTTTTCTTTGTACAACCCCAAAGTTGGATGCCATACGTCCAAACAGGTTTTAATACCTGCTTATACAACATTAATTTGTTTTCAATTGATAGGGCAGAGGTTTTTCCCAGTAACCAGTACATTTTTCTATATTTTAAGTTAAGTTCTTCCCTTTTTTTCTTGATGTGCTCTTTCCATTTTAGCTTTGCATCCAAAGTCATCCCAAGGTATTTGGCCGTATTGGAGTAAGGTACTACTTTACTATTAATAAAAAGTGGAACATTATTAATCTTTTTATTAGTAAAGTTTATATGCGTTGATTTTGTTTCATTGAGTCTGATACGCCACTGTTGCGTCCATTCTCTTATCTTGTCGACTGCATATTGCAGTTTTTCTGTTGCCTTTACAACGCATTTATCTGACACTAATATCGCAGTATCATCTGCAAAAGTGGCCATGATCGCATTGTTGTCCACTGGAATATCCCTTGTATACAACAAATACAGGGTTGGTCCTAAGACACTTCCTTGTGGTACGCCGGCTTCGATTTTCTTAAGTTCCGAATACTCTTGCTCGTACCGTACTCTAAAAAGTCGGTCGGTAATATATGATTTGAGTATTTCATAGAACTGCCTGGGAAGGTCCCTGTGCAGTTTGTACTCGAGCCCCAAATGCCAAACCTTGTCAAAGGCTTGAGCAACATCTAGAAATAGAGCGGAACATACTTGTTTTTCTTCAAGTGCTTTTTCAACAACATCCGTAATTCGATGTACTTGGTCTATCGTGGAATGTTTGTTTCTAAATCCAAACTGATGATTTGGTATTAGTTTTCGTTCTTCTATTATTTTGCTTAGTCTATTTAAAAGCAGTTTTTCGAAAACTTTTGCCATAATTGGTATAAGCGATATTGGTCTGTAAGATGTAACTTCGGTTGGTGGCTTACCTTGCTTTGGTATAACAATGACTTCTGCAATTTTCCAATGATGTGGAACATAACGGAGCTTAAGGCATGCATTTATTATGTATTGGAATTTTTTGAAGGCTATTGTTGGCATTTCTTTCAAGACCTGAGCCGTAAAATTCAGAAGTGAATAAATTATTGTTTATTGCTATTATCTAAAATATTTCATTACCAATTGGTTTATTCGTTTATCAATGTTCAAAATAAGAACGTTGTTGGGGGGATTCCAATATAAATCCCAGGGTCAAATAATGATAAGCTGTAATTTAAAATCTTTGCAGTACCAATAGAATTAAAAAAACACAATAACCAGTTTTTTACCTTTTGAAATATTATTTTATAAAGGTCTTTATTTTTCAAATATAAATTAAGAACTGACTTACAAAAGAAATTAAATAAGAACTTTAGCTTAGTCAAAGCGACTATCACGGTGGTGAATACACAAACTTAGTTTGCGGAGAGGTGAATATCAAAATAGAGAGTTTACAGATTACTCAACTTCATTAAAAACATATGGTAACTTAATTAGCGTTACGTAAAAAACAAAATGCCTAAAAGTATGCTTTAAATTTGTAAGCATTATTTGAATTTTAATACAAATTATTTGAATTTAATAAAACTGACGTCAACATTCCGGCCTCCCTTTGCAGGAATGCAAAGAGTAAATTCATGTATCCGAAATGAAGATAGTGAGTCCATCGGTGGAGGTATTTTGTTATGGAAGCGCCTCGATTCGCTACCCAGGAAAAAAAATAAAGTTAGTAAATCCAACGTCGAGGGTTGTTTAAAGAGTGCCCTTTACTCACTCAGACATGTTAATAGGAATGTTTAAATTCAAATTGAATAGAATAATTTAAAGGTTTTAATTCATAAGGTTAAATTTATAAGATTTAAATTTATAATGTTTAAATTTATAAGGTTTAAATTTATAAGATTAAAATTGATAAGCTTAATATTTATAAGACTAAAATTCATAAGGTGCTGTGCATTCAGCAACATAAAAGTATTTATAAAAATATGAAATCTCAAAAACTAAATAAATTTCAATAATTATTTTTATTCTTTTCTTTGTATTGCATGATACACCTGAAACAATTCTTGATCGGTGGGCAAAAGACACAATTTCACTACCGGTCGTAGAATATCTCCTTGTTGAGTTTTAAGTGTAACAACGCGTACCTTTCCATCGTTCCCTGGGTGAACAGCCACAACTTTTCCAAGACGCCATTGAGTGGGTGGCAAATTTTCATTGCGCACAACCACAATGTCTCCAATTTCAACATTACGTTTAGGAAATTTCCACTTTGTTCTTCGCTGAAGATCAGTTAAATATTCTTCCTTCCATCGTTTAGAAAAGGAGTGTAAAATTTGTTGAACTCTTTGCCAACTCTTTAGGTTGGTACTTTCAAGAATTTGTCTTTCAGGTAAGGAAAGCAAAGGTGAACCTTTCAAGAAATGACCAGGTATTAAGGGTAAAGGTTCGAAAGGATTTTCACTTATTGGAGAAACAGGGCGGGAATTCATACAAGACTCAATTTTGATGAGCAATGTAGAGAACTCTTCGAAAATTAGCTTGGAGTTTCCAACAACTTTCTTAAAATGAGTTTTAAAGGACTTTATTCCGGCCTCCCAAAGGCCGCCCATATGAGGAGAACCTGGTGGGATAAAGTTCCATTTCAAATTCCTAGGCAAGTACGTTTTTTCAGCTTCCGAGGTTGAATCTCATTAGTGAGAACTTTATTAGCAGCGACGAAATTAGTACCATTATCGGAAAAAAGTTGTTGGGGCACACCTCTTCGTCCTACAAATCTATCGAGAGCTGCCAAAAACGAGTCAGTAGAGAGACTTCCAACTGCTTCTAAATGTACAGCTTTTGTACAGAGACAAATAAAAAGACAAGCATAACCTTTTATGGCTTGATAGAACCGACCCCTCTGAACCTTTAGTTCGAAGGGGCCAGCGAAATCCAATCCTACGTGGATGAACGGAAACGAATAGTTTACCCTTTCTGGTGGGAGTGTTCCCATCAACTGGCTTTGAAAATCCTTTTTGTGCAAAACACAAACCATGCAACGATTTACACAGAATTTTATTGAGTTTTTTAATTTTGGTATCCAAAACTCTTTTCGCATTAAGTACAAAACTTGCTGGTTCCCTCCATGTAAGGAAATTTTATGGACAAATCCAACCAACAATTTTGATAATGGACATGCATATAGCAAAATAATGGGAAATTTTTCGTTATAACTCAAATTTGCATTTGTTAAACGACCGTTTACTCTAATTATAAAGTCAGAGTCTAGGGAAGGGTTTAGAGTCAAAATTGAACTATTTTTACTCAATGGTTTTGAGTTATGAAGAGCTTTGAACTCTTCACTAAAATAGAGGCGTTGTGCTAGCATAACTAAACGAGTTTTTACAAAAACTATTTCATGATGTCTTAATTTTTTAGAAAAGTATCTATAGGGATAGAACCTTTTTCTTTTGGGAGAAGTGAGATTGATAAATCTAAAGAAATAGGCTATTACTTTTAAAGCACGAGCATAGCACGAAAATCTTTTCAAAATGTCATGACTGAAATGTTCGTTTACAACGAAGCTTTTTATTTGTTTTAATTCAAGATTCCAATCGGAGTCCTCTTGAATTTTTGTTACTGGCCAAGTTTCCTTTGAAGACTTTAACCAACTTGGACCGTGCCACCATTGGGTATTATTTATTAAGTTTTGAGGCATAACACCTCGAGAAGCGACGTCAGCGGGATTTTGTTCTGAAGGAACATGTTTCCAAAGGTTACCTGGAGGGCTTTCAGTTTGTACTTTAGACACCCGGTTTCGGACAAAGGTTTCAAGCCGAGATGGACAGTCACGAATCCAATAAAGTACTATCATCGAGTCCGTCCAAAGGTAGACAGGACAGTTTTTAAGGCGTAGACTGCTTTGTACAGCGTTTACTAACTTTGTTAGCAAAAGAGCTCCACAAAGCTCTAGCCGAGGTATCGAAATAGCTTTCAGGGGATCTACTTTCGTTTTTGAGGTAAGAAGGTAACTAAAAACGTCTCCAGATGAATCTAAAATCCTTGAGTAAACGGTGGCAGCGTACGCACTGAGAGATGCATCACAAAAACCGTGTATTTCTAAAAACATCTCTGGGATATAATTAATCCATCTTTGGATTTTAATATCTTTTATAATTGGAAAAGATTTCACAAATTCTTTCCAAGTTTCTACACGATTGGGTTTTATGGGCCCATCCCATTCCGTTTTGTCTTTCCAGACATCTTGCATCAATATTTTTAATAAAATTGTTGTTGGTGCTAGCCAACCGATAGGTTCATATATTTTTGAAATATTTGAAAACAATTCACGTTTTGTCATAACAGAATCTGGTAGAGGAAATAGTTCACAACGAATATAAAATGAATCTTCCCTCGCATTCCACCCAACGCCCAGAACTTTCGAATGTGAAGACTCTTCGAACATAAGAAAGTGTTGATATAAAACATCCCCCCTAGGGATGTTTTCCAACAAGCGAGGGTGGTTAGCGGTCCATTTCTTTAAACTAAATCCGCCAGCCAAAAGAAGTGCTTTCAATTCTTCCTGAATCTGTAAGACTAGATCCAGACTGAAACCTCCAGAGAAAACATCATCAACGTAAAAATCCGAAAGCACCACTTCTTTTGCTAAGGGATATTTATTTGCTTCGTCCAAAGCAAGCTGGTGCAACGTTCGGATTGCTAAGTATGGAGCACAGTTAACTCCGAAAGTAACTCGGTTGATTTCAAAATCAGCCAAATCTGATTCTGACTAAAAAGATCGACAAATAATCCGTTGGAATTTCCGATGACTCGGGTGAACATATATTTGGCGATACATCTTTTCAATATCGCTATTGAAAACATATGGATATAGTCGCCATCTTAACAAAATAGTTTGTAAATCGTTTTGCAAAGCAGGGCCACTGTAAAGAATGTCGTTAAGACTTATTCCTTTGTGTGTAGATGCACTTGCATTGAACACAACTCTTACCTTTGTCGAAGCGCTATCTGGTCTTACCACAGCATGATGCGGTAGTTAAAAGTGCGGACTGGAAAGGTTCAAACTACATGGTGGCACAAAGGACATATGTTTTAACGAAACATATTCCTTTAGAACTTTGTTGTATTCTTCTTTCAGACACATATCGTTGAGAAGACGTTTCTCTTGACGCAGATACTGAAAAACTGCACTTTTTTTTGGAAAGACCCAAATCTAAGACGTTAAAGTTGGGCTTGAATGGAAGTTTTACTATATAACGACCATCTTTATTTCGAATTGTGGTATCCACATAAAATTCTTCACAAAATTTATCTTCATCAGATAAGGGTTTGACATATGGAACCTCTTCGAGTTCCCAAAACCTTTGAACTTGTTTTAGAAGCAAAAGTCTAATAAAAAATGTATTAAGGGTTGTTTTGTTTGGATTTTCATTACGTGGGCCTGAAATAATCCACCCAAAAACCGTATTTTGTGCAATTGGAGAAAGGTCTTTTTCTCTTGTTATACCTTCACATAAAATAAGAGGGTATATATCTGCTCCTATCAACATATCTATAGAAGCGGGTTTATCAAAATTAGGATCTGCCAATCGCAATCTTTTGAGCTCAACCAAGTTTGATGCGTCAACAGTCCGCGATGGCAAATTACCTGTCAGCTTTTTCAAAACAACAGCTGCAATGGGAATGTGTACATCCGGGTTGATGCGAGATTCGAGAGTGATAGGACACATATTCGTTGAAAATTCACTTTGAACTTCTCCAATGCCACAAATAGACGCATTGGTTGAACGGGTGAAAAGCTTAAATCGGTTCACTACAGATTGCAAAATGTATGTAGCTTCAGAACCAGGGTCGATCAAAGCTCTCAGGAGAAATGTTTGGTTATGAGCAGTAATTTTAACCAAAGCTGTTGCTAACAAAATATTCCTTTTCTGGTTTACCAGAAAACTTTGAAGAGTTGAAGAATCAGATGAAACATCTTTTCCTGAACTAATGGATGGTTGTTGCTGAGCAATAGAAGTGGACTGTATGGGAATGGTACTTAAAGAAGTGTTGGGTTGCGAAAAAGATCTTGTATCCGGAGGGGTGGGTTTTGGTGAAGTAAAGTGCAGCAAACTATGGTGTCGTTTACCACATTGGTCACAGGACACTTTACTTTTACATTCGTATACCGAATGTGTGAGCGCAAGGCAGTTGTAGCAGTACTTTTGGGATTGAGCTAGCTTACGTCGAGATGCGACATCCATGTCTAAAAATTTCTTACATAAACGCAAGGGATGATTACTGTTGCATATTTTACAACAAAAACTCTTTTCTGCGGAATGAAATGAGTTAACTTTCTTAAAATTGGAATTTGAATTTGAAATGTGATTAGCCTTTTTACGGGAGCATTGCGTTACTTCTTCCACAGATTCAAGAATTTTATATCTGTAAGCGAGAAAATCCTCCAAGGATTGCCAGGTAGGAACTTCTGTTTCTGTTTTCAAACTTTGTTCAAAAAGGAACAAAGTATTTTCAGGTATCTTTTGCGAAACAAAAAAAACTAAAATCGGATCCCAATTTTCAGTCTGAACGCTAAAACTTTTTCTTAAGGCAGATCCACTTTCAATAGTGATCGATGGAATTGAAAAAAGTGTTTTAAGTTGAGTATTTATTAAGATCCTTTTATTTTCATACTGGGATTTTAAAGCTTCCCACGCAAGAGTAAAATTATCTGCAGTGAGTGAAAACTTGTCGACAATATCATGAGCTTCCTTTTTGGTTTTTAAGCTGATATAGTTTTTCTACATCACTTAAACGGGGGTGGTTTGCATAAATAGATGTGAACATGTCACGAAAGGTAGGCCAGGATTTGTAATCACCCTCAAAACATTCAACGTCGCAAGGTGGAACTTTAATTCCAAAATCTGGTTTAGTGGACTCAGATATTTGAGAATGTTTTAAATCTTCTTTAATTTCGGTTTCCTTGTTTTTACTTGTACCCATCTCAATTTTATCGATTATACTACCTACTGTACTGAAATAATTTAGTGATACCGAATTGTATTTTGCTTTTATTGTCGATAAATTTGCATCGTCTATGGTTTTATCCTCATTACTTAAACATTTTGCATATATGTGCGAAAGTTATCCCATAAATCTTCGAATTCCTTTTTCCGAACCTTGAACATACCACAAGACGTCATCGTATCTTTGTTTGGTACATCCCGAAAACTTTCAATTGTTTCGTTAATTTGCTTAACGCTCAGAAAGAAATCTTTAGATGCAGCCATTTTCAAAAAAACGATGAAAAGAAAATTAATTTGTTCTCAAACGAAGAAAAAAGGTGCACAAATTGCAATAAACTTCCAAAAAAATAGAACTAATTAAATTTCTGAACAAATTTTACTTTAAAAAACCAAAAAAAATCTTTTAAAATAGAAGAACCGAAAATTATCTCAAAAAATAAATTGTTGTTCACCAAGAAAATCCCAGAAAATCAATTCAAATAAAGATTATAGATAATCCTTAAAAGGATTAAAAAAAACACCGTAAGAAAACTGTACTATATCACGAGATTAATAAGAAACCGTAGGGAAGCTGTACTTTATCACGAGACTAAAAGAAACCGTAGGGAAACTGTACTCAAACCTTTCGATCAAAAATCGCTTCAAATATACCCGCATTAAAAAAAATATTTTATATCACTTTAATTAGATTTCCATTAAATTTTTTTTAAATAAAATGTCTTTCATTAATTTGCACATGAGCAAGGCAAATCTCTATATTTTTATAAACCAATAAAATTGATAAACTAATAAAATGATATTAGTCACGGTCAAAAATAATAATTATTTTATGTACTTATAATTAAATACCAAATAAATGTATAAAATCATCACCAAATTTTAATGCACAGCACCTACCTTGGGTAAAGGGATATAGGATTTCCAATAGGAGTGCACAATTTGTATAAAAAGTCTTTCTCAAAAGTCCAAAAGATTCCAATGATCAAGATTCGCATCAATTCAATTTTGTCCAAAAAAATAACTCAAAGGGATATGAGTTGGGTTCACAAAATTAATTGCTATTGCTGTCCATAAATCAGCATTCGGCTCGATTGGATCAAAAAAATGTTGGGGGGATTCCAATATAAATCCCAGGGTCAAATAATGATAAGCTGTATTTTAAAATCTTTGCAGTACCAATAGAAATAAAAAAACACAATAACCAGTTTTTTACCTTTTGAACTATTATTTTATAAAGGTCTTTATTTTTCAAATATAAATTAAGAACTGACTTACAAAAGAAATTAAATAAGAACTTTAGCTTAGTCAAAGCGACTATCACGGTGGTGAATACACAAACTTAGTTTGCGGAGAGGTGAATATCAAAATAGAGAGTTTACAGATTACTCAACTTCATTAAAAACATATGGTAACTTAATTAGTGTTACCTAAAGAACAAAATGCCTAAAAGTATGCTCTAAATTTTTAAGCATTATTTGAATTTTAATACAAATTATTTGAATTTAATAAAACTGACGTCAACAAACGTAATATGTTCAAAAATGTTTCACGCAATTAACAAATTTAGTGCTTTTTGTACAAGAGTCTGAAAACATGGGATATTTTTCTTGCACCCGCGATAGTGCTTTAAACATTTCTCATTGCTTTTTGAACGTATTATTTGAACTTTTATAAACAAATAAAAAAAGAACTGCATAAAATGTAGCCCTTCAAATACTAACTTCATTTAAAATGTTTTTAATTATATTAAATAGAAACCATCAAAGTGTCTAAATGTTGCACCCGCGATAATGGAATCGCCCTTATGGTAATGCGAGAAATCTCATCTTTTATTTTTTTTTACTTGCGATTATAGGTACTCTAAGACAAGTTATCCTTCGTGCAAAAAAAAAAGTTTTGAGATAACAATCAAACATGACATTACGATGATTAGTACAGTCAATTGAAAACAATCTGAGAAAAGTTTTGAAGGTCGTTAATATCGGTTGGTTTTTGACCTCACTACATCATTCGGAACAGTATGGAATGCATGTAAAGGGTGATTGGTTTAAGGTGCACCAAAAAGCTTGAGCGTGTAGGTGGGGTTAAGAGAAGAAACAAATCGTATCTATTTTCCCCCGTTTAGGAGGTAGGGGTAATTTTCTAAAAAATTAACTTAAATCAGAAAAAAAAAATATTTAAAAACAACGGTGAATGATACAAAGCCTTGTTATATTTTTTTTTGGAAGCCAGAAAACTATTCTTTTATTTAATTTTTAAAATAATTTGTTTAAGTGAACAGTTTTAAAAAAATTAATTTTCAAACTCAAAATTTAAAAAAAAAACTAAAAAAAAAATTTTTAAACTAATTTTTTTCAAAATTTTATGTAATTAACTATTATTTTATTTTCTAAATTCAATGCTCTTATTAATTTTTAGTCAAAAACAGAAAACCGGATGCCAAAATGTATCTTAGTTTTTGAGAAATAAAAAAAAAATTAAAAGTAAAACTAGTAAAATAAGTAAAAAGTTTTTTTTATTATTTGATTAAAATCGGATGGTATGTAATAAAAAATTAAAAAGGGATAATTCCCTAATCAATAATTGACCTGAGCAGGTCAAATTTGGGAAAACCAAAAAAAAAAGTGTTTTTCTTGGAAAAAAATACTTCTAGTTTTTCTTAATTTCTCAAAAACTAAGATACATTTTGGCATCCGGTTTTCTGTTTTCGACTAAAAATTAATAAGAGCATTGAATATAAATATAATAAAAATAATAGTTAATTACATAAAATTAAAAAAAAAATTAGTTTAAAAATTTGTTTTTTTTAATTTTGAGTTTGAAAATTATTTTTTTTAAAACTGTTCACTTAAACAACTAAATTTAAAAATAGAATAAAATAGTATTTTTCTGGCTTTCCAAAAAGATATAACAAGGCTTTGTATCATTCACCGTTATTTTTAAATAATTTTATAACATCATAGAACAACAAAAAAAACTGAAAATACAATATTCATCGCCTGACGATAACCAACATTAGGATGGCGTAGTGCGTACGCTTGCAGGACCTGTCTAAGAGCACTTAGTTAGTCTTTGTGCTGGAATGCGGGATGTTCGGGTAAAGATCGATGTAAATCTCGATCTAATTCATCACGCACGGGGCAATGTTGCATTAAAGCCGACTAAATAGAAGAAAGAATCAATATTACATTATAAAACAAATCAAATCTACGGAAGATTACCTTTTCAACGAAAAGTCCAGGATTCATTTCCTTTTCATGTATTGCACCAGAAAAAATCAAAATATCTTTTGCCGTAATTTCTCTTGAATGCTCTCAATTTATCACATCTGTTGTACGATTGTACTCCTTGACCAAATTCACGAAAATGATTTCCTCATTTATTGATCTGGAAATAAATCCAAACGCTCTGGCACACTTTTCATTTAATTATTAAGTTGATGATTTACCTTTCCCTCCTGCTTTCGTTGCACCCTTTCTGTGAGACCGGATTGTTTTGACCATGAAATATCATATTTTGCGCATTCTCTTCCAACTGGTCTGTCAGTAAATTTAAAAAAATATATATTTAAACGAACCGATTTATAACATCAACTATATATTCACTTACACATTATTTTTTGATATCGAATCAGAGATCTTACATATGAGAATATCTCTGTCAGCAATTTGTCCAAATATAAGAGGGACATTTTCATTTGTGTTGATAATTATTTGATTATCATATCGATTTGGACCATCGTCTTTCTTTTCAGCACTGTAATTATGAGATTGTTAAAACAATAACAATATTAGTAATTCAAAATTTTAAATGACTTACTACAATAGTCTTTAAAGGACCAACTATATCCATTACATCACTTTTGAAACATAAGAAATTCGTTGAAAGATAAATATTTAAATTGACATAACGCTTTGCGTTATTTTTTTCTTTTTGTCAACAACACAAAACCAGTAACACAAAACCGAGTAATTTTTTTTGTTTTTTTTTTATTTGCACACTGATAATGATTAATGATACACAAAAAACGCACAAGAAAGAGGAATAACAAGAACAACAAAATCACGTCACGATAACAATACTGCCTTTTAAAAAATATTTTTTTTAACAAAAAGTTTTAATCCACTTAGGGCCGGGGTAATTATAATCATACAATAATAAATTATAATTACTTGTTAACAAAATAAATTACTTTTTTATTAAATAAAAACCGAAACCGACGAACGAACTGACCGCACGAATTTCACCGACTGACATCTAATGACTGACTGAATTCCTAAAACAAATAAAACCTCCCTTTCGCACGATTAACACAAAAAAAGACTCACAATCACAATGTCTTCTTGTCGTTGGGCGCTTTTTTCCAGTGGCCTGATGCAGAAATACCAGATTCAGATTTATGCCAATACTATAATGTATATATACAATGGTATATATTAGCATTTGTATTTGAATTCAGCAATACAGTTAATATTATTATATTGAACGATTAGGGTAAATTGGTATTTATTGTACCTTTGAATATATTATGTTTATATTATCTAACAAACTACCCCTCAATCAATACAAATTTAAATTAAACAAAGTAATGAAATATTTAAAAGAAATAAAAGAAATTCAAAAAAAAAATTTAAAACAAAAATTAATGATTTTAAAAAACTTCACAAAAATTTTTAATTTAAGAGCTTATACCCAAAAGGTCAACAAATTTCATGTGTTTAACTTTCATTAAATTTTTCGTTAAAATGTCGGCCTTCATGTCTTCTTTTGGTATATACTCGATCGCAATAAAAGATTTTTCATAGATGTCTCTTACATAGCGAAAACGCATATCTATATGTTTGCTACGTTCATGGTGAGATGGATTTTTCACAAGGTAAATAGCACTCTGGTTGTCGCAGAAAATTGTAAGCGGGTGACTCACAAGGCTACCAAAGCAAACTTCAGAAACAAGGTTTCGCTGTAGCTGTCAGCGCCATGTATTCCGCTTCTGTGCTGGACAATGCGATAGTCGGTTGTTTCTTAGTTGCCCATGTTATAGCACTACCAGATAGTTGAAAAACGTAACCAGTGTAGGATCGACGGTCATGATTCGATGCCCAATCAGCATCGGAGTATCCGCACAAAGGATCTTCAGGTTTGCTATAAATTAAAGAAAAAATAGTGGTATATTTTAAGTACCTTAAAACGTGTTTTGCTGCGAGCATATGCAGCATATGAGGGTTTGCATTGAACTGGGATAACTTGCTGACTGAATGCAGGATATCAGGTCTAGTTGCAAGACCAATGAATAGAAGTGAACCGATTATTCCTTGATACTCCTTTTCATCAACTAGTTGACAATCAGCACAACTTTGGCACTTGGAGAACTTCTGGCCTGGTTCCAGTGGTGTCCCTCGTCCTTTGCAGTCATTTAATTCGCAATTTTCAAGTAAGGATAAAATTGCCTGCTTTTGTGATATACTGATGTAGTCCTTTGATTCGTTTTGTCGGATCTCCAACCCCAGAAAATACCCCACTACGCCTTTGTCTACAATAACGAATTTATTTTTAAGCATGTTTTTGATTTTATCCAAGCGAGTCCTTTCCGAGCAAGCGAGTAAAATGTCGTCGACATAAATCGCAAGTATGTTGATTTCACCATCTAACTTTATCCAGTCTATTGTTCCATTCACGTCCCGATTGTTTGAGCCCATATAATGCCTTGCTCAACTTACAGACACGTTCAGGATATTTTGAGCTGATACAGCCTTCGGGCTGACACATGTACACTTCTTCCTTTAAAATTCCATTAAGGTATGCACTAGTGACGTCCATTTGATGAAGATGTAGCTTGTACTTCACAGAGACAAGAATAAGTCGCACCGTCGAGTAGCGGACAACAGGTGAAAATGTTTCGTAAAAATCAATCCCTGGCCTCTGTGTATAACCTTTGGCAACTAAACGGGCTTTGTGCCTTTCGATCTGGCCACCTTTGTTCCTTTTTAAACTAAAAACCCATTTGCATTTTATTGGTTTTCTATCAAGTGGCATGTCAACAAGGATCCACGTTTCATTAGAAATCAAAATATTGTACTCCGCTCTCATGGCCTGCTCCCAATGTTTTGCTTCCTTACCATGTAGTGCTTCGTCAACCGATTGCGGAATTTTTCGCACTTTATTGAAATGGAATAACATGTTCCTGTTTTGCAGTTCTTTCGCTCTACTCCTCGTATATCGAACTACCGGGTCAACAGCTCTTGATGGTGGAACGTTTTCTTCCCCACCAGATGTAACAATACTTGGTGTTAAAGTATTTCCTTGCTCACCATCTTGTTCTTCCTCCAGATCCGAGTCCAAATTGAAAATATCTGGTTCATTTACTATTTCTTCTACCGTGTCTTCAAAATGGTCTTCATTTTCATCTTCGTCAGTTTGTTTCAATTGACTTACTTCAGATTGTGATTCGGTTTTAATTTCAATTTTAGAATTCGCTTCGAAGATTGCTTTGTCGCCTTTATTTGCGTATAATTCTGGCACTTCATTGTTATCATCAAATTCTGGCATGCTGAAGAATTTAACATCACGACTGGTTTCTTATTTAGCATCACACCTAAACAACCAAATAATTGAAAATGAAAAACATTAGGTTTCTTACCACTCCAGCTCTCGTAGGGGGTCATCAATGAAACAGATTTTGTCGGCGATCTATTTCTGATATAGGCTGCAGTATTTATAGCCTCTGCCCACATCATTTCTGGAAGTCCTGAGTGTAATAACATGCACCGGGCCATTTCAACGAGGGTCCGGTTCGCACGCTCGGCGACTCCATTCTGCTGGGGTGTGTATTTAGCTGAAAACTGCCGTCGTATACCGTGAGTACTCAAAAATTGTCCGAATTCATTGCTCAAATACTCGCGCCCATTATCGCTTCGAAGCATTTTTATTTTACGACCCGTTTCGAGTTCCACTCTGGATTTGAAATTTTTAAAGGCATTAAACACTTCGGATTTGGCTTTCAAAAAATCTACAAACATTTTTCTTGACTTATCGTCAATAAATGTCACAAAATAAACCGCACCACCCAGAGAATTTACACGCATAGGCCCGTACACGTCGCTATGAATTAAATCTAACACATTTTCGGTTTTCATTGCAGATTCTTTCGGAAAAGGCTGGCGTGACATTTTGCCTTTTAGGTTAAAACCCCGCACTGAATACTCTCCGGAACATTTTTTAGGTTAAAACCCCGCACCATATTTTCTTTCAATAACTGCGACATGCTTTTTTATATTTAAGTGGCCGAATTTTGTGTGCCATTTGTAAATTTCACTGTCGTTTTTGGCTGTTGTAGTGAATGCTTTGCAACTTATTGGTAAATCCTCCACAATGTATAAATCACCATGTCTTTCACCGCACAAAATTAATTCACCGCACTCGTTTTTTATCATGGCTTTGTCTCGCGTTAAGTTAACATTTAGATTATTATCGACCGCTTTACTAATTGAAATAAAATTAGTTTTTAAGTCTGGTACAAATAACACGTCGCGTAGTTTGATTTTGCAAATAATTGTTTCAATAAAAACATCACCTTTTCCCGAACTTTGAATAAATTTATTTGCGGCAAGTTCAATCGACTCTGTATGGTTGCTGATGTTTACAAAAAAACTTTTCTCACAACACAAATGAGAAGTTGCACCGCTGTCAAGAATCCATTTGTCTCTGCTCAACCCACCAGCATCAATTAAATTTAGTAATGCAAAACAAGTTGTTGGCTTATTCCAGGCTTTGTCTCTTTCGTTGCATTGAGAAGCGAAATGACCCTTCTTCTTGCATTTAAAACATCTCACTTTAACCACATTGTTAACGCGTGACTTACTCTGCTGGTGTGTTTGTCGAAGTGCATCTGGTTGTTTTCCTCTACCTTTTAACAAAAAAGCCGTTTCCCCATCTGATTCCTTTTGGTCTCTTTCTCTTCTTTGTCCTTCTTCAGCTATTTTGGTTTTCAACGTGACAATATTTGGCAATTCATCTCTCGTCTCTATCGCTACAACGAAATTTTCAAAAGATTTATGTAAGCCTGACAAAAGAATGATGCACAAAAGCTCCTCTTTGAGATCAACATCTATCTCTTTCAACTTTTCAACCACATCCAAAAATGCATCCATATGATCTGATACCGAATGACTTTCCGTCATTTTCAAGGACAAAAGTTTTCGGAATAGTGTGAATTTTCTAACTGGACCAGTGGGCTGATGTAGGGTTTCTAGCTTATTCCAGGCTTCTTTCGAAGTCCTACAATTACGAATGTGGTTAAGTTGAGAAGTCTTAACACACAGGAAAATCGTTGCAAGGGCCTTCTCGTCTTTCTGGATCCAAACTGGTTTATTCTCAGTGGTTTGAGACTCCAGCGTAATGCCTCCACTGACGTACGGCCAAAGTTCATAATGAATGAGAACACTTCTCATCTGGATTTTCCATCCATCGTAATTCTGCCCATCGAGCTTTTCAATATTTAAGAACCAGCTCATATTTTATTTTATACAGCACTTTCAAAAAATAAGCTTCAATTAATTTTAAAAACTTTATCAAAATTAAAACTTTATTTAAAAAGACACTAGCGGTTAATCCCTGGGCCCATAACCTTTGTTGGGGAAAAATAAAACACACTTTTAACTCGTTACAAAAGAAATTAATTTATTAGGAACAAAGTTCCGACTTTTATATAGTAATTATGTACAAAGGTTTGTAGGGTCACACGTAAAAGTTTCCATGTTCTAAAATAATAACAAAAATGCTATCATAGCCTTAGCTCGTTAAACTATCATCAACGAGTAGGTTATTGATGGTAGTTATGGAAACGAAAAAAAATAACAAAGTTTTCAAAAACAAATCGGAAACGAACTTAAATTTGTTGTCGTGGAAACAAGAAATAACAATCTTTTCAAAAACATACCGGAAACGAAATTAAATTTTGTAGTCATGGAAACAACAAATAACAAGGGTTTTCGAAACAGACCGGAAACAAATTTGAATTTTGAAAATTATCAGTGTGTGTGCCATGTATCTATAAACTTATCTGGGAAGAAAATAAATTGTTGTTTGCTGATGCTGTGCGGATGTTCAACGTTAATTGATTCAACGGCTTTAATTTTTGTTTTTTTTTTGTTTTGTTCGGTTCATTAATATATTAACGTTCATATAACAATCATCATAATCCTAATTTTCTTGTTTATATAATTGTTGTTTTTATGTATCCATGTTTTCTTTCTTTCAATTTCAATGTTCATATAAGTCATTGATATTTTTTGGATTTTGTGTTGTCCAATTCTGTGTCATTTTTTTTTATTTATTTATGTTTTATTCTGTCAATTTTCATGCATAGTATGAAAATTTACATAAAATATTTAATTTCGGTTCCCAAAAAGTCGAGACGGTATTTTTTTTTTCCTTTGTTTGTTTAATGTTTAACAGGTGCTTCTGGTGTTTGTGCGCACACACAACAGGATCAAGGTAATTGTTGAAAAGTATCTTATGTAAATAATTTTATTGTAAGCTTTCATTTTACTATGACATTGAACGTAAGAATTAAATAAATTATTACAGAGAAAGAAATGACACTACCAAGTAATTTTTTTGTTTGTATTAATAGTTAGATTTTGGTTTTCTTTGTGTTTGAAAAATGTCAATACTTATTGTAGTTTTAGGTTGTTAATATACTTTTCTTTTGTTTGATCCCTACTTCATTTCCGTTTTTTCATAATTCACTATAAATAATTCAATTTAATAACTATATATATAAACAATATTTTTTTTTATAAAATAAAGCTACCTACATAGTAGGAATTATGTTCAAGAACTACATATGAACTATTTTGACTTTTCATTTGTGATAATTGAATTTTTAATTATGGGTGCTTAAATTGTTTTAGGAGTGATTGGTTGCAAACAGGATATGGGAGTCCTGGGCATCTGAGTGATGCAGGTGAAGCTTTAGGTCTTATGTTAGGGGCTGTCGCATATTTTGAGCACGCGACAGCCATGGTGCTTTCTCAGTAATGAGTTGGCAAAGGGGAGGGATGCTCAACGGTACCAATACCACCAAAGGTACCGGGTGCATTAAAAGGACTAGTGGGTGGTCAGCTTAGGAATTTGTTCTTTCCGCTTTCTAACATTTCTTTGTAAATTTAACTTATTAACGTAGCTTATTTTACTTTTTGTTTTGTCCGTCTGTTCATATACATATTATGATCTGTCCTAGTTTATTTTAATTTTGTATTTTGTTTTTCCCTTGTTGAGTAGTTTTCAAAAAGGCATGTAATTCACGGTAGTCCAGATAGGCAGGCCAAAAGACCTCGACCCACAAACCGACGAGCTATGCCCAAGGCCAAGCAAGCATGCCTATCCTGGTCCTGGCCTACTGGACACCCTTCCATCCAACGACATCTATAGACCCTGTATCTATAGGATGGAAGGGCAAATCTGATTCCACTCTTATGAGTGGAGGATGGTTTTACCGTTACAGGTGGCCGATATCTTTTGGGTCATTTTTGTTGTTTTTTTCTTTAAATTTTAAATTTTTTTTTTTTTTTTTTGTAATTGATTTTCAATTTTAACTTTTAATTTCATTTTCTGTTTGTAATTTTTGTTCTTCATGTTTGGAGGCGGACTAATAGTTTTCTTATATGACTTCTTACGGTTCTTAGAAATTCAGATTTTTCATTATCTCTCGTTTTTCAATGGACGTTTGTTCTGTTGATTTTTGCGAAAGATCTGAATTCCTGACGATTGTTTGCAAGGCATACAGATTGAATTGTCTTTGTATGGAATTTTGTTTCTGTTCAAATCGCCTTTCGGTTTCTCAAGTTTTCGGTTTAGGATTTTGTAATTTTATGTGGTTACTGTCCGGAAAAAAGAGTGACTCTAATCTTTCTTTTGTTGCTGTGGTTGCATGGTTGCAATTTCCTAAACCTACCCGCTCAGTTCTTGATTCGGCATCCTTCTGGTGGTTTTCAATGCATGCTGTCCGGGATTGGAAGACACAGTACCAATTCGTCTGTTAAGCAGAATGTCATTTCTTAAGCGCCAGCAGTTGTGTCGAGTTAAGAACTGAGGCACTTAAAGCTGATCTGAAACTTCTTTTAATGCACAAAAGGAGCTCGATGTTCCGGATTTTCGTTCTGTTTGCAAACCATAACTCCAATTATTTCATCAAAAGTAACATTAATTACAGAATATATATACAATTAGCTTTGATTATTGTTTTTTTTTTTTGTTTAAATATATATATCTATGGTGACTTATAACTTATAAACAAAGATTGATTTAGTTTGACAATATAAACAACAAACAAAACAAAAACAAATATCATTGAAATCGTCAACATGACTGTTGACGATTTCCTTTTTAGATTAGAACACCTTCGAGAATCCTATAACGTTGATTGGGATGAAATTGTTCGTAATTTCCACCATTTCATCAACGGTGAAGTGAGCACCTGGTTTTGGATTCACCTCAAAACCCATCCACGGCTAGTTTGGTGCGATTTGAAAATTGCTCTAGTGGAGCATTTAAGAAGTCTAGAAACTGATGAAGAGCTAGGGAGAAAAATGGACGATCGTCGGCAAGGCTCAAGGGAGTCATTTGACAGCTTTTATTCCGACATACTTCAACTTAACTCTCGGCTTAGAAACCCTCGGGGGAGTGAAAATTTAATTTTTCTCCTGCGGAAAAACGTATGTCCTAAAATTGGTGGCAAACTTTTAACTTTCAGGGCAGCTAGCTTGCCAGAAATGGTTTACACTTGCCGAAATATTGAAAAGTATGAACTCGATAATGCAAGGTATTGTCAACATTCTAAAGACCAGCAATTCCATCCGAAAAGAATCCATGAGTTACATTTTGAAACTGAAGGTGATGCCTACGTTCAGTCTCTACAAGCCGTCGAAGTTTCAAAATCTCCCTGTCACCAAATTCATCAATGTAATGCTGGAATTGCAAAGCACGAGGTCATTCTTTTCATCAATGTCCTAGTTCACAGCGTTCTCTATTTTGCTTCAGATGTGGACTGCCTGACACTACAACTCCTCGTTGCCCTAATTGTTCGGGAAACTGAATGAGGAGCAATATACAATCCGGGGAACGTTGCTCCCAGACGAAAAGACCGGACAATCCTTTCAGGAAGTCTTAAATGATATAGAGATAGAAAAACCTTTTGACTTTACGTCATTAAACCTACCTGCGATAAAAATTATAAAAAACCGGCTATTACACTTAATAAATCTGAACTACCATCTAAACATCAGCAAAGACCTACACTTCATCAGCGTCTTCTGAATTACGAACAAGTTCGTGCTCGTATTTTCAATAATAGTCCAAGTCGCCAAAGTTGTACCTCTGATAAAATCAAAAAACTCCGCCAACGCTTTGCATAAAAGAAAGCAATGCATAAAGCTGTTTCTTCCACAACTCTACTGGGTTCTGACGACCCTAGATCTTATGCGAAAGTACAAATAAGCAACGCAACAGTTTTCGGTCTCTTGGATTCAGGAGCATCCATTAGTTGCCTAGGTTTAGGTGCTTTGGAGTTCCTTCGGGAAAACGGAATTCCATACAAAATATTTTCGTCAGAAGTCAGTACAGCTAGTGGACAGAAACAGGCCATTGTTGGATCTGCAATTGTGAAAATCAAGTACAATGGACTAGAAAAAGAAATTCGCTTGTTCGTGGTTCCCACTTTAGAACAGAAACTCTATCTTGGAGTCGATTTTTGGAAGCTGTTCAATCTTGCTCCACATATCATTTCTGAGTTAAATCAGACTACCCAAACCCAACAAACTGACCCGAATGTTCATCAACTGTCACCGGAACAATTGGTAGCACTAGAGGAAGTGAAAGCATTGTTTCCCTCTTTTGCTGTACTTGGCCTAGGACGAACCAAAATTGAAGAGCATCACATCGACACCGGTGATGCTGCCCCTATTAAACAAAGACACTATCCTGTATCACCAGCGGTTCAAAAGCTTCTTTATAAAGAAGTGGATCGAATGTTTCAGTTGGGCGTAATTGAAGAAAGCAACAGTGCTTGGAGCTCTCCTGTTGTTCTATTGAAAAAGTCAAATGGCAAACACCGACTCTGCCTAGACTTTAGGAAAGTCAATTCCGTCTCAAAGAAATTTGCAGGTCCAGTTCCAAATATTGAAGGTTTGCTAAGTCGTATTTCAGATTCACATTTCTTTTCGATTGTAGACCTGAAAGACGCCTTTTGGCAGATACCGTTGGATGAAAGTTCAAAGGAAAAGACTGCGTTTACCATTCCGGGATTGCCTTTGCTTCAATTTACCGTCATGCCTTTTGGTTTATGCAACGCAGCACAGCGTATGTGTAAGCTAATTGACAAGGTAGTGCCGCATTAGTACAGAGAGAATGTTTTTCCTTACGTCGATCATCTGCTAATTGTTACCGCCACATTTGAAGAACATATAAGGATGCTCAAAATAGTTGCTGCTCGATTAACAGAGGCTGGGCTTACTATTAACGTAGATAAGTCCAAATTTTGTTTCAAAGAGTTAGATTATCTTGGGTATGTTGTGGGTGAGGGATGCCTGAAAATAAATTCAGAAAAGGTTTCTTCCATCACGGAATTTCCAGTTCCCAAAAATGCTAGACAGGTGAGAAGATTTCTTGGACTATCTGGCTGGTATCGAAGATTTGTAAAGGATTATTCAGGAATCGCTGCACCTATTACAAATACTTTAAAGAAAGGTGTGAAATTCGAGTTTGGTCTTGAAGCAATTAATGCTTTCAACAAACTCAAGGAGGCACTTACAACAGCCCCAATACTTGTTAATCCTGACTATTCGAAGCCTTTCAATATTCTTTGTGATGCATCCAGCACCGGTATTGGCTGTGTATTGTGCCAAGAAGACGATGAGGGTGTTAAACGACCAATCTATTATTATTCCCATAAACTTAATAAAGCTCAGCGCAATTATTCTGTGACTGAATAAGAGTGCTTAGCCGCAGTTTTAGGCGTAAAAAAGTTCCGACCATATGTCGAAGGGCATACCTTCAAAATAGTAACTGATCATGCAAGTTTGAAGTGGTTGATGAACCAAAAGGATTTGCATGGTAGGTTAGCTCGATGGAGTTTAAAGCTTCAAGGTTTCAGTTTTGATATAGAACACCGCCGTGGATCTCAACACGTTGTCCCGGACGCGTTATCGCGAGTATACGCTGTTGATGTTCTCGGTGATGTTCCAATGTTGGAAAACTCGCACGATGTCCTTCATATTGACCTTAATGATTTAAGTTTTAAATCAGAGGAATATGTGAAGCTTATAAAGACAATCAGTGACAATGGGGATCAGCTTCCTGATCTGCAAGTCTCTGACGGGTATGTGTACAAAAAAGTAAAACATTGTACAGGCAACCCAGTCGAAGATGACATGGTGTGGAAGTTATGGGTTCCATCGGAATTAACCAAATCCATAATCCTTCTGGCACATCAACCGCCAAAAGCCTCGCATGGCGGTATAGCTAAGACTTTGTAACGTCTTCGTGATAGTTTTTACTGGCCTAATATGGCGGCTGTGTTGAGGCCAAAAATGGGAAAAGCGTTTATAGTAGAGAGGCCATATCAACATATCTTTATCGACTTCTTGGAACCGTACCCCAGGTCAATTATTGGTAACACTCAAATCATCGTTTGTTTGGACCAGTCAACGAAATTTGTTCACATTCATCCTTTACGGAAGGCAACCAGTGAAAACGCCATCAGATTTCTGGGAGAGCAAATCTTTTCAGTTTTCGGTGTACCAGAGTCCTTGTTGTCGGACAATGGAACTCAGTTTGTAAGTAAGGAGTTTGCCAAATTTTTGTCTTCGTATGGTGTGACACATATCAAAACAGCTGTGTACTCCCCGCAAGCTAATGCAAGCGAGAGAGTGAATCGCTCAATCCTGAGTGCAGTTCGTTCCTATCTGCAAAATGATCAAAGGCATTGGGACAGGCACCTTTCATCAATTGCCAGTGCACTTCGAACGACGATTCACTCAGCTATTGATATGTCACCATACTTAGCACTATTTGGACAGTGTAAGGTAGAACACGGCTCTGATTACAAACTACTGAGATTGCTCACAGCAGTTAATAACCCAGAGTTTCAGCTGTTGCCAAAAACGTCAAAAATGAATGTGATACACGCCAACATTAAACAATCACTGGAAAAGGCTCATCTAGTGTATGAGCACACTTATAACACTCGCAGTAAAGATGTGAAGTTTAATGTTGGTGACATTGTATACAAGTGAAACTTTGTGCAGAGTGATAAGTTTAAACGCATAAATGCAAAACTATGTCCAAAGTTCGTCAAAGCGAAAGTCCGTTCCATTTTAGGAAATAGCTTATACGTTCTAGAGGACATGAATGGAAGTTTGCTAGGTACATTTCACGCCAAGGACATAAGGTCATAACCTTTCAGCTTAGATCGACCTTTTTCTTTTCATTCTTCAAACGCTGGCTTGTTGCAGAATGAAAAGTTTTGTAGGGTCACACGTAAAAGTTTCCATGTTCTAAAATAATAACGAGTAGGTTATTGATGGTAGTTATGGAAACGAAAAAAAATAACAAAGTTTTCAAAAACAAATCGGAAACGAACTTAAATTTGTTGTCGTGGAAACAAGAAATAACAATCTTTTCAAAAACATACCGGAAACGAAATTAAATTTTTTAGTCATGGAAACAACAAATAACAAGGGTTTTTGAAACAGACCGGAAACAAATTTGAATTTTGAAAATTTTCAGTTTGGAAAGTTCGAGTTGAGAAGGGGATTCGTACGAAGTTTTTCAAACAAGAAGGTCGTATTTAATAGTAATACAAAAAAAATTGGAAATAAGAATAATAAATACTAGAAGAAATAAAAGTTTAGTTGAGGAAAGCGAATTTCTTTTAAAACGCGTTCAAGATTAATTTAAAATTTCAAAGCTTGCACTCAAAAGTGTTTAAATAAAAAACTTAAAAAACTTCCAAATTTTGAAAAATTTAAAGTTGTATGAGTTGGTTTGAAAAACAATTAAACATTGATTGCAAAGCGTGCATCAAGTGCTGAAATAAAAACTTCCGAATAAAAAAAAAAAAAGAAGATAAACATATCAGTGTGTGTGCCATGTATCTATAAACTTATCTGGGAAGAAAATAAATTGTTGTTTGCTGATGCTGTGCGGATGTTCAACGTTCATTGATTCAACGGCTTTAATTTTTTTTTTTTTTTTGTTTTGTTTGGTTCATTAATATATTAACGTTCATATAACAATCATCATAATCCGAATTTTCTTGTTTATATAATTGTTGTTTTTATGTATCCATGTTTTCTTTCTTTCAATTTCAATGTTCATATAAGTCATTGATATTTTTTGGATTTTGTGTTGTCCAATTCTGTGTCATTTTTTTTTATTTATTTATGTTTTATTCTGTCAATTTTCATGCATAGTATGAAAATTTACATAAAATATTTAATTTCGGTTCCCAAAAAGTCGAGACGGTATTTTTTTTCCTTTGTTTGTTTAATGTTTAACAGGTGCTTCTGGTGTTTGTGCGCACACACAACAGGATCAAGGTAATTGTTGAAAAGTATCCCTTTGCCAACTCATTACTGAAAAAGCACCATGGCTGTCGCGTGCTCAAATATGCGACAGCCCCTAACATAAGGCCTAAAGCCTCACCTGCATCACTCAGATGCCCAGGACTCCCATATCCTGTTTGCAACCAATCACTCCTAAAACAATTTAAGCACCCATAATTAAAAATTCAATTATCACAAACGAAAAGTCAAAATAGTTCATATGTAGTTCTTGAACATAATTCCTACTATGTAGGTAGCTTTATTTTATAAAAAAAATAGTGTTTATATATATAGTTATTAAATTGAATTATTTATAGTGAATTAAGAAATAACGGAAATAAAGTAGGGATCAAACAAAAGAAAAGTATATTAACAAGCTAAAACTACAATAAGTATTGACATTTTTCAAACACAAAGAAAAGCAAAATCTAACTATTAATACAAACAAAAAAATTACTTGGTAGTGTCATTTCTTTCTCTGTAATAATTTATTTAATTCTTACGTTCAATGTCATAGTGAAATGAAAGCTTACAATAAAATTATTTACAGGTCTTACAAGTATATATTAGCATGTGTATTTGAATTCAGCAATACAGTTAATATTATTATATATTGAACGATTAGGGTAAATTGGTATTTATTGTACCTTTGAATATATTATGTTTATATTATCTAACAGCATGAGACTGAAATCTATTATTGTTTCGATGAATTGATGCCCACTATCTTAGATGTTGCCGCTCCATTGACATATGTTTCGTCTGCTGTTGATACAAATGTTGTGCTTGTAAATGATAGCTCTCTTCCGTTTGATGCTGATGTTGTTGTTCCAGTTCCTTCTGAATTTATTCCGGCTGTTCCTGTAGTGCCCGCATTCGATAAACCTTCTCTTTATTACCAAAACGTAGGGGGCATGCGGACCAAAACTAATCAGTTCTATACATCTGTTTTGGATTGCATTTGCATGTATGATCTGATAGCTATCACGGAAACTTGGCTATAAGAAGGCGTACTTTCAACAGAATTGTTCGATTATACCTATGCTGTCTACAGAAAAGATCGTTGTTCAACGTCTACAATAACAATAAGATTATTGAACTATCAAATAACTCAGGTATGCTCGAACAAATATGTATTTGTGTCGGATTCTCAATAGGATCTCAAGATATATTAGTAGGTTTAACTAATAATTAAGTTTATTTTTTCTTTCTTACATACCTCCAAATTCTGAATTTTATGTATACAGTGCTCATGTAAATAGTATAAAAAATATTATATCTGCTTTTGAAGAAAATTGTTTTGCGGTTATTTTAGGTGATTTTAATCTAGGTAACATTAAATGGATTTATTCTCATGATGATAAATGTTTATTTACAATGCATGTTTTAAAAGAGTATGAAGCCATTGTAACTGATACTTTCTCTGCTCTTAATTTATCTTAAGTAAATAATGTTCTTAATGATATAGGTAGAATTTTAGATTTGATTTTTATTCAAAATGAACTTGAGGCCTTAGTTATAGAAGATGATAATCCATTGTTAAACAACAGTATACACCATAAGGCATTAAATGTAGTATTTAATTAATCAGTTTTAAAATGTTTATCAGATCCATTATCAATTGTAGTCCATAAGTATGATTTTAAATCAGCCGATTTCACTTGCGTAAATAATTATATTCAAAACTTGGGTTTGGATTATTTTTTACAAAGAACGAAATTATCTTCATGCTTTTCTTCTTTTATTAATTTGATTAATGAATGGTTTGAAAAATTTATACCAAAGAAAGTTATAAGAAGAGGATCCAATAAGCCTATTTGGTATTCAAAAGGTCTATCTTGTTTAAAAAATGCATTGCTAAAGGCTCAAAAAAATAGCAAGATTAATTCAAATTTTCGTAGCAATTATTGTCGTTTGCGTAATGAATATGTTTTCCGAAAAAAATTTTTGCATAGTCAATACATATGTTCCATTGAATCAAAAATCAAAAGTGATTCTTAGTCTCTTTCGAAGTTTTATAATGTTAAAAGGAAATTTTTTGGAATTCCCCTAACATGACTTATAATGGAATAGTAAGTAGTGATATTTCTCAAATTTTTGATATGTTTGCAAGTCTCTTCCAATCGAATTTTGTAATTGATTTTGTGGATAATGATGTTTTGTAAACGTATCCACAAATCATTGATATGGGTTCAATGAGTATTACCAAAGATGAAGTTTGTACAGCCTCTCTACTTTAGATTGTAATTTAAGCATGGGACCCGATAATATTCCTGCAGTGTAAAAACACTTTTAAAAAAAAGAATGTGCCAGAAATTTGTCAAGACCTCTGTGTCATATTTTTAACATATCACTTAGTAGTGGTTAGTTTTTAGATGTTTGGAAATGTTCTTATATAACTCCCGTCTATAAATCAGGATTTAAGCAGGCTGTTGAAAATTATAGACCTATAGCAAGGCTACTATTAATTCCAAAGATTTTTCAATCGATTGTCAAGATAAAAATCTATGAAGCATCAAAAAATCATATTTCAGTCTTTCAGCATGGCTTTGTTCAAGGGCTATCTACCACGACTAACTTTTTTAACTTTCTTAACTTCTGTTTAAAAAGCATAGAAAACAAATGTCAAACTGATGTCAGATTTTTCAAAGGCATTCGACAGAGTTAATCATAAAATTTTAATTAAAAAACTATTTGCTTTAGGTTTTCACTCTTCACTTCTTAAATGGTTAACCAATCACTTAGATACAATTTGTAAAAAATTGGTTCAGAACTATCGTGTAAAATTTGTAACTATTCCGGTGTTCCGCAAGGCAGTCACCTTGGCCCGTTGTTGTTTTTGCTTTTCATTAATGATTTGCCTCTGAAGTAATTAATTTTTCTGGTTGTTTGATGTTCTCGGATGATGTCAAAATTTTTAAATCAATTAAATCTGTTGCTGATTGTTTGGATTTACAAAAATACATTAATAGTTTAAATCGATGGTGTTTTCTCAATTCCCTGAACTTAAATATACAAAAATGTTCTGTTATGTCTTTTTCTTGATCCGTTACACCCGTTATATATGATTATCAGCTGCTTACTATAAAATTAAATAGAGTAATAAGCCAGAAATATTTGGGAGTCAGATTTGATTTGTCTTTTAATATACATATTGACTATGTTATATCTAGAGCGAATGCTATGTCAGGATTTATATTCAGAAATTCTCATGATTTTCGAGGTCCTTATACATTGAAATCTCTGTTCGTATCATTGGTTCGTCCCATACTAGAATATTGTTGCGTTGTATGGTCGCCTCTTTTCAAAAAAGATTTGATACAAATTGAAAAAATTCAGAAAATATTCACTAAATATGCGCTACGAAAATTTAATTGGTCTGACACTATGCCATCTCATAACAGTAGATGCTTATTGATCAATTTAAAGTCTCTATCTAGTAGAAGAACTTATTTTTCTGTAATGTTTGCTAGGGATGTGATTGTAGGGCATATTGACTGCTTCTAGCTTTGTATCTTTCAACATATTGCTGGAAATTTTTGATCTCGCCATTGAATATATCGAAATTTGCGTTAATGACGGTCGTTGACGCACTAGTTGTAGATTAAGGTATTAAATCTTTCAATGCTTCAAGAAATTGGGTAAATTGTTCAGTATTCATAATTGAATTTATGCTTTTACTCTCGTCGCCAATTTTGTCATGTATTTTTATAAATGAAAATATCGTTATTATAAAAAAGAATGAACGTTTATTGTGCAAAATTAAATATGAACTGAAATCTAATTATTATTTTCACAACAGATACACTTGATTAAAGAAAGTAGTTTCTTATGAATAAAAGCAAAGTAGTTTGTTTACAACACTAGTCACTAAAAGAGTGTGAAGAAAACCTCATAAAATGCTTCCAGAGACTTCAAGAAAACGACCTTCATCTAAATAAAACAAAATGTAAGTTCTTTGCATCCAAAATATTATACCTTGGCTATCAAATATCATACAAGACAATTGCCAAAGATCCCCGAAAAGTTCAAGCTATCCTCGAAGCGCCAAGACCGACAAATGAGAAAGAAGTCAAGCAATTTCTTGGCCTTGTCACGTACTACAGTAAATTTATACCAAACCACACCACGCTCACAGCTCCAATTCGTCAACTCCTGTGTACAGAATCTAAATTTTTGTGGTCTACAATTTGTGAAGCTGCATTCATAAGACTCAAAAATCATATCGGGAGCGAACAGACTCTAGTACCATATGATCCTACATTGCCAGTCACTGTTGCTTGTGATGCCAGTCCGGTGGGAGTTGCTGCAGTACTTTCTCACGTTATCGATGAAGTCGAAAAGCCTATATGTTTTGTGTCAAGGTCCCTCTCAAAATCAGAGATGAATTACAGCCAAATTGATCGCGAAGCCTTGGCTATTGTATTTGCACTCGACCGACTTTATACATAACTATATGGGAGAAAGTTTACGCTAATCACGGACAACAAACCTTTGGTAAGAATATTTCATCATCACCGTAACCTTCCACCTATGACAGCTGCTAGATTACTGAGATATGCAGCTTATTTATCGAATTTCAATTATGAAATAGTACATCGAAACGGTGATCAAAACGTCAACGCCGACTATTTCTCTAGAAATCCTGTCAATGAATCTTCTCCAGTTGGTGTTCATACTATTGATGCAGAAATTTTACAAATACAGTGTCAAACACTCAGTTTCATATCTACAGCTCAAATAACTAGTGAAATGATCGAGCAACAAACATCTCAAGATCCAGAACTATCACAGATAATTGGAGACATCAACGCCGGAACAAGTCATCTTGAGGATTACACCCTACAAGATAAAACTTTATTTCGAGATTCCAGAGTATGCATCCCCAAAGTCCTGCAACCTAAAATTTTGGAAGAACTTCATGTTACCCACCCGGGTATTGTTCGCATGAAGCAGCTAGCAAGAAGATATTGCTATTGGCCAAACATCGACAAGGATATCGAACGAGTAGTACGTTCCTGTCAATCCTGCGCATTAAACCAGAAATCTCCAGCTAAGGCCCCAGCACATCACTGGGAAGAACCAAGAGAAAATTTTTCTAGAGTTCACATTGATTACGCCGGCCTCAAAAACGGAAAATACTATCTAGTTTTGGTAGATGCGAAATCAAAATGGCCCGAAGTCAAAGTAATTCCTAAAGCCCCAGACACATCAATCACTCTTAAGTTGTTAGAAGAAATATTTTCTTTTCACGGATACATACAGTTCTTAGTTTCTGACAACGCTACGATCTTCAAAAATCCAGTATTCGAAAAATTCTGCAAAGAACGAGGAATTTTTCAAATATTTACTGCACCTGGACATCCTTCTACTAATGGACTTGCAGAGCGATACGTCCAAACCCTCAAGTTAAAATTAGACAAGATTTAAAATGATTCAGCGGGTATTGATAGACTTCAACAGATATTGCAAGTGTTTAGAGCAACACCGTTAGCTTGTGGTAAGAGTCCAGCAGAACTGTACCTACACCGTACCATACGCATTCGTCTGGATGCTATCCGCCCTATCAAACAATTACCAAAAACTGTTCCACAAAATAATGATTTCCGAAGTCTTAATGTGGGCGAACGTGTAACAGCTCGCATTTACAGAAACAACAAACTATCATGGGAATTCGGATCAATCATTGAAAAACTGGGTTTTATGCACTACACTGCTAAGCTGGATAGCGGTCATGTATTCAAACGACACATTGATCAACTCAGGTGTGTCATAATCCCAGCCACTGAACCAGTTACCCAAACGTTTCCAATGTAAATGGAGAGTGCTGCTGCGTAGACGTGTTTCTGATTCTGGCGATGTTGTTGAATTAATATTTTGATCGAAATCGCATTCATATACTAACTCCATAATTTTGTTTTTAATCTTGAATTGACTACCTTTTATCGTGTTCTTGATTTGTGGCTGAAAAGTGTTTATTTTTGATAGAAAAACCAAAAAGAAATAAAAGTGCAAAAGTTTTTTTTCTTTCTTTCTTTGTTCAAACTATAAATTAAATACCTATACATTGAGTTCTCTTAAACCTGGTCTCTGCACCTACACAAATATCTTAACACTCACTTTAATCCGCTGTCATTTCTACATAACAAAACTTAATACACACATGCCATCTAACTCTACAAAACCGTCGGTTCCCCGATCTAAAAACACTGTAGCAGACTTGTCCCAAAGCTCCTGCTCTTCCCCTTTCCAAAAATTATCACATAAACATATGGATAACAAAGATAAAAAGTGGATGGATGAAATGCTTCGACAACAAAGTGAGTTTATTGTTTCGCTTTTATCCAAAAAAATGGAAGAATCCGAAAATAAAATAACCGTAGAACTAGGCCGTGAAATAAAAGAGATTAAAAATAGTATCAGTGACATGAATAATCGAGTAGTTCAATTAGAATCAACACAAACTGACATAAAAACTGAAATTTGTTCACTTACCACTGAAGTAAATGATCTTAAATCGTCATTAGCTATTGTTACTTCTGAGCTCACAAAAACTAAATCACTGCTAGTCGATAAAAGTGTTGAACTTACAAACATAAATAAACAATCTGATCACACCGCCGACGAATTATACAAACTTAAGAAATCAATTGACTCATACGAAAATCGAATTGTGGCGCGAGATGCTTTCTTGTTTGGTATTCCATGTTTGCCCAATGAAAATTTAAAATCCATCTTCAACTTTATATGCAATACAATAAACATTAAACCACCAACAATTACCAATATTTATCGCACTCGACCGAAACTTAATTCACAGAACTCCGCAATAATGATCAAATTCAATTCACCGTATGATAAAAATTATGTTTTAACTTCAATTGCTAACTATCGGAAAAAATATAATAAACAGCTCTGCTTAAGTGACATTTATCTTGCTATTGATAGCACCACTTCCCCCGCGTCTTCATCTACCATCCATATACGCGAAAGCTTAACGCAGCAAAACAGGGCATTATTTAAGCGTGCACTGGAATTGAAAAAATGTAAACAACTTTCTTCTGTATACACTGCACGAGGAGTAGTGTATGTCAAACGTCAAGTTGAAGACACAGCTGTGTCAGTGGAATGCATCGAGGGACTCGAAGACGTTGCCAGATCAGCAGATTAACATGAAAATTAATATTTTTATCTTTTTTTTTAACATCAACTTAAATTTTAATATACATTTTGTTTTTCTTTTCTATATTTGATTTTGAATAGTAAAATTTATTTTATTTTTTTTTTTCTTATCCTAAATCAAGTTTTTATTGATTCTTTTTTTTTTTCTTTTTAAACCTTTTTTATTGATACCTTATTTCTTTTCTTGTTGTATTTCTTTTTTTATCTTTTTTTTTCCTTTCCTTTTTATTGTAATAATATGATAAATAATCAAGCTTTGCATTCGATGGTTAGAGTGCTGAGTAAACAGAAAAGCGGTCTCCGGGTTTGTCACATCAATGCGCAAAGCTTGTTACCGAAGATTGATGAATTTCGCGATCTTTTTGTCGAATCAGATGTTGATGTAATTTGTGTAACAGAAACTTGGTTGAAGGATGAGTTGAGTGATGAGATTTGTAGCTTGGAGGGTTATGGTGTTTTTCGTTTTAATAGAAAGGACCGTATTGGGGGAGGTGTAGCAATTTATGTTAAAGCGACGATAAAATGTAAACTTAAACTCATATCTGATGCTTCTAGTAGCATTGAGTATTTGTTTGTTGATATAGTGGGCAATGAAGGTGGTTTACTTTTAGGTGCAATATATAGGCCAAATAGATACATAGACCTTTCACCTTTGTTCACACTTTTAGAGGAAGTTTCATTGGGTTCCCCTAATATCGTCCTCTGTGGAGATTTTAATTGTAATATTTTGAGCCCAAATGTTCTTACTCATAATATGCTAACGTTTAATTTAAGACCAGTTAACACTGATACTCCAACTCACTTCTTTCGTGACGATGCGACATTATTGGACTTGTTCTTTGTAAGTAATTTAAGTGACGTAGCTTTGTATGACCAGCTTTCCGCACCCGTTTTTTCTAAGCATGAATTGATTTTTTTAACTCTGAAGTTTAGTTTTGATTACTCCTGCAAGGAAATCACATGGCGGGATTTTCATAATATAAATGTTCGGCACTTAGAAGAGGACACAAGAGCTAAAAATTGGGATAGTATTTTTTATATGCCGTCCTCAAATGACCAATTGCAATTTTTAACTGACAACATTGTAACTTTGTTCAATACTCATGTGCCTCTAAGGACTAAGGTCGTAAAACCAAGCAATAAATCGTGGTTCACTTATAATATACGAACTTTAATACAGCAACGGGACGATGCTTATAATACTTATAATATTTGGAAACGTTACAGGTTGAATGAGTTAAGGCGAACATATTGCTCACTCCGTAATAAAGTTGTTGCGGAAATACGAAAGGTCAAATCCAAAACGTACTCTAACCAGCTTAGTACCTCCATAAACGGGCGTCAGTTGTGGAAAAATCTACGAAAAGTCGGCATAGGCAAATCAAATTATTGCCCAACAGATAATATCAATGGTAATGCTCTCAACAAAACTTTTGTTTCTATGCCATCTGAGCTAATACCTCCCTCGAGCTTAGATTCTTCTTTTTCATTTATGAATCAGTCGGATGAGGATGAGCCTGGTTTTGGTTTTCGTTCGGTAGATTGCGCTGACGTTGTTGAAAGTATACTTTCTATAAAGTCAAATGCCACTGGACTAGATGAAGTTCACCCTACATTTTTGAAAATGATTCTTCCGATTGTCCTACCTTATCTTACTTTTTTATTTAATACAATTCTGATGTCAGGTGTGTATCCGAGCCTTTGGAAGCTGGCTAAAGTTATACCTCTTCCTAAAAGTGCAAAATGTGATGAATTTAGGCCCATTTCAATCCTACCCTTCTTGTCAAAAGTCTTTGAAAGGATCCTACAAAAACAAATCAGTATTTATCTCACGGTGAATTCAATGCTCACGCCAATACAATCTGGTTTTCGTGAAAAGCACAGTTGTATAACGGCATTGTTAAGCGTTACCGACGATATAAGGCAAGCTTTGGACAACGATGAGGTTACGTTTCTGGTGCTGCTTGATTTTTCAAAGGCTTTTGACACGGTCAATCACGTTTACTTGTGTAACAAGCTTATACAAAACTTTAATTTTTCACAAGCTGCTACGAGGCTAATTTATTCTTATTTGGTTAATCGAATGCAAGCAGTGCAAATCGGGGACAGTTTATCTGATTTTCTTCCTAATTTTTCCGGTGTTCCTCAGGGTTCAATAATGGGTCCTCTTTTGTTTTCAATTTAAGTCAACGAACTACCATCAATCATCGAAAACTGCTCCATTCATATGTATGCTGACGACGTCCAATTATACATGAGCTGCCCTCTTGGGCTCATTGAGCATGCAGCTTCTTGTATAAATGAAGACCTAGATAAAATTGGAAACTGGTCCCAGTTAAATGGACTTATTTTGAACCCAAAAAAATCTAAGTGTCTCGTGATTTCAAGAAAAAGTCTTGATCTCGAATATTTTCCTTCGATTGTTTTGAGCAATGCTTTCATCAATTATGTGGAAACTGCTAAAAATCTCGGGGTTACTTTCAATCGCTATTTGACTTGGGATAACCACATAAATGCACTTGTAGGTAAGGTGTATGGTGTACTACGTAGTTTATGGGTAACTCAGTCTTTTACACCTGTTAAAACACGCTTGTTACTTGCTAAGACTTTGATAATTCCAATTCTGACCTATGGTTGTGAAATTTATTGTAACTGCAACTATGTAAGCAAACGTAAGCTCAATGTTGCTTTTAATAGTGCAGTACGTTACGTCTATGGTCTACGAAGATATGACAGATTGACTGGTTTTGCTAACAAGTTGCTGGATATGCCTTTTGAAAATTATCTTACGTTTCGTACTATGACCTTGCTCTCCGATATATTAACAACACACCAACCACAATATTGTTTTGATAAAATTAGATTTGCTACCTCGCACCGATCTCGTCTTTTAATTCATCCTCGATGTTTATTCTTAACATCCGAGCGTCAATTTTTTGTAAACTCGGTCCGCCTTTGGAACTCTTTACCACGTTGTATTAAAGATGTACAAAACACAACAAACAGTATTAAAAAGGATTTAAAAAGATATTATTCAGAAAATTTGTAAATAAAATTTTTAATTTTTTCAAAATTTTTAATTTTTTCAATTTTTTTTAAACTTATTTGAATATTTAATGGCTTCTCTTTTTTTGTTTGATGGATTCAATATTAATTACTTATAATTTTTTGCTCTCTTTGTAAAATAAGCTTGTAACTAGATTATAAGATATTATATCTTACTGTTATTAAGCAATCACGAAATAAAAATAAATAAATAAATAAAAAATAAATAAATAAATAAATAAGCCAATAGTACGCACTCCCCGGAGAGTAACATTTGCAGATTACGATGTAATTATGAGTCAACCCCCTGATAACGAGTCCGTAGTTCAAATACCACCACACGTAGCTACACCCATAACCACATCGGTAACAGCAGATCCAGTTCAAATACCACCACCTGTAGCTGCACCTATAACCACACCGGTAACAGCAGATCCAATGGTTTCAATCCCACGGCGGACAGAACGACAAACGAAACAGTCTGTTAGATTAAAAGATTATATCATCAACAACATTGATTGACTTAACTGAATTCAAATTTGGCCAGGGGGAGAGTGTTGTAAACAAACTACTTTGCTTTTATTCATAAGAAACTACTTTCTTTAATCAAGTGTATCTGTTGTTTATATGCTTGTGAAAATAATAATTAGATTTCAGTTCATATTTAATTTTGCACAATAAACGTTCATTCTTTTTTATAATAACGATATTTTCATTTATAAAAATACATAACAGTATACATGCACCATCTAGAACTTTAAGACCTGCTATAATGATTTTTTTCATATTTCTCGTCATGCAACAAACTATGGTCAAAATGAACCAATCACAAATGCTTGCAAATGTTTTCGACCTTGATCAAAATCGAGATATTTTCAAATGCATTGTTATGAATACAATTGTTTAAAATTATGTTTTTCTTTTTATAATATATATAATATAGTATGATTTATATTAAGTAGTCCAATAAAGTTTTCTGTAACTTATAGATGGTTAAATAAATAAATAAGATTGACAATGTGAACCAATGAATGCAGAATAGAGAAAAACAATTTTGTACAAGCTGCGATCTTATGAAATTGGATATGAGAGTCGAGAGGAATGTGTTGTTGAATCATTAATTCCTTAAGGTTTGTAATGAGATTCCTAGAAAAAACGTTTTATCATGAACTAAATCCTCAAATAAAGAATCAAAACTTACCTGGACATAGTAAGTAGCAGAAGTAAATAACAGAACGACAGCAGCTGATCCTCTGGTTATAGCAATTCCAACGCTCACAATATGCCTGAGGTCAGTATGTTCGGCCATGAATGATTAGTATATGAAAATCATATTTGTTAATATTAGACATTTTGAAAATCCTGACAGAACTTACGAATGAACCTCTCAACAAATCGAACTATTGTGATCACGTAAAACAAGAATAGATAGAAAATGTTTTGTCGATTTTCTTCCAAAAATTTTATGTAGCAATCCCACTTCTCTTGCAGCCAATGTCGTGGCTTGTCTTGCATTGGTGAATATGCCATTCATCTCGTCTTCGAACCAAAAGCGATCAGCATCTCGAAGATTGTAAACTGTTCTTTAATGACTTTTCTTAAATGACTTTTGTGAAGAGTTCTCCCGTTTGGGCATGTGATTCAAGCATTCCTCCAATATAGACATCGACATCATCAAACTGGTTATTGTAAGCTGAAATGAGCATTCTGGAATATTAAAAGTTTCAAAATTGTTCGTATAAAGTATATTTTCATGTACACTCACCTCAGGAGCTCAGGTTGCTCCTCGAATAGTTCCGGATGGATATCCATCCAGTAATTTTTGGGTGGAAGACCATAAGCTATTCGAGCAGAGTTATAATCAGGCAAACCATTGTCCCTTCCCCACCACGTCGAGCACAACCTGATAGCAGGATATCCCATTGGAGTAGTTTTGTAATTACACTGTCCATCACGGAGATAAATACCTGGAGGGATCATTGTATGAACAAATCGAAAAGTTGCAGCTTGAAAGACATGTCCAACACCAGGATGAATGTCTTGCTTATAGCCTCCATATGAAGGTACATCGGATCCTAGAAATGCTGGCAAGTACTCATAGAGCATCAAATTTTGAACACTTGTTACTACAATACGTCGAGCACGTTGAAAGATGTCTTCATCACTTCCATCGGGATGTTGTGACTTCACTCTCTTGGCAACTGTATTGTGCCATAGCAGGAAGAGAACGGCGGGATTTCGATTTGTTCGTGGATCACCTAGAAGTGAAAAGTTATTTTGTTAATTTAGAGGAACTTGTTTTTGAAAAATAAATCGACTAGAACACTAATAGCGTTTTTCATTTAAATCTCGTGTTCTATGGGCTTGGCCTCTAACGAAAACGACAGAATGCTGACAACAGCTGACATTTGACAGACATTGGGACAGAATTATGTTTAAATGTGTTAGTTTTGTGTTCATGTAGAGAATTTTCTTTGTGTTACATCACGTTGCGTTGCTATTTTAATTGTTTATATAACTGTCAATATTATTACATTTTGTTAATTATTTACTGAACTATGCTTTACCAAATTCTAATAATGGTTTACCAAATTTGAGAAAAGCAATTCCGATCGTTTGATACCAAAAAAGTCCTCTCTTGTTTCTATGTGCTGCTAAGTATACGCCAAACCTTAAATTGTTAATAACTAGTTAACTATATTTTAGCAAATTCCCAAACATTGGCGAAATTTGGTAAGCCATTTTTAGAATTTGGGAAGCTCTCGGTAATAAGTTATTAACAATTAAAATGTTGGAGTATGCTGCTTACTATACGCTAAACCTTTAATTGTTAATAACTAATTAACTAGACTTTACCAAATTCTAAAAATGGTTTACCAAATTCACCCAAACATTGGCGAAATTTGGTAAACCATTTTTACAATTTGGGAAGATCTTAATAATTAGTTATTAACAATTAAATGTTTGGAAAATGCTATTTACTACACGCCAAACTTTTAATTGTTAATAACTAGTTAACTGGACTTTACAAAATTCTAAAAATGGTTTACCAAATTCGTCCAAACATTGGCGAAATTTGGTAAGCCATTTTAAGAATTTGAGAAGCTCTAGATAATTAGTTATTAACAATTAAAAGTTTGGAAAATGCTGTTTACTATACGCCAAACTTTTAATTGTTAGTAACTAATTAACTAGACTTTACTTTAAGAAGCTCTAGATAATTAGTTATTAACAATTAAAAATTTGGCGTATAGTAAACAGCATTTTCCAAAATTTTTTTTAGAAAAACTGTGAGAAACTGGGAGTTAGGTAGTTGGACTTTTTTTGCTGCCAGTTGCAAAATATTTGGACGACACAAATTATTAATACATTTCCTGCTTCTAAATTGTTCAATGCTACTAATTGCATACTTATATTTTCATTTCAGACCAGATTAAGAAAAAAAACACTACAAAACCATAATGTATCTTCCCAGGTTTTTTTCATTTTTAGTACCTACCTGCAAATGGAAAGGTATACTTTAGGTCTTCCTTCGCAACTGCAGTCACCTTGTTGTGGTGCGAAGGCTTAAGTTTCAAAGACTCATCTGAACTGCTTTTTCAGTTCAACCTAAAACTGCAGGCATTTTGAGGAGTTACGAACCAAGTACTGCCCCATCTAATCCAGGGTGTAACGTGAACCGTGCCTATTGAATGGTTTGCAGCCAGGGGGTATACCGGCTGTATTATAACGGAACCTCTTTGAAACCGGGTCACCTCAAAGAGTAATTTTGACCTCACCATACTATGCGGATCTCTAGTATGGCGAACAACCCTTTCTCTAGCTACTCGTGGGATTTATATCTACAAAAACAAAAACAAAAACAACAAAAACTACAAAAAATTCTTAATTCCGCGGGATAAAACCGCGAATGAGTATGCAGATTGCATGGAGAGAGACCTCCATATAGAAGATCGGAGAACAGGATGCAGTAAGCAATTTCTCAAAGCACAAAAGAACCGGGCAGTAAACCAGGAATCTTCGTCCAAAAACCAGGGGAGAATACCTCCCGGGATAAAGGAAGATGACACTTAAGGCGCATTATCCAGTAGTCAGATGAGAATACCTCCCGGGCCTGGAAAGATGTTGGCAAAAACAATAAGGACGTCGGTGAAGAGAAAACACCTTCTTCAAAAGATGACGCTCCCAAAGCATCTCAAAGGGTTAATAATCCCGAGAGACCACCTAAAAGCCGGAACCGTAGACCGAATCCACTTTCTAGCCTAGGCAAACAAGGCGCGCTTGATGACCCTGGAGAAAAAGGCTAAGTGGAGCAGGCACGAAATGGTACTTCCGATTCCTTGATGGAGGCATGACTCCACAGGAAGCAAGGAAGAAGGTGGATGAAAGAATCGTCACCTTACGAAATGAGCCCCAAACATCACCTAGACAGGGCAAGAGGAGCAGTAGCCAAATCACTCCTTCTGAAAGGCACGGGTCTAAGAAACCCAAAACTACAGCTGTTCCTACAGCAGCAGGCCCAAGCACCGTACCAGCGAGGTATGATTCCAAAAAACAGCATTCTTACGCCAGTGCTACCAAAATAGTAAGAGTTGCAGTATTGCCCAAGGAATACCCTCAGAAAACTCTAAGCACTTCCGAGCTAACACTCCTAGAGGAAGCATTGATAGAGGAGGTTTCCTTAGGGTGGGAGCATAAGCTCAAATTTGAAGGCATACACTTCAAAACGGGCCTGCTCGTAGTTGATTGCGCTGACCAAAATACAGCAAATTGGTTTTAAGAAAAGGCAGCGAAAGTAAGTGCTTGGAAGGGAATTGAGTTGACATCGTGCTTGGGAGATAAAATCCCAAGGATGCACACGATAACCATGTTCCTTCCAAGAAGCACTGGGCAAGAAGACCAGAAATCGCTAGCACTTATCAAAGCGCAAAATGAAGGCCTCAATATACCCGCTTGGAAAATACTAAGCAGCAAAGGTCAGTTGCTAGTGGTTGGTATTGATGACCAGTCAGCAGAAGCCATTCGCAAAGCAGTTAACGAACTGCATTACAAGTTTGGCAAAGTAACTGTCGCAGGCTTAAGGAAGGTGACTGGAGATGGGTCAAGTAACCAGACCAAGCCTACAGGAAATGCGAAAGCAATAGTCCCGAAAATCGCCATACCAACACCTGGTCATGAAGATATATGTAAGAAAAAGAACAGGTTTCCGAAACAGTTCCGCCTACCCCATCTTTGCTATCGGTAGAGCCCAAATTTCTAGAACTACCGAAATCTTCAAAAACTGGTTCGAAAACACCAGAACCAAATCCAGAGCCAGTAGCAAGCGATTTATATGAAGAAATAGAGGGCATGGTCCTCTCTCCCAGCTTAGGTGACTTAGCTGACGACTCTTCCTACTGAGGAAGAAGAGTTATATCTTCTTGAAGATGAGGGGGCAGTGGCCACCAAACAATAAAAACCAGATGTCTACAAACGGGATCAGTACCAGCCCAAATAAATCTACATCACACTAAAGCGGCTTCGGCCGTATTAGCAAGGAAATTCGTGAAGGATGAGCTAGGGCTAGCTCTGATCCAAGGACCCTGGATAAACGGGGGAAAAGTAAGAGGTCTTTCACGTAAGGACTCCCAGGTTTTTTGGGACACGAGATTAGACTCGCCCAGAGCATGTATAATTATCAGAAACAATATTAACTTTATTTTTCTTTCAGATTTTTTGACGGGGTCTGGTGCCAATACAGGCCCAAATCAACATCCAGGGCCATCCCCGCACGATGGTTATAGCATCCGCTTACTTCGATGGTAAACATACCACCTACGGAAGTACAAAAACTGGCGGATTATTGTAACACCAAAGGACCACCGATGTTAGTTGGATGCGATGCGAACGCCCACCACACTACGTGGGATAGTAACGATGTGAATAAAAGGGGTGAGTACCTTTTAGATTTTATTATCGAGAAAAACCTATATATATACAATGTAGGGAATGTCCCCATTTTTGTAACTAGGGTAAGAACAGAAGTCTTAGACATTACGTTTGGCACGATTCTAGAGTCTCCAATGAACCCTCAATGTCTGACCACAGAATTATTGTGTTTTCCATAAATGGCCTTTTAACAGAGAATGACTCTGGAAGGAATCCAAAGAAAACAAACTGGGCCCTATACAAAAACAATCTTCAATCAAACTTAGAAAGAATGTTCCAGTTAGAACAACAAATAGTCACCTTGAGTTAGAGAATATATCAAATGAGCTAAGTGGTGCAATCCATGAGGCCTATGAACTCAGTTGCCCACTTAAAACCACAAAAAAACGGGCAGATACACCGTGGTAGAACTCTTATCTCTCGAACCTTAGGTCCAAAGTGAGGAAACTATTTAACCAGGCCAAAAGAACTGGTGAGTGGCATAGATATTCCGAAGAGCTTACCATATATAGTGGGGAAATAAAAAGAGCCAAAAGAAACAGATTTTTAAAATTCTGTGCTCTAGCAACAGATACAACAATCAAATCTGTAGCACATCGTTAGGTTTAGGTTAGGTTTATGTGGCTGTCAGGAAGACTACTGACACTCTAAGACCACAGATAGGTCCGTTGTGATACCACGAATGAGCGAGGGAGTATTTCTTTAATTAAACCAGTTGGAGCTTCTTATGAAGCGGTGTAAAGATAGAATATCAACGTTCAACACATCGCTTGGATCGTCGAAAAAGAGATTACCCAGGTGTAATTTACGTCTTTGGGAGAGAGCTGGGCATGAACAGAGAAGATGGGTGATAGTCTCCTCCTCCTCCTCGTCCATGCAGCTTCTGCAAAAATCATTTGAGAATACGCCAAGTCTTATGGCGTGTCTTCCTATGAGGCAGTGTCCGGTTATGACACCAATTACGGAGCTAAGATGAAATCTGCTCATAGATAGCAGACATTTAGTACGTTTCTGATCTAATTTTGGCCAGATTTGCTTTGTCGCTACGCAGGTAGTAGTGTTTGTCCATCTTAAATTTTCTTTCTCTATGGCATTTAGTTTTAGCATGAGTTTGCTTGTAGCGATAGGTATACCAATATTCACCTTGTTAGGTAAAATCGGCAATAGGGTTCCATTTCTGGCGAGTTCATCGGCTTTGCAGTTTCCCTCAATGTCTCTGTGTCCCGGCACCCAGAAGAGGTGAATATTGAACTGTTCTGCCATCTCCATGAGAGATGATCGACAGTCGCGGGCAGTTATTGAGTTTGTGGAAACAGCACTGATTGATTTAAGGGCTGCCTGACTGTCTGAAAATATACGGATATCCGATACAGATATCACGTTTTCCCTTAACCAGGATAATACCTCTTTGATCGCCAGAATTTCCGCTTGGAACACACTACAATGGTCAGGTAGACGGAATGAGAGACTTAAATTTAGTCTGTCTGAGTACACGCCACCACCAACCCCATCTTTAGTTTTTGAGCCATCAGTGTAAAAATGAACTGATTCATCTTTCAAGAAACTCTCATTTTCCCAAGTGGATCTTGGTGGGATGGTGACTTGAAAATTCTTGTCAAAAACTAGCTGGGGTATAGAGTAGTCGGAGTGACTTAATTTTGGTCCGAATGTTTTCAGAATAATGGAGTGACCAATTGAGTTATCGGTCCATTGACAGATGGCTTTGAGACGAACGGCTGTGCTTGCGGCCGTTTGTTTGCTAAAAATATCAAGGGGTATGAGATTAAGTAGAATGTCAAGAGCAGCTGAAGGTGTCGAACGGAGAGCTCCGCTAATACACATACAGGCTGACCGTTGGACTTTACTTAACTTGTCACGATATGTAACTTTGTCAAGGGCAGTCCACCATACTGCTACCCCGTAAGTTAGTATCGGTCTGATGACCGCTGTGTAGAGCCAGTGGGTTATGTATGGGGATAAGCCCCATTTATTTCCGATGGCTTTTTTGCAAGAGAAGAGTGCTACTGTGGCTTTCCTAACTCTTTCCTGTATATTTGCTTTCCAATGTAGTTTTTTGTCCAGGATAAGACCTAGATATTTAGCTTCATCTGAAAATCTTAGTGGAGTTCCCATAATTGATGGGGGACTTATTTGGGGAATTTTAAATTTTTTTGTGAAGAGGACACGTTCAGTTTTGTTTGGGTTTACACCCAGTCCGCATTTTTCTGCCCATTTGAGCATAATATTTAGAGCATTTTGCATTAATTCAACGAGAATTTGAGCATGTTTTCCCGATATTGCAATGGCAACATCGTCGGCATACGCGATCACTTTGAAACCTTCCTTTTCTAGGCTTTCTAACACCTCATTTACGACTATGTTCCATAGAAGTGGGGAAAGGACTCCGCCTTGAGGTGTACCTCTGCTGACAGATCTTCTTTCATGAGTGCCACCTAAAGATGAATTAATAATTCTACTTTCTAACATAATATTAATTAGGTCATTCAGCGAACCATGTATATCTAGTTTCTTCAGTGACGCTGTGATTGCTTGGTAGCTGACATTATTGAAGGCGCCTTCAATATCGAGAAATGCAACTAGAGTGTTCTCTTTATGATGTATTGAGTATTCGATGGTTCGTACCAGTGTATGTAAAGCCGTTTCTACCGATTTTCCTTTACAATAAGCGTGTTGTGCAGTAGATACCAGATTAGGATCTATAGCATTGCGCAGATGGATATCGATCAATTTCTCTAGGGTTTTGAGAAGGAACGATGATAGGCTAATTGGTCTGAGATCTTTAGCATTAACCTGGGATCATTTACCGGCTTTGGGTATAAAGACAACTTTTACCTCTCTCCATAAAGAGGGAATGTAAGTAAATTTTACGCAACCAATTAGGATGATCTCTAGGATGGGTGTTATGATATCCGAGGCAAATTGAAGCTCTGCAGGTATTATGCCGTCGGGTCCTGGAGATTTGTAAGGATCAAAGCTGTTTATAGCCCATTTCAGCTTATCCTTAGAAATCAGACCAACAATATTTGCATGTGTGTTGCTTGATAATAATGAATCAATGCTATTTATATTTTGTGAGCTACCTGGAAAATGGGTGTCTAGTAGCAAGGTGAGCGATTCTTCGCAAGAATTGGTCCAAGAGCCGTTAGCTGTCTTTAAGGAGCTAGGCATTGTAGGATTTTTTGATAGAATTTTTCTTAATCGTGAAGCTTCTGAAGTTTCTTCTATTTTTCCACAGAAGTTCCTCCAGGAGGTTCTTTTATTATTCCTTAATTCTTTTTTATAATTTTTTAGGGATTCTTTATAAAATTCCCAGTCCAGACTATCTCTAGAGTGTTTAGCTCGGTTAAAAAGTTGTCTGCACTTTTTCCTGAGCAGTTCTAGACCCGAGTTCCACCAACGTGGTTTCTGTTTTCCTCTTATTTGAGTAAGGGGACAAGAAATGGCCATTGATTTATTGAGAGCTAGGGTGAGATCTTTGACTTTATCATCAAGATCATTTTTATCAGAAGGGATACTTAAGAGTGATGGTTTAACTAATCTTACTAAAGTTTCTCTATATACTTGCCAGTTGGTTTTCCGATAATTTCGGAAGGCTGGCTGTTTTTTAGATTCTTCATCAAGACAAAATTGGATGTATCTGTGATCCGAGAACGAATGTTCCTTAGAAACTCTCCAGTTTTTGATCTTGTGATGAATCGTGTCGGAGACAAGAGTGATATCTAGAACCTCTTGTCGGTTTTTGGTAATGAATGTTGGTTCATTGCCAATGTTACTTACTATAAGGTTAGTACTTAGAATAAAATCAAAAAGTGACTCACCTCTGTCATTTATGTCTGTACTTCCCCAGACGGTATGATGGGCATTAGCGTCACACCCGATTATAAGGCAGACTTTCTGTCGTTCAGCTTCCCTGATTAGTTCCTCTAGCTTGTCGCCAGGAAGAGGGCCAAGGTGGTCATGGCCGAGATACGCTGATGCTAACCAGTACGCCCCGTTATTGGTTTGTAGTCTAACTACGGTTACATCGCGATCGCTATAATCAGGGAGTAAATATACATTAATGCTACTTTTTACTAATATGCAAGATCTAGGGTCACCTTTATTTGATGCATACAGCAGGTAGTATCCGGGAGTCCTGAGTCTTTGAACAGTGGAATTTACAATCCAAGGTTCTTGGATCAGGACGATGTCTTCCCCTTTATTTTGTAGACGGAGAAGAAGGGAGGCCAAAGCCACTTTGGAGTGATGAGTGTTAATCTGTACTAACTGCACCATCTTGGTTGCAGCTAGGTGGATCAACCCCCACCACAGTTTGGTCGAGATCTGCATCGGAGTCGAAATCCGATTTAAGAAGGTCGTCCTCATTTGCGGAGTCAACAAAATCCATGTCGGAGTGTTTGTCGACGTTAGGAGCCTCTTCAACAGATGGCGGTTTTATATAAATGGAGGGCGACACAGTGGAGGAGGTGCATGGAGTATGTACCTCCATCGTCTGAAGGTCGATACCCGATGCATGTTCCTTCTCTGCAAATACATCCTGGGATTTTGATGGCATCGTGTTCGATGCGTTTTCCTCGTCTTTTTTATATACTTTTAGAGTTATGGTAGACCATCCAAACCTAACCACACCTTGGGTTTCAGCCAATGGAGCCAATGAGTCCTTATTTATCACCACGACGGCTGATCTATAAGAACCCCGTGGATCTTCAAGCTTTGCAACCTTCCAGTCGTGAGTAGGCAAGGATGGATTACCATACTGTAGCATATTCAGGATGATTTCTTTATTGGAGAGATCGGCCGGGACATTAGTGCGGGCTCTCGGTCTGCACGGGATATTCTCCTTTGCCACAACCTCGAGTTTTGCATTTGGCCATAGGCCCTCTAACCTGCTGACACCGAGTTTATACAGGTCACACGATCTCTCACCATCAAAGGCAACTAGCTTGACTCGACCTTGATACCATCTCGCATCCTCAAAAGTTGCAGGTTCCCCTGGATTTTCCAGCATGAGGGTCCAGTATGAGGCTTGGAGTTTGTTCAAGACCATTTGCCAATGATCGGGAGAGATCGCGCCATCTGCATTACTGCTGTCGATGACAGCTAGAATTGTTTTGTCTTTTAGCACGGCACTAAAAGACAGATCTTTCCTGGTGAAGGATGGAGCGCCAGCGGTGTTCGCCTTTGGCCTTTTGGGTTCCGGAGTGGTTCCCTCGGAAGACCTTAGTCGCTTTGACGTTAAGTCGTTGCAGGTCTGAAATTGGGCAAGTGTATTTTTGGCCCAGGCAAGTTTTCCGGATTGCTTTGAGTCTAGTTCAGATGCTGGCAAGGCACCGACCACCTTCACTATCCTCGTAGCGTTCCTAAAATCCTTTCTCATTGTCAATTTATTCCTCTTCTCGTTGGGAGTAGGTCTACATGACGTATTACTACTGCCAGCGAGGAGGGGAGCCTCCGTTGTGTTCGGAAGAGATCTACCTTGTCTTGTGGTGGGACCAACAGTCGTGGTCGAACCTTGAGCCAGAGTAGTAACCCCCGAATACACGAGAGCTTTTGTAGTGGCGGTTTGTGTGGAAGTTCCACTAAGGGCTGCGTTTTTCACAGCAGAAGAGAGGTTGGCAAGACCCTTGTCAGCTTTTTTGAGTCCTACCGAGGTCGGAATTGGTATGTTACCAGCGGGCAGATTGCTATCTCCTCCGCAGGTATTAGCGTCTAGACTGTGGGACGCTCCACAATCCCGGGGTGGCTTGTTAACCTTTCCGGGAATTGTGGTCGTCACACTAGTCCTACCGCTATTTAAAGCTTTGTCAGTTGAGATGACCAAAGTTTGTTTTTTGTTAGTGTCCTTGTTGTTATTTGTCACTAGCGACTTATCCTCTTTCGAGGCCAAGCCATCGTCGGCAGTCGTGACTCCTACCGACTTTTGAACTGATATCCCAGTTCGATTTTTGTTCTTTTTATTAACTTATTAACAAGGTCAACTCATAGGGGGTGTAGCACATCGTTACCCAGATGGTAGTTACACAGAAAATAACGAGCAGAGATTAAATTTGCTCCTAAGTACACACTTACCAGGCAGTTTACCAATGGAAAGTAATAGCGTTGAGAGAATTTCTCTGAAACCTAACAGAGTCGACTGGACGATAGCTAAAAGTATCTGTTCAGGAAAAAGACTTGATTAGGCAATTAGCACCTTTCAACCTTTTAAGTCACCGGGAGTAGACGGGATCTTTCCAGCCCTACTACAAAATGGGAAAGAATTAATCATGCCATATCTAATCAGCATGCTTCGAAGCAGCATAGCACTTGGGTACATACCAAGTCTATGGAGAAGAGCAAAAGTTATCTTCATCCCTAAAACAGGGAAAAAAGATACTACACATCCTAAGTCTTTCAGGCCAATAAGCTTAACATCTTTCATTCTGAAGACACTGGAAAAGGTAATTGATAACTTCATAAGATCAGAAGTATTAACGATTTTGCCACTGAATCAAAGACAACATGCTTATAGAGCAGGCAGATCAACAACTGAGACTGCCCTATACGAACTCACCAATACCATAAAAGGAGCTTTAGAACCAAAAGAAACAGCAATATGTGCCTTCCTAGATATAGAAGATGCCTTTGATAATACCTCTCATGATGCCGTAAAAAAAGCTCTCATGAGAAAGAATGTACCCAATACTATAACACGATGGATTGGTGAGATGCTATGTACAAGAACGGCAGAAGCACATGCCGGGTCAAGCACCCAGAAAATAATCACGACAAGAGGTTGTCCTCAGGGAGGGGTATTGTCACCCTTGCTGTGGAGTCTTGTTGTAGATGAGTTGCTAGAATGCCTAACTACTAATGGCATACGATGTATAGGCTCTGCCGATGACATTGCTTTAATAGCCTATGGGAAATTTGAGGAAACTCTCTGTGACATAATTCAAAGAGGGTTGTCAATGACAAGAAAATGGTGCAAATCAGTGGGCTTGAATATAAACCCAGCAAAAACCACAATAATACCATTTACGAATAAAAGACTTCTTAAGCATATGAAACCTATCAGGTTAGATAACGAAGTAATAGAATTGAAGAAGGAGGTCAAATATCTAGGCATTACACTAGACAGCAATCTCCTTTTCAACAAACACTTAGAGATTACTGTCGGGAAAGCCACAAAAGACCTTATGATATGCAAGAGACTTGCAGGTAAATCATGGGGGTGCAAACCAAACATCCTTAGATGGATGTATACCATGATGGTCAGACCCATAAACACTTATGGTGCGGTTGTGTGTTACAAAAGAACCGAACTTGAAAAGACTAAGAAAACTAAGGGAACTGGTGTAGGTAAGTGTATAGGATTGAAGGAATTAACTTCACTATCCAAATATGCACCCCTACTTGACATTCCTAGAGACAACATGATTAAGAAATACAACTTCGAGAAAAATTTTCGAACTGAGTTAAGCAATAAAAAAGAATGGGTAGGAGAAATGAGAACTACCTTTTAAATACTAAAGCCATCAAATGGTACACTGATGGATCAAATACTGCCGAAGGGACTGGCGCAGGGATTTTTGGGCCAAGAACCAAATGCTCTGTACCAATGGGTAAGTCCTCTAGCATATTCCAAGCGGAAGTAAACGCAATTAGAATATGTGCGCAGATAAAAATTGAAAGGAACTACCGGAACCAGAATAAAGCCATAATGTCAGACAGCCAAGCTGCACTCAAAGCACTAAATTCCTGCGTAATCAGCTCGAAGCTGGTTTGGGAGAGTGTAAACGAACTCAACAAATTATGCAAAAACAACACTGTAACATTATACTGGGTCCCAGGACATGTTGGAGTTGAGGGAAATGAGAAAGCTGATGTTTTGGCTAAGGCAGGGGCAGTGGCACCCATGATTCAGCCGGAACCCTATTACGCGATAGGTGAAAATGTGATGAAAAATCAAATCAAAGCGGCAGAGGAGGCAAAAAGATCCAAAAACTGGAAAGAACTCCCTAAACTGAGACAAGCCAAAATGCTTCTTGGGAACTATAACCAAAAACGATATAAAGCTTGTATAAACCTGAGTAGAAACAAACTTAGATTCTTAACGGGTTTCCTCAGTGGTCACTGCAAACTTAAAAGACACCTTAACATCCTAGGTATATCCAGTAGTGCAACCTGCAGATTCTGCGACGACCAAGAAGAAACGCCAAATCACCTTCTAGAAAAGTGTGGGGCGATAATGCACAAAAGAATAAAACATCTGGGAAGTTACCAGATAGAGGAGAGCGAATTACCCTCTCTACAAGTACTCCAGATACTATCATTCCTTAAAGATATTAAGATGGAGGAAGAGCTGTAGAATGAGTCAATCATCCAGCCCTAGTAAAGGGGGCACAATAGATCTAAAGGTCGCAGTGCACCACAACCCCTAAATTTATTCATTCATTCATTCATACTTTAGGTACACCATTTTTCTTAATCTGGTCCGAAACCAAAATATAATTTTGCAGTTAGTAGCAGCAAATAATTTGAAACCAGGAAATATATAAATCTTTTGTGTCGCCTAAACAAAAAAAAAAGTTGAACTACTCTCCCAGTTTCTCACATTAGAAAAAAAATTAAAAAAACCTTGAACTTCATTTGCAAAAAGTTTGACTAAAAGACATATATCGTATATTTCTTAGCTCGCAATTGATCAATGCTACTGATTACATAAATATATTTTAGTTTCCAAGCAGACTGAACAAAAATGATATACCTAAAATACCTATATTAATTTGCAGCTAGGTATTAAAGTAGTTTTAAGTAGTTTTAAGTCAAATTTCACTGCATTTCCACACTACCTTAGATATAGATATTATTGTCCATACATAATTGTGTGAAGATAAATGTATTGAAAATAATATTCACTCAAGAGGTATGCGTATATGGTGCGTTAACAGATTTTTTTTCTAATGGGTGTTGGGTTTCCCCTGTAGGCCTATTGCACCCATGCTGAAATAAGAAATAGGTTAAAATTTTAATTTCAAGTTAAATTAAAATTTAAAGGCGTAGGGCTTAAACATATAAAAAAAGAGAAAACTAAACAATTGAGAATGATTATAGACACCTAAATTACGTTTTATAACAAATGCAATATATATTTTGTTCTGATCTGTGTGAAGATTCGAAACAAAATTAAATGGTAGGTATCGATAAATAAAATCAAAAAAAAAATATGTTAAACATATTTTTTTTCTATTTTATTTATCGATACCTACCTTAGTTCGCAAATCAGCTAACTCCAATTTTTTCGAAATCGAGTTTTTGTTTTTGTTTAGTTTATAATATTCTGAGAAAATTATAAAAGAAATAAAAATACAATTAAAATAATAGATTTATTACACTATGTTCTAGTGCAGTTTTCAGATTTTTAAAATTTATGTAATATAAATAAATTCGAAGGTTTTAAATGTCTTTAAATTAAGGTATTGATATGTAATAGTTTTAATTTAAAATACCTTTTACCTCAGTTCTTAGACTGTAAGTCCAGCGTCTTCTCTGTCCTTGACAAGCAGCCCTAGTGATAATGTCTTTTAAGCCGTTTTTGCTTAAAAATTACGATATCGTTTCATTAGCTTTTTTGTAGTAATTCCTAGGCAAATATATATTTATACATTACAAATATATTTGTTATTTTATATACTTTACGAATATATACCTTAATTATTGCGAATGTAAAAAGCTGCCATTGTTATTAAAACCACACATGGGATAATTTCATCCTCTAAGGCCGTGATCGAACGCGTTAAAATTTTATCCTCTGGCTAATTTTTGACGTTTGAGCTGAGGTGAATAAATGTTTAGCTTTTTGATGTGCGAACTGGATTAAATGGGATTCTTAACACTAATATATTTTTTATATTTCCCTACAAGAATTGAAAAAATTCCCTTTCTTATTGCTTGAATACGTGGAAATATACCAAACTCCAAACTGTTTTAAGGTTGATTTATAAAAATAAGACTTCGATTTGAGTCGTTTGGTGTCTTAATTTTTATTTGTAAAGAACGTTCAATTTTATAATACTATTTAATTCTTCTTTGTTGAAACTAACTAAGATTTCCGTACAAAACCAACTTGGATAAATGCAAAGTTGTAATTTCGGATATCAAAAGTTTCGCAGTACTCAATATTTTATGTATTAGCTATTATTAATTAAATTTTGTTAAAAAAAAAATTATAATTACTTTGTAAGAAGAAAAATATAAGTAGTAATTATATCACCTTACAGAACACTGGTTTGATAGCTGAATTTACAAAAAAAATTAAGGCCAAACAATGAATAATAATTTGCTAAAACACTTTCAATTAATTTTATTGATTTTATACCAATATCAGCGGTATATAACATCTAATTCCAAAAAAAATAAGCCAAACATTCGACAGGTATGTGGAATCAAACACAAATTAGAAGAGTAATTACTACTGACAGGTACCTACTACGCAGGGTATTGAATATGGCAGAGCTCGAGTTGCTTCGGAGGACGTTCTGGCAATTCTTAATGGTGACGATAGAAAGTGCCGGGAGCATTTACGCTTGAAGCACGGCACATTCAAAAAGATTGTTAGCTAAATGCCAACAAAGAGAATTCGTTGGACAAACGAGTATGAACTCATTGTGTTTCTATACTGGATGGCGGCTGGTTGTAGCTACAGAGTGGCTAGTGTTTTTATTGCCATGAGCAGATCCACCGTCAAAGAAATAGTGCATAAAATGTTAAATTTTTTCTGTGGAAGTATGCGGCATATAATAAGACATTGTCCACCCGGTGACTACGCAGAAATAAGTTCAAAATTCTGCAGACGGTCGAGATCTGACATATTTGAGTATGCCATTGGAGCTATTGATGGCACTCACATTCGAATCCATTGTCCAGTACGGAAGCATGATGAATATCAAAATTATAAGGGTTCTTACTCCATCCGATGCCAAGCAGTTGTGGACAGCAAATTCTTTTTCAACGATGTATTCGTAGGATTTTATGGATCGGTCCACGATACTCGAGTAAGTAAATTAATAATTTAGTGAAGATAATCTTAAGAAAACAGTTGTGTTTGTTAATTAATAAACTTATCAATCCCATAAGGTTTTGAAGAATAGTCCGCTATACCAAACAGGGAACAACATAACGCAACCTTATTTCCTGCTTGGGGATAGTGGATACCCTTGCCGCTTGCATCCGGTTCCGATAATAACACCATTCAAAAATCCTAACTCCGCAGAAAAAAAAATTCAATACTCTTCATAGCAAAGCAAGAAATGTTGTGGAATGTGCTTTCGGCATCATGAAAACAAGATGGAGAAATGTTTTCAACACAGCTCTCGAACTAAAAATTGAAAACAGCATTAAAACTGTTTTTTCTGCATGTGTTTTGCATAATTTATGCATTGAAAGTGGTGATTTGGGTATGTATGAACTGCTATTGTTCATTGATTTTTAAAGTATGTGATTGGTTTTATACTCCTAAGGTCCAACAACACACGAACCAATCCCAACAGATGATGACTCCGATTCCCATTTTGAAAATGAAGGAGGCGATTCAAATGATGCTTTGATACTTCGTCAATCACTATTAAGAAGAATCAATTAACATTATAACTATATCGATAAATGTAGCATTTGTGTTTTAAATAAAATCAGAACATATTTGATTATCGAATTGAAAAGTTTTTCCTGATCGCTATTACCGGCGCCTAACTTGAAAATCGTACATGTATAGGTACGTAAATTTCTTTTAGATTCCATTAAAGAATAACAATAATCTTGCTTTGTGAAAGTACATCTTCCTGTCTCAGTCCTAGGCCATAATTCCAAAAAACGAAAGAAAGCCCTGTGAATCGATTAGGGAAAACGAAGCTTGTCGTTTTCTATTCGATATCTCACTATTAGTTTTAGACTCTTTAGTGATGCGTTCACTTCCATTGTTGCTGCTTTGTGACCAAAGTAATACCAAACTTCATTTTCGCCATAAAAAAAGACTCGCTTTGTATTCCCTAATCAGGCCACTGTAAATTACAAAACAAATATTTATTATAATAGATCAAAAAAAATCGAACAATAAATACAACAACAATGGTATACAATTTCTCATAGAGAATATCAACTTATATCATACTTTCTTCTTGTTATCAAATGTTGGACATAATCGTACATAAAGTAAAATAGTTATTTTTTTTTTTTATTTCCAAAGATTAAAGAAAGAAAGATTTCCCCTTAACTTGTAGGCGATAGTTGTGTTGTACTACCACATGAGCTGGGTCGTTCAATTGTCAAGGTTTGTTGGGGTACTTGGCTATCTGGATTAAAACCGATTCCACTATAGATTTGCTTCAGATTCCCTGAAAATAAATCAAAATTGAAATAAATTTCTATTTAATTATACAAAAAAAATGTTTAATTACCAATAGCAAACTCAAAGCAAATAAATATTCATTAAAGAACTCTTGCAGAACGTAATCAACACGTTTGGATTCATTTAGCTTTCCAACTGGGAAATCAATTTCAATAACATCTGTATCCAATTGGTTTGTAGAGTTGGAATTAGCTCGTGATCTTGATGTAGATGCGACGTCAGTACCTTGTTGTGTTTGTTGCTCTTGAGTCGCCTGCAATTCCAGGAGCTACATTTGGTTAGATCTTTACTGGAATCTTTTCACATTAACTTACCTTATCTACTTCTTTTTCCAGTTCCTTGGGGTCATTTTTCAGCTTGGGAGTCAAAAAGTTTACACTATCTAATGTAGTTTTGAAGGTTTCGAAAAATCGCTGCTTCAAATCGGCTCCTACTCGGCTCATTGTTTCTTTTAACTCTAAATGCATGCGTTTTCTGCCTTTGTGGTGTGGGATGAGAACTGGCTGGATTCCTGTCATGTCGGGATTAACAAGTGCTTCGAGCCTATACGCAACAGGATCATAAGGATGAAATATATTGTAAAGTCCTGGACATGTTGGTAAATGGAAATCAAGGCCAAGTTTGTCTATTCCTTGAATTGTAACAAACATACCTGTATGACAGAAAAGTTAAGAAATGACAAGCTAACAATTAAAACGTATATTTTTTACCAATTGGAGATCCAAGTGCGAAAAACTTTTTCGGTTGAAACAAAAGCTGTGGATAGCTTATAAAAGGTTGGCCAGTTCCAGCCTGTCCCATTTTATATGTGATATTAGTTGATGCTTCTTCATTGAATTGATTGGAATCAACTGGAATGCCGGTTGTCATTTCATCAGGATTTTCCTAAGAAATGAAAAATATAAAAAAAGAATCAGTACAAACTACACATAACGTGAGCGAGGAAATAGTTACCATATTTTTGTCCTCAGATTCTTTGTGTGGACTTTGATGACAAAGCAAATCAAACATTATTAAAGATCTCAAACTGTGACCAACTAAAGATACTCCACCTTGAAAGGCGGGATTTCTTTGCTTATATTTCACGTAAATGCTGTTCATAGATGCAGTCACGGTATTAATAATTCTTTGACAGAACATTGGACTTGTATAGAATAAAATATCTAAAAGTGTGTCATTTGTGAAGTTACGAAGCTTCGGAATGGATTCAAGAGTTATCGATTTTAGTTTTTCATCGATGCCCAATTCATCGGAATGTAATTCGCTGTGCCATGAAACAGGCAGCACTTCTACTCGTCCAACACAACCACTCTCAACAGAGTTTTTGTAATGTGACTGAATTAGTTGCAAGGCAATGCTGCGGAATTCATCAACTGAAATATTTATAAATTAAAGTTTTTATATTTTGTATAATTTAATCAAGTATACGTACCAACTTCTTCGACAGATCGCATTTTAAGATCACATGCTGATCCTATACCATGAACCATGAAGAGTAAATGATCAACTTTGTGTGATTCCCCTTCATCGATATTAAAGTCATCAAGGTCTCGTTTTACAACACGCGGGCGTGTAATTGTCTGTTGTTTCTTGTGAAAAAGAAGATTTTTCAAATAAGGATGATTTTGGAGCATCAAGGAAGAGACATGATGTAAAAAAACGGTGAACATTGAATATGTGGATAAGACCCATTTCGTCTGCTATGCTCGGTCTCTGCAATCTAAGAAACAGATCACTAGGGAAACACTTCTTTGACACCATTGAAAAGCTATCCCAGTTTTTAGTGACAAATCTTTGTAGATTTGCGACAAAAATGGAATCATTGAAGAGCCTATGAGTAAGGTAAGATAAAGAATCGGAAAGACATCAAATGGGGATGACAGTGCATCTACATTGACTATTGAACTAGCTCTTCTCTATCAACCCGACGAACACAACATTAAACAATTAAGGTTCATACTCTGATAAGTTTTTGTCTGAAGCAGATGCGACTTCGACATAAAATAAATAAATATATAAATTTATCAAGTCCTTTTGACTTATTATAACTCTCAATCAATTCTTTTGTGCGTGTTGCTAGTTCTATAATATGACAGGAGTGGAACTAAAACTAACCTTCAAATGCGAAAGACTGAGATGAATAGCAGTAGGTTTTCGTTATGATTATATTATTGTAAACAACTAAATCTTGATCGATTTGGGACTAATGTGTCATGGGAATCAGGACGTCCATTTTCTCCAGAACAATAAGTTGAATAATAATAGATGAGTACGACATGATTTAAACCTTTAATGAAAAAGAAACAAAATATATAACTCACCGTTGACCCACCCCATGAGTCGACTTGGTGTTGTGGTTGAAAATGAACAATCACCATTGGGCCATGGAATACTACAATATCTCCAGCGGATATTGGAATTTTCTTATGCCATTCACAGCTTTCCGAAGCTTTTTTTATATTCTTCTTCTAGCAGTTCAGCAATTTCTTCTTTATATGGGAGACATACTTTGAGTCACTTGCTTTAAAAAACCACGAGCAACGCTTCACTTCAATTGGTTCCCTTTCCCAATAGACTGGAGTTTTCGTTCGTTTAGAAATGTTAACATCGAACCTTCCACCTTCAACGACGACCAAATTGGAATCTACAAAAAAAAATAACCATGAAACTAAACCTAAAATTGCACTTTTTTGAGTACCCACCTCCTTTCACGAATGCTTCTTCATGGAGAGCTGAATCGTGGTAAGAAAAAGGAGTCCACAAACACTTGACATCAAGCTTTCTCTTGTAGAACAAATGTTTCACAGCTGGCTTTTACGCCTGGAATGGAATTTATAAGGATAATTTTATTGAATTTCTTAGAGGCTGTTCTTTTTAACAAACCTCATTTGTTGGACTATTGTTTCCTAATAAGCTGTTGGCCATTTTTAGCTCGTTCACTATCTCCTCGGGTAAATCTGATATTCTGTTGATTCAAAGACAGCCTCCTCCTCAGGTAATACTTTTGTCGAATCTGCAGCTTGAATCAAAGGCTGCCTATTGGCAGCTGACAAAGAACTATTAAGTTCCGAGAATTCCGAACAAGAAGACGAAGGCGGTTCAGCTAAATTTGAAGCCGGTGTCAGTGAACGAATTTGTAAATTTTGAACGGATAGTCCACTGCCAACCAAATTGTAGTTAAGGTCACCCACAGTGTCGAGTTCCTTTGGTGGGGGATTGTTACAGAAGTTTTGAATCCGCTGACTGTTCAGGTCCTCTGGGGGAGGAGCTGCAACTCCCAAACTTGGTACTAGACTGAATGAATCGAAAAATGTTGTCGGATCTGGGAGTGATGGTCGATGAACAACTACAGGGGTTGGTGCTGCTATTGTTGCAGCTGGATCAAAGAAGCCTGTAAATAAATTTAGCAAGGGTTGCTGTTCCGGAGCGGGGGTTTCCTGTGAATCAGTTGGTGAATCAATTTTGTAACTTTTTACTACTTGGTTGCTTGAAGAGGATATAATATCGGGTTTGTAAAAGCTTGACAAGTTTTCTATTGGCTGTGGTGATATTTGGTTTTTCTGGGGCTTCTGATTTCAATAGATGAGTCTTGGTTTCTTCGCTGATTCAAGAAGCTGACAGTTTCAGTAGGTGCTGTTGGTGAAATATTTTTCATTATTATTCTAATTATTGGATTTTACTTTCACAATATTTGTATTTATCTTCAATGTTTTCATCCAATGTATAGAATTTTGTCAAATTAACAGCCACAAGTGGATGGAGTTCTTCTTTCAAAACTCACGGTTAATTCGGCGCACGATTATTCGGATAATTTAGGTCGATTTGTTTAGTGGTGAATGCTTCAGCATGCTGCCAGTCAATTCAACCAAATGAATTTTTGATGTGATAACATTTTTCTGGAAAATATTAAACAAATAAAACCAAGTGGTTTCATCAGATTAATTTATTTTACTTACACTTCTTTTTTACTACTTGATTGTATTGTTGACTGTTCAGTTCTCCAATGTGCATATATGTCGGAATAAATTGATGACATTTTCGCCCGGAAGCATTCAGAAAAAGAGTGACATTTTCGCCCAGAATCATACAGAAGAAGAGTTTTTTTCTCCAACTCAATTTATAATAGGTACAAAATTCGAATTTTGGAATTCGGAAATTGTTTGCATTAAAAATTTTTCTTGATAAAAAAACTAAAAAATAAAATAAAACATGACTTCATTTTGTGTAAAAAGATAAAAAAACAGTCATAAATCTGAAAGAAAAAATTTCTGTTAGAGATCTTTCAAAATAAACAATTATTTTTAAACTAGGAGTTTTACCTAAGTTTTTCACTCTTCATCTGAAGATGAGACTTCTAAAAGGTTGTCGACAACTACATCGGAGTATTCCCTTGACACCATCTGGGTGAAAACAGACATCATCCCACCCATTTTTCGACTTAATTGTTTGTCCCGTTTTATGCAGTATTTTTCATATTCCGAAAATTGTTTCAAATTTCTTCGTAAAACAGGTGCTGCCAACGAACGGACTCTTGGTGTGGATGAGATATTATGGGAAGAGGTGGATGGGCGAAAATTTGTTGGTGATGTAGGGCTGGGCGGACTAACATGGGAGGATACTGCTGTTGAGTCAAAATCATCAGTTATGTATTCAATTGAAAATGAAGTTGACGGGAAAAGCAATTGGGTTCCTGATGATGATGGGCCAATTGCTTGAGATAAATTGGATGAATTTTGGCTAACATTTTCAACAGGTGATGAAGCCATCGAGAATGCTCCTCGAGGACGCATATTTGTGAAATAATTCAAAATAGGGTCAATTTTCTTTTTCGTCTTTCCCTATTGGAGCATCACCGCCTGCTCCGTCTGCAGTGTGTTGCTCAAAAAATGACTGAAATGTTTAAGTCAAAAACAATAAGTTAAGTAGGTACCTAGTGGTACCTAGTAAACATTACCTTATATTTTTGTGTCAAATTTTTCCAAAGTTGTCTGCAGGCTTTTATATCTTTGGAGGGGTCCCCCAGAATCTCAGCAACTCGTCTAAAAATAAATAAAACTGCATTATGGTCACAATTATAATAACATATGTACATACCTCCAACCATCGTTAATATTTGCATTTTTGGACACGAACATTTTGTCTCAGCTAATCCTGATTTTTATCAGCTTTATTTTGTCTTCATGAGTCCCTTTAATAAGCAAAAATTAATGAAAACATTTTTTAGTTTTAATTACTAAAATTAATTCTTACATTTATTATATGGTTTTTCCACTTTTCTTCCTTTTTTTTGCTCATTTTATCTAAAATATTTAAACTATAATTTATTGCAAACACGTGCGCCACGAACGAAACACAAACCGTTACCAAAGCCAACGAAAAGACAAATGCAAACAAAAAAAAACATTATTTCGTATGCAGGAGTGAGAAAGTTGAGTTGTAAAGCAGATATTGTACTGTCTTTCTCAATCCTGCATACAGTATTGCAAATTATCCACTGGCTAAGATTATAGCCTGCTCCAGAGCAGGCTAAATTTTTGAAGTTTATATTCACCACACTAGTGTCATAATTTAGCCAATGGATAAAATTTTAACGCTGTTCGCACACGGCCTAAGTCATCGCAAAGTAACCACATTCACATATGCCCTGATTCTGATATTTTCTTCTAATATGTTATAAAATGATCTGCAGTCGATTTATGCTTGGCGATAACTCCAGTCAATCTTTAAATTAAAAATATATAATACATAAAACATGAACGATTAAAAAAATTAAAACTAAAAAAATAATGTACCTATACTGTTGATGCTCAAATTCCAACGTGTCTGGTAAATCGTGCAATGTGCATTGAAGACTGAAGTCAAACTGCAGGTTTGGTCTTATGTCCAGTTCAACCCATATATGATTGGTGAATGTTGTTATTTCCTCTTTGATGTTCTGCACTTAATGGGATTTCTTGATTGATATAGAGTTTTGCAAATTTTTGAACCTTTAAAAACCCTTTCCAAAAGATAGATGGTTGACACCTAATAGATCCTCTTCTCTATTGAATTCCATCACTCCACAGTTCGGGCTGCAACATCGTTTGCTCCTTATTACAGTTGGTGCTGAGGTAAAAAAAATGTTTAGTAAGCCGCCAATTGAGTCTGTTGCATCAATATGATGAGGATGCAGTCTGGTAGTTAAGTCTTCTTTTATTTTGTAATGTGGCTTCAAAAGCTCTAATATGTTTTTATAAATTGCTGTGTTAGGCCCAGATTTTATTAATTTTGCGACAAATTCTAATACTGTATTTGATGAGGATTTTATTGCTTCTAAATATTTCGTATTAAACACAGCATTTAAATAAACCACATGGACGATTGCGTCAAAACCACATGTGTTGACAATTTTATAAGAAGTCCCATTTAATTTTATTGGTTGTGAAATGCACCCATTTTTCAAAGGACTCAATTGTTTGTTTTGAGTTTGTGTTTTATTGATATTTAAAATATTTTCAAAATAAAATCCTTTTGCCGGTTTAGAACTTTTTTTGAAATTTTAATTGTTTTTTTCCTTTTCTTTGTTGAGTTGTTTTATAATCTCTATCTCTATTTTGTCTGTCTCATCGTCATCACGATATGGGCTGCTGGTGAATGGTATGTTTTCAAGTTCATCGTAAAACGAACTCTAACTCACGTTAGTTTTTCGTGGTGTAAAACTTTTATCACAAGTTTTAAAACTGGGGTGGCAGTCACTTTCAATGCTGGTTTCCTGAGTATTTTCTTGATATTTACTCTTTTTGGAAAGACCTCGCCAATACTCATATGAAAACAAATCAGAACCATCCTTATTAAAAATAAGTAGCCTTTCGGGCACGGAAGATGGAAGATTTCTGTGCAGATGATTTATATGTTTCAAGTTTGATGCCACTTCCCTTGATCCAGTTTGGATTCCCAGCAGGTGTTCATGCAAGAAACGATTAGCTGTGGTTGGCAATCTCACAGTGGCCAGGAGCGTGCTTTTCAAGCTGCCAAAATATCCTTCTTGATATGCAGTTGATGCGTGCTTTTCAGGGCAAGGAATAGCAGCTGCAGTCCAAAGAGGGAACTCTTTTCCAAGTCTTTCCAGGTTTTTAATAAAGTCCTGCAAGAAATAGGCATTGGCATCTCCTTAAACATGATTTTCTTTAGGCTCTGCAAGGGCAATTTTTTCTTTTACGTATTTATGGGTCAAAGTGACATCATCCTCATCAAAAAAGTTGTCAACTGGCTGTGGAGTATCTTCAGCACGCTCTTCATACGTTTCAATAGTTTCTTCCATTTCAACAATGATCCTTTCCCTTTTGACCATATAAATTGTGAGAGTATTTCTTGCTTCTTTTACATTTAGAGCAACAGCATAAGTCAAACAAAATACATTCCCAAATTCTTCGATTTCTTGGCGATCGATCATAAGTTCAATAGTGGGGAGGAAAAATCGTTTTACATCCGGATGACATGCTCTTTTTACGCAATCCCAACGTGCAACTAATGCCATAATATGTACCACGTCGACCCGAATTAGTTGGACGTGTGTTTCGTCTTTTAAGTTCATCAGTCGAAGCCCATTTAAAACATTCGTCCACATAATGTTTTAACGACATGTTATTGAATGAGCGGCACATTCCTAACAAAATGGCTCGCCCATAATCGCTTATAGCTTGTGGCGGAGCTTCAATGCCTGCTCTTAGCCATCTATCCAACCAAAATGTCACAAAACCCGTGCCATGGCTCTCTGTGATCATTTGACTCACTGGGACGGTCTTATGGTCAACATTTATTGTGGCGGTATACAAAAAAAATTGGCCGGTCTTTTTCCCCTCAAATAAGTCAAATTTGTTTACAGACTTCCCAGTGGCATCGACGGAAATTTCAGCTTTTGTGCCCATTGTACGCAGATATTCATTGTACACATGAAGCGGATTGTTTGTAAAATAAATAACAAAGAAATTTATGGATCCCAGTTCTCTGATGGCGTTGTCGTATTTAGGATCTTTGGACATTTTTTGCATCATTTTTGTTACGTCAGTTTTTTCCTTGGACTTCATTCCTTGCACAATCTAGCACTTTCCATTTTTACTTGCCTGTATATTTAGTTAGGCCGTATGTTGGTTGGCATGTCCTGTCCAAACTGCATGCTTTCTTTCAATAATTTGTTGACATATATTCCGGCGCTTACACCCGACAAATCTTTACCAATCTTTTTTCTCTCATCTCCTTTACAGTGGTGCATACTCTTTCGTGGTAAATGTTTTTTCGAGTATCAACCGTTTTTATTATTAAATTTATATTTTCTCCATCATGTGGTTTTGTTTTTGCACAGCCCGAAATTTTATTGCCGCATTTTTTGCTGAGACAGTAGCCGGAAAATTTAAAATAGTCCACGTCATTTAAATAATTGTTGATTCTTTAATTTTTGAAATTGAAGGCACATGGCATATTGTATCTTCTTCTTAGAGCATCATTTATAATGCTTGACAATCCAAACTTTTTAAGCCTAGTTTGATTTGGCTCAGTGGGTTTTATCTTCTTCCATTCTTCAGACGAAAGCAAAACATGAAAAATCTCCAGATTTTGTATTTTGTCTTCTTCATCGTTATAAGAACAATCGATAATGCTTCTTGAAGATTCCGTCTTTGATCAATCTGGCGAATATATTGAAAAAAATTTTTCTTAAGGAATTTCAAATCCATTTGATTTGAGCTCTTGGCTGAAGTGCCCATTTTTGCTTCCCCGAATAAAGGTGTAGCAAGATTGAGGTTTCCATAAACCACCTAAATCCTTACTCATCTGCTTATACACTTCTGCAGATGACGGTGGTAGATTATTTGTCATAAAGTGAGCAATATGCGTCAAAATTACTCTTAGTATCTCCTCTCTTTTGAGGGTTGGCTTTCGACCAGTCATTTTTAAAAAAGAAAATTTCTACAAGAAAAAAGTAAGAAAAAGAAAAGTTCGAGAAGGAGATTTTTTGTTGAAGAATTAGTGTTGGCGCCAAGTCCAACAGGCAACAAAACAACACAAGAAAATACAACAACAACACAGATTTTAATATAAAATATTTTTTATGATGATTTTGTTATTATACATGAATTAATTATTGATTTGCAAATTTTTAATTTGCATAAATTGCAAACTGCAAAATCAATAATTGATCCAATGCGCCTTCACAAATGAAAATAAATTATTAAAGTAAAATATTCACAAAAAACGCACGATACTTAAACGAACCGATGAATAGAAAATACAAGAAATAACTAAGAAACTTAATGTAGAAATTGAAACAAAAAATAAGTTGTAATTGTGTAGCTTTCCTTGTTTCTCATACTAAAATGACATTGCTTTCAGTTTATATAAAATTGCTTAAAGTTAAACAACTAGCTTAAATATAAAATGCTAATGAGTGCCTCTCACTCTAACAAGGAACCCTTATGGGGGGTGTTAATGATAAAATTGTATATGTATTTATTCTTAAACTAATGTCAAAGAGAAATACTAAATAACTAACTAATCTTCGAAAAATCATTTCTCCAAGCAAAGGTTGTTGACCCTTTGTTATATATTACGATCAGCTGTGAGAAAAAATTATATAACGTACAGTAAGGAGTACGAGCTTTCTTTCAACCAAAATAAAAATTATTCAAACACTTGCGAATGTAATTCCTAGAGACTAGCTACAACTTAGCCTTAATAAACTAAATTAAAGTATTTTATAACGTTTAAAAAACTGTTTTTTATTTTAAACGTTGACCACGACTTGGTCGATTTAATTTTGATTTTTTATCATTTCTCTGAGTTGACCACGACTTGGTTTAAACTCAATTAATTTCAATTTTATTCCTGAACCTACGGCTTAGGTTTGGAACATGGTCCTTCGGGTCCGTTAAAGGACAGTGCGTGAAATTTTAAACATTAAAAAACAATAAAAAAACATTAAAAACAATTTAAAAATTTTAATAAGTGAAAAAACTTAAAAATAAAAAGTGTGTGCAGTGTACATTGTCGTATATAAAAAATACGATTTGCCGACGGCAATTTAAAAAAAAAAAAAAAAAAACTTTTTCCGGGAAATTATATTTACACCCTTAAAAATTAAAATACGGTTTAAAGACTTAAAAGCCATTACGGTTTTCAACGTTATTCAAGTCTAACGCTACCAGAACTCAACGGTAGTCAAGACATATCGGGACACTGGACAAAACGGAGTGTAATAAACAGCAAGCTCTTGGACTTCATGAACATTTACAGCAAGCTGCAATTTTTATCTAATATTAAAGGCGGTAATTATAATATATTTAATACAAAATATATGAAATAATAATATATTGATTTATTTAATATACACTACACACTTTTGTATACTTTAAATACCTACCTAAAATTATAATAAATAAAATTTGTGGACTGCATTTAAAACTATCTATCTGCATATAAACTAAACTCTGAACTCTGAACTCTGAAAACATTATTAACTTAAAATAAATACCTTGTGCGTTTCTTTTTTTATAAAACTTGTGTGCATAATAAACGGGTACAATGTCCAAATTAATAAAATATATCGAATCTCAGGAGCAAAGACTCAAAGAATTAAATAAAGATTTTATTAAATTTACCCAAAAACTCGAAAAAGAAACTGCGTCGCTTTTGTCAAAGGGTTATTTAAACGCGTGCTTTTTGGAGGTGGAAGAATCCTTTAAAATAGCAAAAAAGGACCACACGTCTATTGTTAACACAGCTACTGATGTAGCTAAAGACAAATATTTTGAAAATGAAACTTTTTCCCAAATAAAACAAATTTATTTCACTTTTAGTGGTAAACTTCAAGATTTGCTTGACCTAGGTGTTAAAAATGAAAATAATTCACTTGAAATGTCGCGTTTGAACTCTTCAATTAAATCTTCAACGTGTGAAATTAAATTGAAACCAATCGAAATCAAACCATTCTCTGGAGAATATGAAGATTGGTTTGAGTTTCAAAATATGTTTGAGAGCATGGTTGATCAAAATGCCGATCTCTCAGACATACAAAAAATTCAGTATTTACGATCGTGTCTCACTAAAAGACCTTTAGATTTAGTAAGCCATCTTCCAATCGAAGGAAAATCGTATTCATCTGCTTGGGAAATATTAAATGACAGATACAAAAATACGCGAAAGTTGGTAAATGCCCAAATCAGACGACTCATGGAGCAGGAAAGGCTCGCACATGAAACCGCGTCGGGTTTAAAATCGCTTCATGATGTCACAACAGCATGTATACACGCACTTTCCAATTTAAATGTTAAGGTAGATGCTTGGGATTGTATTTTAATCTATGTAGTTTATCAAAAACTACCTATCCATACTCAAAAGGATTGGGAATATCGTTTGGGTACGTCAAAGGTGCTTTCGGACTGGAAAACCTTCGCGGCGTTTATAGAGGCTCGATTTAGCTCATTGGAAAATATATGTGAGGATAGGGGATTTAAACATCAGGCTTCAACGATGGCTTTTAAAAAACCTACTTCTTCTTTTTATGTTAAATCGCAGCCATCAAATAAGCAGTTTACCTGTCGTCTGTGCAAGGGTAATCATGGCATTCGATTTTGGAAACATTTTTTGAATTTGGGGGTCAGGGCACGCATAGATGCAATGAAGCGTAACTCAATATGCGGCAACTGTCTGGGATATGATCATCATTCATCTGAATGTAGTAGTAGCAACCGGTGTTTAAAATATGGTTTAAAACACCATACTTTGTTGCATATAGAACCTCAACAAAACAACAACAATCCCAATTTTCAAAGTACGTCATTTCAAAGACAAAATAGCAACCCTGTGCAACATAAAAACCCTTTTAGAGGACAAAACCATAAAAACGAAAATTATAACGTTCACGTTATACAAAACCAAAATCATCCAATCCCTTCAAATTCAAATGCTTCGTCTATTGAACAACAGAGTTCAATAACTAACACTCAAAATGTTCATACTTTTTTTAACCAAACGCGATCAAGAGCGTTACTTGCTACTGCGTTGGTAAATGTTTTAGCTCCAAATGGAACAAATCATGTTCTAAGAGCACTCATCGACCCTGGTTCTGAGGTTAGCTTCATAACTGAAAATGCAACACAGCTACTTCACTTGAAAAAACAACGTACATTGGCTAATGTAACTGGTTTAGGTCAAACCCTAACAGGCATCTCCAATTCAAAGGTTAATCTCACCATATTTTCAATTACAAATCCAGCGTTTACTCTAGAGATTAAAGCCTTTGTTTTTTCTCAACTCACGTCCTTATTGCCCACACGGAAACTTGATGTATCTGCTTGGGGTCACATTAAAACACTTTCCTTGGCAGACCCTTCATATTTTGTCCCTGGGAAGTTTGATCTATTACTAGGAGCAGACGTGTACTCATCCATCATTCTGGAAGGATTAATAAAAGGAGAATTTGGATCACCAGTTGCACAACAGACCGAGCTGGGATGGATTTTGACAGGATCTTTTACTTCTGAAGGCGAACCACACACAATCACAGTACAGTCTAATTTTAATTCCCTAGATGTACAACTAAGGCAATTTTGGGAACTAGAAGAAAATCTCGAGGAAAGAAAACTTACGTCAGAAGAACAAAAATGTCAACAACACTACGAAAAAACTGTTCAGAGAAAACAAGATGGCAGATATGAAGTCCAGCTTCCGTTCAAGGACAACATTCGTCCTATCTTGGGAAATTCCAAAAAGGCAGCAATGGCACGCTTTTTTCAAATTGAACGTCGTCTCAACTCAAACAAAAAATTAAAAGAAGCATATAGTAACTGCATCAATGAATATTCTGCTATGGGACACATGAAGGAGGTTACCTCCGACATGATTCTAGATAATGGAAATCATTATTATCTTCCTCACCACGCGGTTTTTAAGGAATCAACAACAACAAAGCTTCGTGTTGTCTTTGATGCTTCATGCGTCACATCAAATGGACTTTCATTAAATGACCGTTTAATGGTAGGACCACGACTTCAAAGGGACATAGTTGACCTGATAGCTCAATGGAGAAAATTTAAAATTGCATTTGTGGCTGACATTAGCAAAATGTACAGGCAAATATGGATGGCTCCAAAGGATACACCATACCAGCTTATTTTGTGGAGAGAGGATAATGTTCAGCCAATCAAAACGTTTGCCCTCAACACCGTAACTTTTGGTACAGCATCAGCGCCATATCTTGCAGTGCGTACTTTACATCAAGTTGCTCTAGATGTGGAGCATATTCAACCGCATGTATCCAAAGCAATTACAGATGGTTTCTATGTCGATGATTTTATATATGGGTCCGATAACGAAGCGGACGCAACCATTTTACAAAGAGATGTTCTTGCCGTTCTGCAGAAAGCTGGATTTCCTCTAAGAAAATGGGCAAGCAATTCGTCTTAAATTTTGGTTCAGATACCTAAAACTGAAAGGGAAGTTAATTTACCTCTGAATTTTGAATCCACCGACGCCATCAAAACGCTCGGCATTCAGTGGCATCCAGCAAAGGATATATTCACGTACAAAATTAATCTTCCCAACATCGAAAAACATACCAAGCGGTCCGTCCTAGCTGACATTGCACGCCTTTTCGATCCTCTAGGATGGATAGCACCTTGCATCGTCAAAGCAAAACTTATAATGCAACAACTATGGCTCGATGAATTATCTTGGGATTCAACTATATCACAAGAATTGAAGAAACCATGGAGTGATCTCAGAAACAATTTTAAAACTCTGGAGAACATCCAAATACCTAGATGGATTGATTTTGAGAGTTTAAGTACAGTCCAGCTTCATGGATTTTGTGACGCTTCGGAAAAAGCGTATGCAGCTGTTTTATATGCAAGAGTGATAAAAAATGGAAAGGCAGAAATTCATCTGATCTCTTCAAAGACAAGAGTAGCACCAGTCAAGAACATCGCCCTTCCAAGACTCGAACAATGCGCAGTATTATTGCTTGCAAAGCTCCTTCATCGCATATCAAGGTCAATGCAATTTGAAAACGCCGAGATATTTGCATGGTCTGACTCCATGATCACATTAGCGTGGATTAGAGGAAGCCCAGCGATTTGAACTACATTCGTTGCAAACCGTATCACTGAAATACAATCTCTTACGCAAATACCAATATGGCAGCACGTGAAAAGCAAGGATAATCTTGCTGATCTCGAATCAAGAGGACTAGAGCCAGAGGATCTCATCGGTAATGATTTGTGGTGGCGTGGCCCACCATTTCTTCAAAACTTTGTCACACCTAAGGCAAACAACGTTATAAACTTCGAAACCGACTTAGAGACTAAAATTGTTAAAAAACTAAAATCAGAACCATTTACATATACTAAAAATTTAAAAATATCATTAACAAGCATTGTTCATCTAGTTGTTCACAGCTTGTACAACATAGAATCACTTTTTAACAAATATTCCTCACTTAAACGCCTTATTCTAAGCGTTGCCATATGGCGGAGGTATTTTTTTAATTTATTAAACAAAAGCAACAGGCAATCATATATTACACATCCACTCGAGTTGGATGAACTCACATCAGCTAAAAATCAGATCATCAAAATTGTGCAAAATGAAACGTTTCCGGTAGAAATTGCAGCTTTAAAACAAAACAAACTTATTCCAAACGAAAGTCGTACTCGAAACCTTAACCCATTTTTAGATAGTGATGAATTGTTACGAGTTGGAGAAGATTAACTAATTCATCACTTCCATTTGATCAAAAACATCCAATCATTTTAAAAGACAGTCATCATTTCGTCAAACTGCTGGTGACGGACATACACCAAACAACACTACATGGTGGCCAACAGATTATGATGGCTCAAATCCGATCCAGTTACTGGATAACAAATTTAAAACGGGCAGTTAAATCAACTATATTCAACTGCATTCGGTGTCATCGATATAATGCAAAGATGCAGGAGCAGCTTATGGGTAGCCTACCAGCAGAGAGAGTTGTGGCATCTAGACCATTCACAAACACCGGCGTCGATTATGCCGGACCAATTGAAATAAAATTGTGGAAGGGTAGATGTAATAAATTTACAAAAGGTTACATAGCTATTTTTGTATGCCTAGCTACTGAAGCCATACATATAGAGCTCGTCAGTGATTTAAGCGCACCAGCATTTATAGCAGCTTTTAGAAATTTGTAGCTCGTAGAGGAAGCTGTGCGAACATGTTCAGCGACTGCGGAACCAACTTTAAAGGAGCCAGCAACGAACTTCGCAAAGACAGCAAATTCATTTCATCGGAATGGTCGGCGGAAGTAATTGACAGTCTTGCCTCTCTCAATACAACATGGCATTTCAACCCTCTTTCTTCACCACACTTTGGAGGTCTCTGGGAGGCAGGGGTAAAATCAATAAAATTTCACCTCAAACGTACGATAGGCAGCTCCAGGCTCACGTTCGAGGAATATGGAACAATTTTGGCACAAATTGAGGCATGTCTGAATTCGAGGCCGCTGTGTCCAATAAGTTCAGATCCAGACGAATTATCGGTGCTTACGCCAGGTCATTTTCTCATCGGAGCCCCACTTTGTACCCTTCCTGAAAGAAACCTTGAGGATCATAACATTAATATCCTAAACAAATGGAAATATTAACAACGTCTCACACAACAATTTTGGAAGCAGTGGAGCACATCTTATCTTCATCTTCTACAACAACGTCCAAAATGGATTCAACAGCAGCCAAACATCAAAATAGGAGATATCGTGTTAGTTAAAGAAGATAATCTTCCACCATCATCATGGTTACTAGCACGAGTAATTTATCTTCATCCTGGTATATATGGCCTAACTCGTGTAGTAACAATCAAAACAAAAAAATCGATCTTAAAGCGGCCAATTGCTAAGCTATCACTTCTGCCTCTATCAAAATCAACTGACCTAAATTAGATAATAGAAAAAAAAACGAAATATATAAAAAACAATCTTATTAAAACAAATTCAATGTAAAGCCCATATCATCCACAAACATTTAAATAATAATAAATTTAAAGCCCATATCAGCCCTTTCAATAAAAAAAATCCTTTAAAACAAAAACCCTTTATGAATAAAAAAAAAACATCAGCCCTTTCAATAAAAAAAAAAAACTTAATGAATACAAAATCAGCCATTTCAATAAAAAAAAACCCTTTAAAAAAAAAACCTTAATGAATGAAAAAAGAACTTGTCTCAACACTGGTAACTTCAAATACACAAACAAAATCACATCATTAAAAAAAAAAACACTATAAGCACTTTTAATTTGAATTTTATAAAATATTTTTATTATAATAATTTTTTTTCTATATTTTTGAGTAAAAATCACTGAAATTGATTGATTGATTAAGGTCGAAATAAACAACATAATTATGAGGTCTTTTAAGAGGAACATAAACAACACTCCCACTGCTTAATCAACAAGACAACAAACATAAATAACACTCCCAATGCCGAATCAAAAAGTCAGAAGAAAACACTTTAAGAACACAACCCTTGGAAATACAACCCTTCCTGGAGAGGTGGGAGCATGTTGGCGCCAATTCCAACAGGCAACAAAACAACACAAGAAAATACAACAACAACACAGATTTTAATATAAAATATTTTTTATGATGATTTTGTTATTATACAATGAATTAATTATTGATTTGCAAATTTTTAATTTGCATAAATTGCAAACTGCAAAATCAATAATTGATCCAATGCGCCTTCACAAATGAAAATAAATTATTAAAGTAAAATATTCACAAAAAACGCACGATACTTAAACGAACCGATGAATAGAAAATACAAGAAATAACTAAGAAACTTAATGTAGAAATTGAAACAAAAAATAAGTTGTAATTGTGTAACTTTCTTTGTTTCTCATACTAAAATGACATTGCTTTCAGTTTATATAAAATTGCTTAAAGTTAAACAACTAGCTTAAATATAAAATGCTAATGAGTGCCTCTCACTCTAACAAGGAACTCTTATGGGGGGTGTTAATGATAAAATTGTATATGTATTTATTCTTAAACTAATGTCAAAGAGAAATACTAAATAACTAACTAATCTTCGAAAAATCATTTCTCCAAGCAAAGGTTGTTGACCCTTTGTTATATATTACGATCAGCTGTGAGAAAAAATTATATAACGTACAGTAAGGAGTACGAGCTTTCTTTCAACCAAAATAAAAATTATTCAAACACTTGCGAATGTAATTCCTAGAGACTAGCTACAACTTAGCCTTAATAAACTAAATTAAAGTATTTTATAACGTTTAAAAAACTGTTTTTTTATTTTAAACGTTGACCACGACTTGGTCGATTTAATTTTGATTTTTTATCATTTCTCTGAGTTGACCACGACTTGGTTTAAACTCAATTAATTTCAATTTTATTCCTGAACCTACGGCTTAGGTATGGAACAATAAGGTAAAGAGGAAAATTTGAAAAATAGATAAGCAGTTAGAAAGGTGAAAAAATAATAGAAAATAGTTTAAAAAGTGGAGAAAAGTCGAGGAGATTGAAGTAAATATAAATGACGGCTTATTATTGCTTCAAGCATAATAAAAACAAAGCTATCCTAGTGATTGTATGAAGATCGTTTGGAACGCAGCCATATTATTCACACAACCTATGCGTGTTTAATCTCTGTCTTCACACTACGAAAAAAGCAGTCCAATATGTTTCATTTAAAAGAGCACTTCTTGATTTTGAGGGCAAATCTTTAAGATTTAAATGCTATTAATACCGTTTTTCATTTAAATCTCAAAGATTTGCCCTCAAAACCAAGAACCTAAGTTCTAATCGATTTATTTTTCAAAAACAAGTTCCTCTAAATTAACAAAATAATTTTTCAGTCCTAGGTGATCCACGAACAAATCAAAATCCCGACGTTCTTTCGTTTTCAATTCTCTTCCTGCGATGGCACAATACAGTTGCCAAGAGAGTGAAGTCACAACATCCCGATTGAAGTGATGAAGACATCTTTCACCGTGCTCGACGTTTTGTAGTAGCAAGTGTTTAAAATGTCATGATCTATGAGTACTTTCCAGCATTTCTAGGATCCGATATACCTTCATTTGGAAGCTATAGGCAAGACATTTATACGGGTGTTGGACATGTCTTTCAAGCTGCAGCTTTTCGATTTGGTAATACAATGATTCCTCCAGGTATTTATCTCCGTGATGGACAGTGCAATTACAAAACTACTCCAATGGGATATCCTGCTATCAGGTTGTGCTCGACGTGGTGGGATTCCAGTGTAAGAATAGCTTATGGTCTTCCACCGACAAATTACTGGATGGAACTATTCGAAGAGCAACAAAAGCTCCTGAGGTGAGCGTACATGAAAATATACTTTATACAAACACTTTTGTAACTTTTACTTTTCCAGAATGCTCATTTCGGCTTACAATAACCAGTTAGATGATGTCGATGTCTATATTGGAGGAACGCTTGAATCATTTTGCAAACCAGGAGAACTCTTCACAAAAGTCATTAAAGAAAAGTTTACCCGTCTTCGAGATGCTGATGGCTTTTGGTTCTAAAACGAGATGAATGGCGTATTCACCAGCGAAGAAATCGCCGAACTCTGAAAGATCACCATGTATGAAATTATCATCAATAGCATGATAATTATTATCATGTGGCATGAGAGAGATCCATGTCCACAGCCAATGCAGCTTAATGCCACTGAACTCGAACCGTGCAACTACCTAGAAGGATATGAATACTTTGCCGGATCAGAGCTGACTTTTATCTATGTTTGCGTTTTCCTTGGATTCGTGCCAATTCTATGCGTAAACAAATTGACATATGTGTGTTGTCAAACATAAGTTTACAATCGTTCACTGGATTGAATATTTTATTTTACTTTTTCAATGCAAAGAAAAGAAATTATAGATTTATTTTAATTAAAACAAATAGAAAACATACAAATAAAACAAAATGTAATTGTTTTATGTTTTGGAATGTACCAAAAGCAACAAATTTCAAGTTTTAATTTCGGAAACAAATATTTTTTGTTTCTTTCTTTTTGTCAACAACAAAAAACCTACCCTTGTGCGTTTTTTGAGAAAAGTGTTTTACTATGGAGCTCAAAATTACTGGGGATACTTAAGTTTTATATTATTATATATTTATTATTTTATGCTAAGGTATTGGCATACAAAATTGAATAAACATGTTCTGAGTTAAAAGACTGGGATTTCACCTTATACAATAGAAAAAAATACTGCTTTCTTCTTCTTTTCATGAGAAAATACTTTTCATTAACGTCAATATAGTCTAAAATCTATAAAGACTAAGGCCCTTCGTCCACTTGAGCAACGCAACGCAACTCGCAAACAATTACCAATAAAAAAAATATAAAAAATACGGTGTATGGAAGTTGTTTATTTTTTTTATATATAGAATTTCCTTGTGGGTTGCGGTTGCGTTGCTCAAATGGACGAAAGGCCTAGGGTCGTGCCTTACTAAGTTGCTTGACTAATTAAGAATTAACAACTAGCAATAGCTGTTGTTTTTGTTTATTTTTTTTTATTTTCATAGTTGTTCACGGGCAACGGGCATTTAAATTCAGATGAATAGATATTAATCATCAGATTATGAATATATAAATGTACTTACGATATATTTTAGGTACAGAGAAAAATATTTTTTGTCTGTATCTTCATCTGCAGTATAATATGAATATTTGGTAAAGCGATTTTCTTAAACACTTTTAACTTTAAACTTTTTAGGTGATTTCCAAGCGAGGAAATCAAAATTATTAATAGATATTTAAAATTTTACAAAACAAATTGTTATTGCACAGCACAAAGAACTTTCGTCGTTGAAAAACAAGCAAAAGTGAAGATAACCGTTAAAGCCTACATAAATTTTAAATCATACTTAGCAGTTCATTTCCGACAAAATGACGATGAATACAATGGACCGTGTTTATACAAGAAAATTTGAGTCTTCCGTGGTGAGTACTCGTGATTACACAGGTCCTCAATTGAGGACGCTTCAGTTCAAGCGGGTGGAATTTTTGTGAAGTGAGACAGTATTACGACGCGAATTTTTTGCATTTTATAAAAGAAAAAGAAAATGCTTCTATTTGTTTCCTTTTCCAAGAATTCATTTTCTATCACTCTGCATTAAGCTTAATTATGAAAATACTACGATGTAAACACACGCAGCAGTCAAGCAGATGTTCAAAAGGTAGTTATGTGCATTCAAGAGGACAATACGTCCACAGGTTTTCCCAAACCAACCTCTGACTATCAACTCCTACTCTCACCTTCCCGTGGTGAACATCGAGTGCCTAGTACCTTAACCTGAGATCTGGGTAACCAACCCCTTTGGACGGTTCTGGCGGCAGCTAACGAGAGAGGGGGGGAGGGGTGTTTCCACTAAGGCACTTCTCCTTTCATCGAGACGGCAGCGGAGGAATTCCCCAGATGGAGTCAACGGTGGCGTCTACAGTTCCAGTCAGGTTGAACTACTTAGTGAACACCTTATACGGGCTACTCCGACATATTTGAAGCTCAGGCCGATAAGGAGCGGTCTATCCGGCTCCCCGCTCTTGGAGTTTTAGTAGGAGCCTGGTCCTCCGGGTTGGGGGTTGTGCGGCGGGTTAACTTCCCTACCATTGTAAAAAAAATTTAGTTCCGAAAAACCAACAAGCCTCGGATAAGGATGATCAAAATGTTGACGAACCCAGCAAACGAAACAAGGACAACGAATTTCGGATCTGTACGTGGAATGTATTGTCGTTGTTCAGACCACGTGCAGCCGAACAATTAGTGGAGACCCTGGACAGGCTTAAGGCTGATGTAACAGCTATCCAGGAAGTGCGATGGGATGGGGAGAATGTAAGAAGGATGACAACGTGTGACATCTACCACGGACCGTGTTGTCAGGAGCAGGGTCAGCGGCTATTTGGGTGCGGTTTTGTGATAAGGGGAAGACTCAGGCAAGAAGTCTTAGGCTTTCGCAGTTTTAGCGAGCGTTTGGTCACAATCCGTATCAAGGCAAAATTTAAGAACATCACGCTGATTTGTGTCCATGCCCCCCACGAAAAGAAGGATGATACAACCAAGGATGAGTTTTAAGACCTCTTAGAGAGCGCATACGATTTGTGCCCAAAGTACGACGTCAAAATCATTCTGGGTGACTTCAATGCCAGATTCGGAAAAGAGGGCAAATTTGGTTCAACCATCGGGGACCACAGCCTGCACGATGACACTTCCGACAACGGGTACAGGATGATAGACTTCGCGGCGGGGAGAAATCTTATCGTATCGAGTACCCATTTCCCACACCGTGATATACACAAAGGAACTTGGAGGAGCAGTGATCATAAAACAGTCAATCAAATTGATCACATCGCGATAGACGCCAGACATGCTTCCAGCATCTTGGATGTTCGAACTTTCCGCACGGCCAACATAGACTCGGACCACTACTTGGTAGTGTCGCGAGTGCGAATGCGGATTTCCATGGCGCCACAACGCAGAGCTGTTGCTGTCAGAAAATATGATGTCGCGAAGCTTAAATCACAAGAGACTGCAAGAACCTTTGCTGACCGCGTTTCAACCAATCTCTCAACGCGTCTGCCACCAGCAGCAAGTACAGAAGACCAGTGGAGACACTGTCAACAAGCCATCAGAAATGCCGCCTCTGATGTGCTGGGTTTCACTAGGCGTCCACAACGAAACTCCTGGTTTGATGAAGAATGCCGGTTGGCGCATGCAGCGAAAAACGAGGCCTACCAGGCGATGCTGCAGTCTAGAACAAGAGGCAATGAGAGAGCAGCCCGGGAGCTCTACGGGCAAAAAAGAAGGGAGGAACGCCGACTTCTCAGGAGAAAAAAGAGAGAGCACGAGAAGCGAGCGGTCGAGTCTATCGAGGGTTGTACCGGCAGAAGTGATGTTCGAAAATTCTATCAAAGGGTAAAAAGATCCACCCAAGGCTTTAAAGCCAGAACGGAAGCCTGCCGAGACGAGAGGGGGAATATGGTAGTAGACACACAGTCAGTGCTGAGGATCTGGAAAGAACATTTTTCTAGACTGCTAAACGGCGAAGATAACCAACATCCCGCTGCTAGGCAAATGATTCCACTAAACTTGGACGATGATGGCCAACATTTCCGTCCACCCGACCTGAACGAAGTGCGCTTAGCGATTGCCAAGCTTAAATCGTATAAAGCTGCTGGCGCAGATGGCCTACCAGCTGAATTGTTTAAAGCTGCAGGAGATGTGATGGTAGGGAGCATGCACCAACTCATCTGTAAAATTTGGTCGGATGAAAGTATGCCCGATGAATGGAACCTTGGCATCATATGCCCCATCCACAAAAAAGGAGACGCTCTGACATGCACCAACTACAGAGGAATTAGCCTCCTAAACGTCGCTTATAAAATTTTGTCGTCCATCCTGTGTGATCGCTTAAAACCCCTTGTAAACGATCTGATTGGCCCCTATCAGTGTGGTTTTAGGCCAGGCAAGTCAACCACCGATCAAATATTCACACTCCGACAAATTTTAGAAAAAACTCAGGAATTCCAGATCGATACCCACCACCTCTTTATCGATTTTAAAGTCGCGTATGATAGCGTGGATAGAGACGAACTGTACAGAGCCATGTCATATCTCGGCATCCCTGCCAAACTCGTCCGCTTGTGCAGGATGACAATGGAGAAATCTCGCTGCTCTGTTAAAGTCGGTAGGAACACCACCGAACCTTTTGATGTTGAGAAAGGCTTAAGACAAGGCGACGCGTTATCATGCAACCTATTTAACATCGTTCTTGAAGCAGTTGTACGAAAATCGCGAGTCAACACCACTGGTACAATTTATCAAAAGTCCGTTCAACTACTTGCATATGCAGATGACATAGATATAATCGGCCGAAACAAGCGAGCTGTGGCTGGTGCATTTGCCAGTATTGAATCGGAGGCGGCAAAAATGGGATTGGCTGTTAACGAAGACAAAACGAAGTATATGCTATCAACAAGAAAGGAATCTGAAAATCTGCGACTCGGGCAAAATGTCGAGATGGATAGCTATAACTTCGAAGTAGTCAAGGACTTTGTCTACCTGGGATCCACTATAACTAAGCGGAATGACATCAGTGCAGAGATCAAACGAAGAATTACTCTTGCCAATCGCTGTTTCTTCGGGCTGAGAAAGCATTTAAGTAGTAAAGCCCTCTCTCATAGAACCAAAGAGAAGCTATATAAGACCCTGATCATTCCAGTCCTGCTCTATGGGGCGGAAGCATGGGCGTTGAAGGACTCGGATGAGAAGTTACTTGGGTGCTTTGAGAGAAAGATTCTTCGAGTGATTTTTGGTCCTGTGTGTATCGAAGGAGTATGGAGGAAAAGATTCAATGACGAACTATACGGGCTATACAGCGATATTAACCTGGTCAAGAAGCTAAAAATACAACGGCTGAGATGGCTGGGTCACGTAGAGCGTATGGACACCAACGCACCAGCCCGTCGAGTCTTCGAATCCAATCCAGATGGTGTCCGCAGCATTGGAAGACCCCGGAACAGATGGCGCACACAAGTGGAGAACGACCTCAGCCAACTTGCGGTGCGAAATTGGAAGCGGCTAGCTATGAACAGAGCTGGCTGGAGAGGAATGTTGGTTGAGGCCGAAGTCCATCCTGGATTGTGAGCGCCATCTTAACGGGCAGTCAAGCAGATAATGAACAAAATGGGAAAAAACTTAAACTTGGAATTGGAACAGTACTCACGCTTTCGATGTTTATAATTTGAAGCTGCCTGACGGGAGTACTCACCCCTCATAAAATTTCAGTCTAATCACGGTCTTACCGACTTTATTTGGTAAGGGCCAAACCCATAAAACGCGTTGCGTGCGTTGCATGAACACTTATACTAACACTGACGGATGGGGCAAAGAGAGGTGCAGAACGTGTTCACACGAATTGTTTTGCTAGTGTTTGTAGTTAAAATTTGATGAAGTGTAGAAGCACTATTTAAGGGTATTCATATACCGACGAAAATTTCCAATATATGTAAAAACGAAACTTTACATCAAACGTTTTCATGAACGCCCTATTAAAGCTGGGGACGTAAACTGGCATGAATCGTCTTATAACGCAACTTTTAGCTTCAAACTGGAAAAAATGACGACAAGGTTATAGCATTGTATATACATTTTTATAGTATTTTCATGCTGAATAATCACCGCCTGGCCATCTTAAGAAATTTGTGAATAACACTTTTTTAGGTTTGTGCGTTTTTTAGTTGTCTATTCTGTTACCCTTACAATACAGTCGTAAGCATATTTGATTTTTGTTTTGTTTACTACTCTTGTCAAGGAAATATGGATTTTAGAGCCAAAAAAAAAATATTGAATATTGTTAATTTGTTTTGTTGACGACTAATGTTAGGGTAACAGAATAGAATAGACACTTAGTAAATGTAAGAACCTCCAAATGTGCGGTTCACAACTTCCTTTAGATGGCGCTGCTCCATGATTGTACTATAGAAATTTATATACAATGGTTATAGTGAGCTTTTTTGTATTTTTGTTTATCATTTGTGTATTTATTTTCTCACTTTCTTTATTTTTTGAAAATTTGTTAAACTGAATTTTTTCTACTGCACTGCAAAACTCTATTTAAACGTAAGATTTGCCTTCATTTTACTTGGCTTAGTTGATTCTGCTTTAAGATTTTTGTTTAACTTTTGAAATGCTAAGTTAAAAGCGACATCTCAACGCACGCAACGCGTTCTATGGGTTTGGCCCTTAATGAATACGACATAATGCTGACAACAGCTGACATTTGACAGAAATAGGGACAGAATTATGTTTATATGGGTTAGTTTTGTGTTCAGGCATGAGAATTTTCTTTGCGATACATCACGTTACGTTACGATTTTAATTGTTTATAGAACTGTCAATATTATTACATTTTGTTAATTATTTACTGAACTATGCTTTAACCTTAAATTGTTAATAACTAATTAACTAGACTTTACCAAATTCTAAAAATGGTTTACCAAATTTTCCCAAATGTTTCCCAAATTATATGAACAAAAAAAATGGAATTCCCGACATAGTGCTGCTAAGTATACGGCGGTCATCACGATAAACATTAAAAGTAGATGGGAACAGTTCTTAGTTTTTAAAGCTAGCGATCAGATTAATCTCAGTCAGAACTTATATTTCAAAGGGTAAAGCATGAGTTTTTGAAGAACTGAATGAGTTTTTGAACGAAGACCCCTCACGTTTTGATAGTAGAAGTAAAGGCAAGATACTTATCGGTCGATAGTCAGAAGCTTCTGTAAGTACAGATTTTTTTTTTAACTGGGGTTATCCTAGCTGACTTCCACAGTGTTTAAAACATGGAAGACGTGATTAAATATATGCGTAAGAGGACTGGCTATAAAAAGAATGATGATTTTAATAAACCTCAGAGGAATACCACATCACCAACGGCTTCAGATTTAAGAGTTTTTAAGATGCTTATAATTTCAACTTCTGGCACAACATCAAAATCAAAAGGGGTAAGTTGTGCATAAGTCAACTCAGCTATGGGATTACAACTGGTCGACATTTGGGTATTTATGGAAAACTGAGCATTTAAAATATTTGGATGCAGCTCACATATACAGATCTGATTCTCTCCCACCTTGATTTCTCGAAGATTTGCCCAAAGTTGTTTTGGAGGAAGGTAAGAGTTCAGCTTTGAAGTGAAAAAATTCCGTTTGGCCAACCGAGTTATTGTAGTTGCTTCGTTACGCACCGTACAATATGCCCTCCAGGTTTCAGGACTAGGGTTATTTCTCCATTTTATATAAAATTCTCTGCGATTTTTTTTTGAATATTTTTTATTTTGTATTGCAACCGTTTTTAAAGGGACATGCTTTTCAAATAATTCTTTCACATAGTCAAGTAAAATTTTTTTTGTTTTATTGTCTACGTTTGCAATATTTAAGAAGTCGTTCCACGGTATACAACTTGCATCAAAGTACAGTGATTCCAGATTTACAGATTTAAAGTCTCTATATGAAAAAAAAAGCTGGAGAGTAAGAGAAGTCAATATCATAAGTGCAAAATATAAGGCCATGGTCCGAAATACCATCCAGACAACATTGATCATTTAAAAGGATATTATTAGTGTCAGAGACAATTATTAAGTAAAGCCGACTTGGTGAGCAGTTAGGTGCGTATCTAGTCGGGAAGGAGTTCACGACTTGGAGACCCAAATCAGAAACAGCATCAAGAAGCTGAAAAGATCGTGAATCAGATTTGAGGAGATCAGCATTAAAATCACTACATTCTATGATGTGCTCATGAGAAACTAAGAAAGGCGTCAGAGCAGCAAAAAATGGAACAGGCGAGGTACTTCTATTTGGATTATATACACACCCTACTAAACATTTTACATTTCCCCCGTACACCAAATGTCGTAGTACACTTATCATTTCGAATAAGGTTATAGTTAGGTAGTCTGCGAATATAATCAGGAATGTCAGAATCGAGCCATTTTTCACTTACACAAATTACATCAACATTTATCCATTGAAAATATCTTCAATGTCATCTAGTTTGGAATCATTGAAACTTCTGGCATTGAAATGACAGACTTTTGAACCATTACGGGCTTTAAAAAGGTAATTTATTACTACGTTTGCAGTCTTGCAGCTAGCATTGCCATAAATAGCCATTTCAATTAACGTCATTAAGTTATTGTTTAAAACAAAGCAGTAAGAGAGAATGCAAAATCAATTTACTATACTGAATTCAAAATTATGTAAACAGGGAAGAAAAAAGAAGGAAAACGAAAGCTAAGATTAGATTGGAAAAATAAAGAGTAAAGAATGATTATAAATATGTTAAATATAAAAAAGAAAAAATTAAATGTTTGAACAATTTAGATGTTAAAAATTGAAAAAAAAAGAAGAAAACAAAATATAAATAAATTTTGTTACATTAATGATCCGCTCCTGGTGTCATTGCAAGTCTTGAAAGTTGCAGTTGGATTGAATGTTGTGGTTGCAGTTGTGGTTGTTGATGTGGTTGCACTTGCAGTTCGGTTATATCAGACAGAATGAATTTTTTTTCTCCGCGTCATTATTACTATTTTTACAAAGACGAAACCATTTCTCGATCTAACTGAAAATAAAATTCCTTCCTTTCTTAATTGAAGTGCATGTCGCATCAGTGAGCTGTTAAGTGGTGTTAAACTTTCATTGACAAGCTGAGCGACAGTTAAACCTTTGTTTGAGATGAAAGAAAGATATAAGCGCTTTCTTCTCTGCAGTTGATGACAGCTTAATAAGAAACGGACTTAAATTAGATCTATTATGTGAGTGCCAGCGAAAGGCATCAAAGTGAGGAGTTATTGAGTGTTTAAAACTATCTGCGATTTTTTTGGCAAGTTCATTTCGATTTTCATTTATTGTGTTTGGTAAACCGCAAACAACGACATCATTAAGCCGCTGCTGACGTTGATTGTTTCGTTTGCACTTTTATTGCCTTTTCACACCGCATCAAAAACCCTGTTTTCGATGAAAACTCATAAATACGTTCACACTGAAAATTAACCTGTTTTTGTTTGACACTTCACTTATTTTGACATCAGTTGTCAAATTTCATCATATTTGATCAATTAAAAATCGAAACACAATGCCCTCATCTACAATGCCCTACAATTTCTTTCGTTTGTTTTTTTTTCTTGTTCATTTTCCATAAATAAAAATGGTTATTAATTCAATAAATTCATTTAGGTACATATTTATAAATACAATAATATTACTACTTACCGCAGCTGTAAATTGGTCTACAATATTTGGATTTGTAATTTGAATAATTTCTGTTGACAGTTTTCATCAGCTGAGAATGACAACCATAAATGAATGAATACAGCACTAAACTATTCTGACAGTCGATTGAGCACTCAATTTTTCACTAGCTGTGTTTGTTTTGATCATCTTGCAATTTCAATTGGTTTCTGATAGGTTTTTGCAAAAACCAGTTGTTTACGAAAACTTGCTACTTGCCAAAATCGTATGGGAAAACTTGTGTTTTTGATACAGGTTTTTGAGTTTTCATCAAAAACCGGGTTTTTGATGCGGTGTGAAAAGGCTATTAAGTTCAACAACTTCCTGCTCACGAAGACCACTCACGTTTTGATAGTAGAAGGAAAAAGGGATATTTTGGTAGGTTGGAGTAAGATTATGAAGGATAGCGAGCAGGTTATTCGAATAAAAAAAAGACTTGGTTACGTTCTTGTTTCCATGAAAGTTTATTAGATAAAAAGCGTAGAAGAGCTATCGAGAGCTGTATTTAAAGACTTAAGTAATACGGTATTAATGTAAAATATCGATATATAGCGGGAGGATCATACGATTGGAGATAAAAGATTGTTTCGGTTTCTATTTACTTAAGTTGTGACAAATAGAGTAAACAACAGTCTGTTGTGCAAGTGCACAAACAGTCCCAAAAATAATTAATGCCTACAACTCGGCCATCCTGACCGTATAATCGTCCCGATTACAGTTTGAGTGGATATTATTCTTAAATATTCATCATCATCATCATCATCGGCTCGACAACCGGGGTCCGGTCCTGGCCTCCTTCAACAAGTCTCTCCACCTATCCCGGTCTCGAGCCGACGCCATCCAGTTGCGCACCCCAAGGCTCCGGGCGTCCTGGTCTACGCCATCTCTCCAGCGCAAGCATGGTCGACCACGCTGTCGTCTGCCATAGAATGTATCACAAAGAACTTTCCGAGCAGGTTCCTCTTCGCTAATGCGAGCTAGGTGCCCTGCCCACCGAAGTCTACCGAGCCTAATTTTTGTCACCATATCCGCTTCAAGGTAGTTTGCGTACAATTCATGATTGTACCGTCTCCGGAATAGTCCTTCCTCACATATGGGGCCAACAATTCTCCTTAAATATTCATATTTATAGCTTATCCGTTAAATTAAAATTAATACATTGAATTTGCATTCAAACATTTTAAAAGTTTTATAAAGGAAATCTTGTTTTCACATACAAAAATAACATAAAAAATAAAAATTACAGTTCAACATTTTTGAAATTTTATATTAGAAAATATAAAATGAAATATGTATTCATTCTTTTCAAACATTTATACATATAAACTTTTCATATAAAAATTTATATTCGAAAATATAAATAAGTTTTGTCTTATCCAAACCTTTTTAAAATGTAAACATTGTTTTTATAGTTAAACATTTTTTTTTTGAAAGCTCTAAATTAAATAAAATCTATTTTTTTAAAGCAATAGGAAAATATCCATGGATATTATTGGTGTAGATAGAAGCATTCAAAATCATTTTCAATTAATATAACTAATCATTTGTTTAGTGTCAAATTATAATCAAATGTAAAAGCTATTGTCAAATGTAAAAGCTTTTGTCATTTATAAATTAATTCGAATTCTTTGTTTTTAAATCTTTGTTGTCATCATACTTCAAATCAATCTCAGGCACCACATACAATCTCATATTATTAGGAGAACACACGCCTTTATATGGAAATCTTGTTAATTGTAAACCCCCTACATCTTCTATAGCGTATCTGTCGTATGGCAAAACCTTTTTGACTTCGTATGGCCCACAAAACTTAGCTAACAGTTTTTTGTTTGTACCTGGCGTTGTGTCAACGTTTTTGATCATTACATAGTCTCCTGGCTTATACTCTTTCGGACTTTTATGACGACTATCGTAATATTTCTTGTTTTTCATTTGTTATTTTTCAATATTTTCTTTAGCTTCTTCTCTAACCCCGTCTAGATTGATTCCTTCAGATTCTACATTGTTTACCAAAAATGCTTTGACCTTATCACAAAATCTTCCTTTTTGATCCCTACCAAAGAGCAAAGTGGTGTGAAACCTGTACTTCGATTCACACAAATATTTATAGCAAACTCAACCTTATCAAGATTCTTGTCCCAATTACTAGTAGTAAATGATTCGCATTCTTAAGCTAGCATTGGTGTTATTACGCGATTTACCCGTTCTACCTGACTATTAGATTGCGGTGAATGTGTGGCTACCTTGACATGCTGAATATTGGTATCTTTCACAAAATCGGCAAACTCTTTCGACGTAAAACAAGTACCACGATCAGATACTATTCGGTTAGGTCTAGAATATTTCGCGAAAAAAGTTTTTAAACAGTCTATGGATTTTTTACTAGAAGTACTTTTGGTCGAGTAAAGCTTAATAAATTTGGTAAAACCTTCTACCATTACCAGGATGTGATTTTTGTTGGAACGAGATGTAGGAAAGGGACCCAGTGGTCGATATGAAGGGTGTCGAACGGTAACTTTCCTTTTGGAATCGGATGGAGAATTCCTTCCTTTTTTCCAGACTCGGGTGAAAAATAAATACACTTAAGGCAACTCTTTATCACTGTTGTATTTTATCCTTCATATTTGGAAACCAATAGATTCCAGCCAAATGCTCAAAACATTTGTCGACACCTAGATGACAAAGTGACTCATGATGAGTTCTGATAACCAGCTCCTCCATGTGAGATGGCACGTATAAAACAATCTTATCTTTTTCCTTTCTGTATAATAATCCGTCAACCATTTCATATTAAGGACTCTCGACTTTTTTAGGTCAGAAGCGATGGAAACTATTTTTGGGTCATGTCTTTGGGCGGCTGAGAGTACAAATTCAAAAGATTCATCGTCAACATGAAAAATGGTAAAAGATCTACTTAAAGAATCGATGTGTGACATTTAATCATTTTTTCTATGTTTAACACCATAATCATATGATTGTAACTCCAGCGCCCATCGTGATATTCGCGGATTCAATGTTTTTTTTATTCAATGTTAAAACAAGAGCTTGACAATCCGTCACGATCTGGAATGGATATTCGGAAACGCCTATATGCATAGACAATGGACAAAGTCTCAAGTTCATAACTATGAAACCTGCTTTCAGAATCAGTAGCTCGCTTCGAGAAATAAAACACCAGGTGGAATTTGGCGTCGCTCTGTTTTTGAAGCAAAACTGCTCCAAAACCATGCGAGCTGGCATCGCAGTGTAACTCTGTAGAGTTGTGCGGGATATAAATCGATAGCACTGGAGCTGAAATCAGTTTGTTTTTCATCAAATTAAAGACTGATATTTCCTTAGGACCAAAGATGAACGTTGAGTCTTTCTTCAATAAATCATAGAGAGGCTTTGCTTCATTGGCGAACTGATGAATAAATTTCCTAAAATAAGAACAAAGTCCTAAAAAACTATGGACGCCTTTGGCTGAGGAAGGTAGCGGAAAATGTTCAATTGCTTTGAGATTAACTTCATTCGGACTAACTCCAGCTCACTTTCTCACTTTGTAAAAAAGCACACTTATCCAGCCTAAGCTTTAAACCTTTGTTGATGACTATTTCCATAACTTCCCTTAAAATATCTACATGTTCTTCAATGGTCTCTGTCGCGATAAGGATATCATCAAGATATGTTAAAATCTTCGATTGCAATACAAATTTAACAAACAAATGCTTCATGTAGCGTTCGAAAACAGGGGGGCGTTTTTAAAGCCCAAAAGTCATTTTGGTAAATTCGTATTGACCAATCGGGGTGGTAAACGAAGTACATATAATTGATTCCTCATCAAGCAGCACATGATAAAAACCATTTTTCTTATCTAGTGTAGTGTAGTATTTCTTATTTTTAAGTCGGTCAATTTTATTCTCAATTAAAGGTAAATGATAGTTATCGTGAAGAGTAATTTTATTGAGTTCCCTAAAATCTATAAAAAGCCTAAGCTCTTTGTTCTTTTTTTCGACTAGTAGGATCGGTGACGCATATTGCGAACTCGACTCTCTTATTATCCCTTTGCTTAGTAATTCGTTAAGAATCTTTTCTAATTCCATTTAATGGGAATAGGGTAACCTTCGTGGTGCACAATGGAACGGAACATCTTTAGATAAAACTATCTTCATTTTAAATTCATTCTCCTAAGGAATAACTCTGTCTAAATTTTCACAAAAAGCTGGCTTCACTACTTCTTGTATACCATTTGCTCTATATTATATGGTATTTCTGAATTGATTTTAAGATCTAACACTGATTTCTTATCATTCATGTCAATATTGCGAATTTGTTCAATAAAATCAATTTCTACTTTAGACGTACTCACATGTGGACGACGACACTGACTTGAAGACGATGACGAGAAATTATTCATGCAAACATGCGCTTCTGGACAACTACGTGGTGACGACAATGATACACTTGAAGAACGATTACACTTTTCTCTGCTGGACGACTCTAGCAAAACTGCATTATTTTGACTTTCAGCTTTCTTCTCTGCTCTCTGTAAGACCAAACCCATTTTGTCGATGAAATTTCTCCCAAGAACAATCGGATAGCTCATTGAATTATTTTTCACTATAAATAAATTCAAATTAGTTTCAGAATTATCATAAGATATAAATGAATTAACACTTCCCAACACTTGAAGCGGGAACACCTGAGATGTGCTGGGCTTGCTTGATAATTGTCACGGCTATTGTTTTTGAACTTTTCATACTTTCTGAGTGATTTCTTCAGCTGTTCCGTATCGTTGGCGTTGTACAGTATGCTTTTGTTAATCTCGGAATCAGATATGCCCTTGATGATGAATTGGATCAAATCCTCTTCCTCGATAGGGTTATGCGATGATAATTCTTGCATAGACAACACATATTGCTGTATTGTTTCTTCTCTTCGTTTTTTTCTTCCACTTAGCTCATAGAAAATATCTGCTTTAGTAACAATACGCTTAAACTCACCCACAAGTGCATCTCGCAGCTCAATCCAGTTTTGAATTTTCAAAGACCTCACGAATAGCCTTGCCTTCAAGGAGCCTCCTTCCATAAATGAATTTGGTTCGATCGTCCAAATGAAGAGTTTCGGAACACTCCTCAAACTGTTCTACCCAATGATCAATTGGAAAATTGTCATCTCCGTTGAATGGACATAGTAGGTTCTCCATGTCTTTGAGGTTATATGAAACATGTGGACTCGGACTCTTTTCCCTCTTTTCGCACGTTTCTCATAGGTTTTTCAGCTCCTCATTGATGTTGTTGTTCTGAACAATAACTGTTTGCTCGTTCAGCTCTTGTTCAGACTCGTCATTAGTTGATCTGGAATCATTTGGCTTACCTTCGGGCATAAAATCGTTCACAAGCTTTTGAAGATTCTCCTGCGAGTAGTTTTAACTGCTTCTTCCACTCGAAGTTTTAACACTGCTTTAGTGCCATCAGTTTTTAATTTTAGAGATCGCAATATGTTTTTTACAATAGCAACAGTAGCTTTACTTAGAAACTGGTTAAAATTCTCCGACATTTTTAAGAATAAATTTAATTTAACACTCGACAAATCAAAACTTTAGATAAAAATACTTGGGAAATCAGATTCTTCTGAAATTTGTAGGATAACGGGCAGGTTATTCGAATAAAAAAAGAGTTGGTTACGTTCTTGTTTCCATTAAAGTTTATTAGATAAAAGCCTAAAACAGCTATCGAGAGCTGTATTTAAAGACTTAAGTAATACGGTACAAATGTTAAATATCGATATATAGCGGGAGGATCATACGATTGGAGATAAAAGAATGTTTCGGTTTCTATTTACTTAATGCGCTGTCTGACTCCATTACAAGAATTGTCTCCCATTATTCTCACACTGAAATCGTTATTACGGGCGATTTTAATGTCCACAATTCTTCTTGGCTTCGACATTCTGGTCAGACAACACCCGAAGGAAGGTATGCTGAGATCTTTGCTGAGTTAAATCACTTAACTCAACTTGTTAACGAGCCAACTCGAATACCAGATGTTGAAGGTCATTCTCCGAATACACTTGACTTGTTCCTTACCTCTGATCCTGATAAATACACTATTAGTGTCTTAGCACCTCTAGGCACGTCGGATCACTGTATCATATCAGCAAATTTCTCTTGTTCAATAATTTCTTTCTTAACTTTAACTGGTCACTATGCTTCAGTGTATGATTACAGTCTTAATACTCAATGGTAAGAAAACCGAAGAGAATTCCTGGTACGATAATGGCTGTAAAGAGGTTATCAGGATCAGAGAGTCAAACTTCCGATTTTATAAAGCCAACCCCACTGAGGAAAACCGGAAAAGGTACAAGCAAGCTCGGAATGCCTGCAACACTCATATTCGACGAACCAAATTTTTACATGACCAACAATTACGGCAAAAAATACTACAGTATTCCAAAGGTAGTAAAAATTTTTGGTCATTTGTAAAAAATATTAAAAATTCGTCGGTTCCAACGCTCGTTTATAATGACACTCCTGTGGTAAGCTCACAAGCAAAGGCCAATTTGTTTGCAACTCAGTTTGCTGTGAATTCTACGCTTCCACAGAGTGACATGACTCCTTCTGTTCTTCAGAGCGTAAACGGTTTTATGGGACAAATCTTCTTTCGCACTCGTACAGTAGCAAGAGTCTTAAAAGATCTTGATATACACAAATCCGCTGGTCCAGATGGTATATCCCCTATTATTCTGAAGAGGTGTTCTTCTTCGCTGGCAAAACCACTGCCTAAGCTTTTCTATCTTTAATATATTTCTGGACACTTTCCGAGTGGATGGAAAACAGCATTTGTCCAGCCAGTCCCTAAAAAAGGCGAGTCCTCCTCCCCCTCAAATTACCGACCAATTGCACTTACGTCCCTTCTTTCGAGGCTCATGGAAACTCTGATTAATAAACAGCTAAAGAAATATCTTGAAGAACGAAATCTTCTTAATGACCGGCAGTACGGCTTTCGTAGCAATAGGTCCACTGGTGATCTGATGGCTTATATCACCGAAACATGTAACCAATCCTTACACCAGTTTGGTGAAAAGCATTTGATAGAGTTTGGCATGAAGCTCTCTTATCGAAAATGCGTGCATTTGGTATTGATGAGTCTCTTCTTCGATGGATTAGAAATTACCTTTCAGACCGCTCAATTCAAATTGTTTTGGATGGTTTTAAATCTAATTTACAAAAAATAAATGCTGGTGTGCCCCAAGACTCCGTTTTGTCTCCGACTCTCTTCCTGATATTTATCAATGACCTCTTGTCTGAAAGTTCTAATCTATTAAATTGTTTCGCTGACGACAGCACGCTCAGTTTTTCATATTCGTTCCCAGATTCACATCCCTGCTCTTCGGATGTGGAACTGGAGCGGCATCGTATGTTAAACTCATTAAATTCCGATCTTAACAGCATAATAGAATGGGGTGTAAGCAACCGTGTGGAATTTAATGCTTCAAAAACACAATGCTGTCTTCTGTCGGCCAAGCGAAATATACCACCGTTGCCACTTTCCATGAATGGTACTTGCATCGAAGAAACCGAAAAGCTCTGCGTTCTCGGTATGTGTATTAACGATCACCTCTTGTGGAAAGATCACATATTTGAAGTCGCAAAAAACGCTGCTAAATGCTTAGGTTTCCTCAAAAGATGCAAACAATTTTTTTCTCCTTCTGATCTGGCTACAGTTTGTAAGGCATACATTCGCCCAAAACTTGAATATAACTCTCATATCTGGGCAAGTGCTACTAAAACTCAATTGAATCTATTAGATAGAATTCAAAAAAGAGCCCTAAAACTGATTGGAGACATATCCATTACTGAAACTTTTGTTTCCTTAGAACACCGTCGTAATGTTTCTTGTATAACGTTATTTTATCGTTTCTTCTATAAACATTGTTCAATTGAAATAGCCAGTTTTATTCCTCCCCTTAAAATATTCCACCGTAATACTCGCTTAGCTATGAATGCTCATCAGTTCACCCTTGAGCCGAATTTCGGACGTACTGTTAAATATAGAGATTCTTTCTTTAGCCGAACAACACGTTTGTGGAATGTCTTGCCTCACACGATTTTTCCCCCTCTTTGTGACGTTCAAGTATTCAAAACCAATGTGCATCGACATCTCCTTTTAAATCCTCTCCATATTTCCTAAACGCTTGTGTTGTGTATAATCAACATTATAAGGGTAGTCATAACCCCTTAAGTGCGCGCTAATTATACAAAAAAAACAAAAACTTAAGTTGTGACAAACAGAGTAAACAACAGTGTTGTGCAAGTGCACAAACAGTCCCAAAAATAATTAATGCCTACAATTAGGAACGAAAAAATCTATCCTGATCTGTTCTGCTACGCTGAAGGTGTGATATCCGTTTGGAATGAATATATTTACCAAAAGCTACTAGATCATTCTCCACTTTTTGGCGAGACATATTGAAGTACTCATGATATTTAATATAAAGATTCTTGAGGGTGGCAAAGTTAGTAGATTAGATTAGATTTATTTATTTATTATTATTACAAAAATAAAATATAATAAAATATAATAAAATATGTGGGCAATGGCGTTGCCGTCTGCCTGATTGACACGTTTAAATGTTTATTCTTGTACAATTTTAAATTAAAGTTATAAATTATTTAAGGATAAACTAATAAATTTACTTCAAAAACATGATATATTATGATATTTTTTTTTTTTTTTTTTATTTAAATTCATTTATGATGTTGTATCGATATGAGCCTGCGTTTTCAATATAAGCATACAAAGCTTTCCAGTTATATCCATTAAGAATGTTCTTTGTTTCTTCCATAGTTAATGAATGCTTTCCGAAATAAATAAGTCTTATATCTTTGTATATCGGGCATATTGCCAAAAAGTGGAATGTATCTTCTTTTGATTTTAAATTGCATATTGTGCAAAGATTTGAATCTGGATTTTTAAAAGGTGATCCATTTAAATTCAACATTTCACATCTTGCTTTGCATATCAGAGATATCGCCTTCAAGCTATGACAATCAGTAAAATAATTATTGCTTTTCAGATCGTAGTTTAGTTCGGGATAGATCAATCTATTTATAGAGGATGTTGCCTGAACTATACTTTCATTACGATGGTGAATATCAGAGAGCTCCAAAAGATTATAGCATTGTTTTTTCAAAACTGATAAATCATCGAACTGTATATTTATGCTTGTCTTACATTTTTCTGCTAATGCCATCCAATCATTAACCCATTCCAGCTTGTTTTGGAGAGTATATTTTGTGAGAATGTATGGTAGTCTATAAGTTGGATACTTTAGCACCTTCAATATATAGTCGAAATGTAATTTCAGTGTAAAATGAAAGAGATTTGGTAGACCTGTTTCAAGGGTAAGAACGTAATTGGGCGTGTTCATGGGAAGGTTAAATAATTTTTTTAAAAAGAAGCGGAGTAGTTTCTCAACTTCCTCATATTGTTTGAAGCCCCAGGTTTGACAACAATAACACATAACTGAGCGCATAACTGCTTCAAAGATTCGGTATTTTGCTGAGATTGGTATTTCGTTTTTGTTTATAATATTTTTCCACGAGGCGTTAATGAGGTTTTTTGATGCTGATAGTTTTTTTTCAAAATGCTGTGTAAGTTTCATGTTGGGTTCTAAAATTATGCCGAGATAATTGTATTTGTTGACAACTTCAATTCTTTCACCATCGAAAAACCACTTTTCATTTTCCCCCAGTTTGGTTTGTCTGCTGCGCACGATCATTATTTTTGATTTTTCAAGATTTACCTGCAAGTTCCATGTTTTGCAGTATTTGTTCATTTTGTTGATCATTAGTTGTAGACTGTGAGGTGATTCTGCTAGCAAGACAATATCATCTGCATAAAGCAAAACCTTAATTACTTCTTGAGCAATTGTGATGCCTGCTGGTAAATGTTCCGTAATGTCATCTATGAACAGAGCAAAAAGAACTGCACTAAGAAGACACCCTTGCTTGACTCCAGACTTAGTTTCAAACCAATCAGAAACTTTTTTACCATCCCATACTGTTTGACGCGTGTTCTTATACATGTTTTTTAGGACTTTCAGCATTTTTGTTGACATACCTTTCTGCGACAGTTTATAGAAAAGTGCGCTACGATCAATCGAGTCAAACGCTGCCTTAAAGTCTACGAAAAACACGAATAACTTCCTATTTTGCCTAAGAAAGTAATGAGCAACAGTTGTAAGCGTAAAAATATTGTCAACAGTGGAATATCCTTTTCGAAAACCTGCTTGATATTCACTAAGTAATTTATTTCTTTCCACCCAGGAGTTAATTCTGCTCAGTAAAATAGATGAAAAGATTTTAGCAATCGAGTTCATGAACGAGATCCCTCTATAATTGCTAGGTGTGTTAATATCACCTTTTTTGTATATTGGATATACTATAGCATCTTGGAACTCCTGTGGTATATCGCCCGTTCTAAAAATGAAATTGAATGCTGCTAACATTTTACTTAGAAATTCGGGTGGAGCATATTTGTAGAACTCGTTTCCTATTCGATCAGGTCCTGGTGCTTTTTTATTTTTTGTATTATAGAGGCTTGTTTTGAGTTCACTCATTTCAAACTCCATATCGAGTAAATCATCGACTATGTAGGGCTCGGCAAATTGTATACTTTCACGGATGGAAGTAGGGTTAAGAAGAAGTTTAAAATATTCGGCTAACTTTATGGCAGATATGTGAATCCCACAGACAAAGTCTATGCCTTTGAGTGTTTTTATTTTATTCCAAAAGTCTTTACTGTTAGTTGTGTCTGAAAGCTCTAGGGCAACTGATTTAAGGTATTCTTCACGTTTGTATTTGCATAGCAGTTTATAACTTTTGTTTGCAGTGGTGTATTGTTTTGTTAGGTTTTTATTAGGGCTTGTTGCTGTTTTTAATTTTCTTAGCAAGGTGAACGATAGTTTTCTTGCAACGAAGCATTCATGGTCAAACCACTTCTGCCGAAAATTCTGTTTATTTAATGTTGGTTTGGGAACAACTTTTTTTATACAGTTGTTTAGTTGGTTTATTTTTTCTGATGCTGTATGGGTTGTTCTGGTGCGTTCGACCTCGTTCAATAGTTTGGAGGCATATAATTCTCTATGATTCTCTTTCCATTTGAGTTTCGGAGGTAAGGTTAGAGCACGAAATTCGGTGGTTGGAACAGAGTTCAAGGTTACAGATATGGGCATGTGATCAGAGAAAATTTGGGTACCTACGTGATATGAAGATATGATATTGTTCCATTGTCCTGACACTGCGCAAATATCTATTACTGATTTTCCTGAACCTCCTATGAACGTAAATTCTCCGTTTTCATCACCTTTGCAACATCCGTTCAGTATATACAAATTGAAAGACTGACACATTTCCAGGAATAGTCGACCATTTCTATTTGTTATTTTGTCTTTTGAGATTCGTTTATCTGAGCAAATGAAGCTAGTCTCAGATGGAACTATCTGTCTTTCACCAATCCTAGAGTTAACATCTCCAACAAGCAAAATATTCTCTGAATCTAATATATTAAGAAAATCGTAAAGAGCATAAAATTCGACATCCCAGAAGTTGCAGTTAATATAGGTAGGCAAGATATAAAATTTTGAATTTAAATAATTAAGGATCAAGCAAACGCGGTCATTTATTTCGTTGAAGCTACCATTTATATTGTTTTTGAAACCAAACAGAGAACCTCCTATTGCTCTACCAAATTTATGTTCGCGATTAGCAGATATCCAATGTAATTCATATTCCGAAAAATATTTGTTGTAGGTTTTAAAGTTTTCATTCGTAACAAATGTTTCGAAAAGAAAAAATATATCATGTTTTTTTACATATTTAAAAAAATCAACGTTAAATAATTTGTTTGCTAGACCCGCAACATTATAAGCTAAAATACTACTATTATTAATTTCTGTTTTTTCAATAAATAATTTTTTACTACTTTTACTTGCGTGACAGACGGCAACACTTTTTCAATTACGATGATCAGTACGTTGTTGTGATGAACCTCTAGGCGGCGCTGGTATCTTCTGGGGGACATTGACAGCTGTATTTGACGTTGATGCTGAAGTATCGATGACATGTCGTGATTGATATGTTTTTATTTGTGGCAAAGTTAGTATTAAGACCTTCTTTCTGAATGGAGACCATAAAATTCGTATTAGTTTTACTTTCGTAACAAACAGAATCTGACTTAGCGTGCAAATACGATAAAAAGATTGGAATGTTTTCATACGTTTTCTTGTCTCTAAGGCTGGAAAGAGCGTGGCGGGACTCAGTGGTATCAATAGTTTGTTGTGTAATTTTTACTGTAGGAGGCAGAAGGGGGTTGATACAAAATTGAGTGGAGGATTGGGATTTCGAAGTCGGGGGAGAGTTGGAATGACAACACGATTGTATAGGATTGGAAATTTTTGTAGAAGATGGTTGGGCATTGTTTGAGTTGGTGAGGGATTAAGAATATGGGAGCGACTAAAATTGGGGTACTTAACTCCAGCTTGAAGGTCAAAGTTTGGTGACGAGTTAGCAGTAGGTGACTGGGATGATGGTGAAAAGATAGGAGACGTTGTGAGTAGGGGGAAGCTTAAATGACACCCGTTTACCATAAGGTTTAGATGTAGCTGGGGTATAAGGATGTTTATGTGAACGGTGGTTAAAATTTGGGAAGATGTTGGTTTTGAAGCTCCAGTTTGAGCCGTGCTTACGGAAATTACTGAGTTTTTGTTTGGATTCAGGAAGAGGTTGATTGGGTTTTACATTAATTTTATTATTTCATTTGGACTTATCCATCCATTTAGACATTATTAATTGTCCCATTCGAAAAAAATCATTCGGGTATGGAGAAAAGAGCCATTGATACTTAGAGAGAATTTTTATTCTGAAACTGCTACAACGTTCGGAGCGAAGAGATGAGGTCTTTTGGAAATCGTTGACAGTAATCGAAAACTTCTTATAAAAAAGGTTACATATCCAAGCAGCATCAGCATATAAGGGAGCGTTAGAAATGAACAATGTGGCGAAGTCGGTGTTAGCGTTAATCTTCAGTTTTGTAAGCCTGTTATTCCATTCGGAAAGAGAAGGTAGCTCTGCTGCAGTAGATTTGGGCGCTTGTTTTGATAGAGATGATGATGGAGGAACACTTAAGGTAGGCAGTGGTGATGGCGCGGTTATGATGGGTGAAAGTTGTAGGATAGCAGGAGATGATGAAGCAGCTTCGATTGATGGCCGAGACAGTGGATCACAAAAAGGTAATGAGTGATCGATATCTTGAATTTCAGCCATTAGGGATGTGTTGCAAAAAGAAGCGTTTGATTGCAGTTGCAGTTGAGTTGGTATTCCATCTATTTTGCATGTAGCTGTTTGGATCTCGTCAGCGAGTTAGCCAATGCTTAGTCGAGTTTCAATAAGCTCATTAAATTTATCATACCGACGGCATTTTCAAGTAGGGCAAGGGGTTGGCGGAGTAAAGGTATAACAATCTAAGAAGTACCTTGGAAATGCAAATCGAGATCAGAGCGGAGTTGGAATAAGTTCTCGTGTATGGCATTGTTAGAGTTAGCAGCAAAAAGTGACCTTATAATTGACTTGAGTTCGTTTTTAAGGAATTCACATCTATCATTAAAGTGTTTTTGGCACGAGTCTTTAGTAACTTATTCTGTTAGTTGTATATTTATAGCTTATTTAGAAACAGACTGTTTGTTAGCGCAATATATCGAGTTACTCAAATCATCGAACGATTTAACCACTAAATCGTCCATTTTTTGCACTCGTCTAGTAATGTTTTTTATGGCAAGATAAGTTATCGGCAAAGTAAGAGTCAAAGTAAGGTATAACACTAGGATTTATAGGAGCCTGCAAATTATCATTCATAATGATAGTTAACGCGGTCAATTTTTTCTTCATAGAGTTAAGTTGGTTTAACCCAAAATTGATATTTTCACTGTTGCATTTTATAGCGAACAATACATCAGAAAGCGATATTTTTTACACTCTTTACAAAGAAAAATAAAATCACACACATAATCATTAAGGTAAGTGGTGGATCTTTTGCTCATACCGATGCAGGTAGGGTGGAATGATTTACCACAAATACGTTTGCAGGTAACACTATCAGCAATTTTGTTTTCAGGGAAATTAGCAAAATCACAACGATCCATTTTAAAATTGTTGAATTGTAAGTACGTCACAAAGAAAGAGGGTGAGGAAGCACAAACACGAAATGAAACTAATGTGGGTCGAATAAAAAGTCTTGACTGAGTTGGAACAAAAAAAAATATCTACATATTAGGAATAAAAACTATTCTTTCATTATTGGATTTTAATACAATTTTAAATTAGAATTTAGTCTTGGAATTTAGTTTTGGAATAGATTTTATTCCAGCCGTATTAAATGTTAATACTATTTCGGTTTAGATTTCAATTGGTATGTTATCAATTTCATTCCCAATGTATTACTTTAAAAATAAAAAAACTTTAATATTAACAAAATAAAAAATGTATTACCTTAAATAAAATATAAATGTTGAATACCAGTTGTATGAGATTCTAGTATGTACGAAATCTGAATTCAAAATCTAATACATAATAGGAATAGATTCTTTACTTACAGTATTGGAATCTAATACAATTTTGGATTAGATTTTAATCCAAATGGTTGATTTTTGGAATAGATTCTATTCCAGTCGTATTAGATTTAAATACAATTTCGGGTTAGATTTCAATTGGTTACTTATCAGTTTCTGGCTTAGATAATTTTAAATTAAATATCATTGTTTTAAACTCTTTGCATTAAATTCTATACTCGTTTAGGATTGAAATGCAGCTTTAAATTTAATACAAATGGTTTAAATTCTATACTATTCATACTTCTATTTTCCAATATAATTTGGATTTACTTGTATACTTATTGTATTATTATTAGGTATTTTTCTTCAAAAAATTCCCAATATTTGGGAAATTTGATTTAGGAATGAATTCTAATTTTTTGAAAAGTATTAACTCAATTTTAATCCAAGCGTCGGTCTTGAATTCTAGTAGTTTTTGGTGTGGACAAAGATGCATTCCGAGATTTACGGAAATATAGTCCATTATTTTTAACCGTGTAGTTACATAAGGTACATTTTTTTTTTTTCATTTTCACGAAGGTTTTTATTACCAGCTTTTCTTTTTATTTTCCTTATTCAATACTCAATACAATCACATTTTCCTAATATAAGTTATTTACATCAGTAAGATAGCATAACCATATCTATGTAAATTGTGCAAGGGCGATGGAATCCCCCTTTTATAGGATTTTTTCTTGCCTTGATTTATCCAATCGTTAACTACCTTTTTTTGTATTTATTCGGAATCACTTGGTATATTTATTTATTTTTTTTTTTCAATTTTTCTATCACAAAAAATTCAATAAAAATCATTTGAATACAGGCGTCTTTTATTTTTTTTTCATGTGCATCGGTTAACTGACACCCGCATTGCTCTCATGTCAAGGTTGTTATTTTGACGACACAGAAAGTCAGTAAAAAAAAAATTAAAAATAAATAAAGAAAAAGTAAATAACATACTGCCCCACCGTAATGAATATACCTACATCAGTTCAAATTAATGAAAATAGTATTACAAATCCTCTCTTAAATACTTAAAAATTTATATGTATATAAAAATAAGGGGCACGTCTCTTTGTTGCAAGCTACCTGAGGGTTGAAAGTACAAACGGAATATACGAAAAAATCGTATAAATTTTTTTTTTTTAAATTTGACATATCTTAAGATTCAAAACAAAATGAAAGTTTGCCAAGTTTGAGTTTAAGAAAAAAAAAAAATTAATCGTTTGACCGGTTTTCGAAAATTAGTTTTTTTTAAATATTTTTTCGAAAACTTTTTCATAAAAAAAAGTGAGTATGCGATTTAAACTTAAATTAAGTTTAAGAAACCTGCATACTCACTTAAAAACTAAATTTACCATTTTTGAAAAAATAATTTCATGCCATATTATATTAAATATTATTTAAATAAATAAATATATAGATAAAATTATAAATTGTATAAATTGCTTAAGACGTTATCGAGATAGTCGAAATGTTAAAATACCGTTATATGACAGGTACCGTTAAACGAATTTTTCTGAATGTTTGATTATTACACATGTGAAATTTGCATGAAATCGTTAGAGCCATTTTCGAGAAAAATAAAACTTTCGGTAACCATTATATAGCAGTTACCGTTATTTTTAGACTTACAGTGATATACAAAAAAAGCTCTGGGCGTATTACCCTAAAAACTATACCTACAACATTTTAAGTAAATCGGCCCTCCCGTTAAGGTTGTAGGTGCCTAGACAGATAGACAGACAGACCAACAGACAGACAGATGTGCCGGACCCACTTTTTTCGTCTTCTGATCATAGTTATTATGTTAATTTTTTTTTGCACGAATCCAAGACTTGCCTTATTGTACTTACAGAGCAAGTTAAAATTCTATACATCATAATGTGGTTATGGGCTTAATAATAAAATTTATTTCATCGAGAGTTATTTTAAATTTTGTGAACGTATTACCATATTCCAACGAAGGTAACTCATCCTTACGAGGCGGCCATTTGCATGAAATTGTTTTTCATAAAAATTGTAAGATACCATTTGTTATGACCTCGGGTCATACAAGAAAACCAAGAACTTTATTAAATCAGTATTTATTAATTATAAAATAAAATAAAAGAAGAGAAACTATCATTCGGTTAAGCCGCCAAAAGCAAGCCAATGAAAAGATATAATGTAATCAGATATACATATCAATAAATGCATCTCTTTCTAATATAATTGAATGCAGATGGTGATTGCCAGGGATGGCTATTTAATATGCAGTGCAGCCTAAGCAGTATAATTATCCTTGCTCTGAACACCATTTATTTGAACAAACAAAAATTGCATTTTGCATGTCTTTTGACAAACAAAAGAAGTAAACCTCTTAATCGATTACCCTTTATTAATACGGATTTGTTTTATTTTTACTGAGGTATGACATAGTAAGACTCATTGAATACATTTTTTTATCATTTTTTTATTTTCAAAGGAGTATTTTTTACACACATATACAATTATACATATAAATACAATTACATTTATTATAATAATGGTTTTCTTTTTTTTTCTATTTATATATTTTAAATTAACAACAGTTAATTTTCCATCATTTCATTTAGTGTTAGCTATTTTTCTTAGGGGAATTTTTCGTAGTTTTGGTCTCTTAATTATTATATTAACAATTAATTTTCACACATATTTAGCTCATTCCTACCTAGTCCCCATACACTGTTATATAGAATTGTTTACATAAATAAACAATAAAATTAAAAATGTTGTTCTCAGTTTTCTAGAATTGAATTTTCTTTTTTTCGTGTATGTAACACATTCTATAGTTTTTGTTTATTCATTATATCAGTTTAATTTTGTTAAATCAAAAAATGTGCAGTTTCCGCATTTAATCTCCATGTTTTTTTATTTTGCCGCGTTGGTATAATAAAGATATGTTGTTTTTGTTTTTTTTATATGTTACTTTGTTCTCTTTTCACTTAGTTTGGCAAATTAATTAAAACATAAACTAATAATAAGAAGTTTTTGTTTGTAGAATCCAGACAACTATACACACATTTTTAAATATAAAAAAATACAAATAAAATTTTTTGTTATTATTCGAGTTAGAATTTTCTTTTTTTAATTATCAATTTTTTTTTTAGTTTGTTTAACATTAATTTAAATAAACTATAGTATTAAAGATCTTTGATGGAATACAAAAATATCTAGAGATTTTTTAACTAATGAAGTTTTCGTAAAAAATTGACAGGAACAAAGGCTTTTTGTCTTCAAAATTTTGAGGGTAGATTTCGTTATTGATGTTGTTGTGTATGATAGGGATTGCAGCAAATAGCCCTGCTGGTCAAGTATACAAACTATATTGGACATCATATCTTTGAATGTTTAAAAACAAACTTAAATTTTCAAGTTTTTTGGTACGTAAGAGGAATTAAACATGAAGTAATCTCAAAATAATTTTAAAACAGACAAAAATAGCTTGCGAATTTAGTTCGTTTGTTGTTATAATACGCTGGTGAACTAATACTGAATATTCCGACACTGGAGTGAAATCGCGTAAGGTGATAATACTGTGCCGATATTTCTGTAATCACCTAAAATGATTTAATAAGTTCAAAAACAATTTTTTTTTTCATGTCGTACTTTGGTCTTCTGTCTTTTCACCCATTTAAGGCCTAGTTTATTTGACGGATTTTCATAACACTTCGTCTACAGTTACTTTTTGCTTAGTGGAGAAAGATTTTTTCTTGTGTTTTCTTCTTCATCTTTAGGCCTTGCTTATAATCAAATCTAGTAATCTTGCATAAAAATCTCCACACTTTTGACAAAATATATTTACCAAACTTTTCCTAATAATTTGACTGCCTGTTAATTCTTTTCCCCATATGGAAAACCGAAAAGATTTTACTGACAAAAATTCAGTCAAACTATAAAATCTTAACTTATCACTATTTTTAACGTCAATCTGAATTCAATAGCTGAGGTAGAAAAAAAAGTTACAACCTTCGAAAAGGTTATGAACATCGCTTTCAAGGTAAATTTAGTAAGAATACCCTATCTCCGTAATGGAATGAGGACATTTTTAATCTTAGGAAAGTACCGAGAGATATCTTCAATATCTGCTACTAACATAGGTATTTTAAACCGTATAAAGACTGTCTTAAACTATATAAGCGATCCCTAGCGTCAGCTGAGAAGAATGCATGGAGAGAGTATTGTCATTCTGTAGAAAATATCAAGGACTCAACAAGATTCGGGTAAGATTTTATCCAAAAAGCACTCCAACCCCTCCTTTCTTAAAAATGAGGATGGTACGTGTGGACGTACCGAGTTCTTGGAGCTACTGATGACAACACACTCTCCAGGTTGTAGAGGCAGTAATCCGGAATCAAATCAATCCCCTGCTGTCCAGCCATTTAGAAAGCATTACTACCGTTATAACAAAAGAAAATATAGCTTGGGCTATAAAAAGCTTTTCTTCTTCCCTTGGCTAGAGAATGTATTTATAGGATGCCTTTTACTTAATTATGTTTCCGAATCGTGGAAACAGGTTAGAGTTGTTTTCATCCCAAAAGTGGGTAGGCAGGGCCACGAATCGGCAAAGAGTTTTCGCCCCATTAGTCTGACTTCTTTTGTGCTTAAAACCCTAACCGCAATAGAGAAATACTAGTTTTTTCGCCTCTTTCCAAACCACAACACACCTACCTAAAAGGTAGGTCTTCTGAGACAGCTCTTCATGAGGTTGTGCGAACTGTTGAAAACACATTACATTACAAGGAGTTTACTTTGGCTAGTTTCTTAGACGTGGAAGGAGCCTTTAACAACGTACTTACCGAATCTATTTTACAATCCTTTATCGCCTTTGGAATTGATGTTGCCTTAAAAGAATGGATAGTATCAATGCTAAACAATAGATTCGTTCAATGAAAGTTAGGTAATATACAATTAATCAAATAAACAAACAGAGGAACACCACAGGGAGTATACCCTACTGTGGCTTCTGGGTATGAATAAAATTCTTGTAGAACTTGAAGGAGGAGGAGTGAAGGCGGTGGCGTTCGCAGACGATTAAGTCTTGCTGGTATTGGGCAAGCTGCTTGTTATGCTTGCAGTAAAACATTCGGAAAAATAAGGTCTCCAGTCGAAGATGGTTCTATGGACGTACACTGCAGTTGTACGGCTCATATTAACCTATGGATCGATTGTCTGGTGGCCTGCTCTAAGCGAAGTCAATAATATCGATAAGCTCAAAAAGGTACAGAGAACAGGCCGAATGGGGACAACTGGAGCACTGCGATCCTGCCCTACTGATGATTTGAGCGTGATCTTACATATTCTTCCTCTCGATTTACATATACAATATTAAGTATCTTGCACTGCGTATAGACTAAGAGCAATTGGCTGTTGGACCGAAAAACGTTTTGGTCACTGCAAGAGCTCAAAATCACTACCACCGAGCATTAATCCGCCATCTTCCGATACCTGCATTTCCTTCCGCAATCTTTGCAAAGGCTTTAGCGTCGTTTTCCCTACCCGTTAGGAGTGGGAGGACGACGATGTAACGAAAAATTATGACCCCGTTATTTTACTAATGGGTCGAAGATGGAATGTGGTGTTTTTTTGTGCTGGGTTTTCTCCGAAATACCTTGCTAGTAGTTCTTTTCGGCTTCCAAGCTTCGCAAGCGTATTCCAGGCGGAAATGTTGGCAATTAGGAAAGCATGCAAAACATTGAAACTTAATCAAAATTAAAACTCGCGAGTCTTAAAGGCCCCATACACGATCGAATATGCTTATCTTACTACGATCCCAATCGTAAGCTGAACATGCTCCCGATTCTCCATTCACGTTCCAACAACCTGGTTAACATCAGTAAAAAAACAAACGTTGAGGCAATCAAATCGTGCAATAGAAATCATTTCTACACTTTCGTTGCTCCATTTTTGACATTTTCTTCACACACAGCAAAATGCTCACTACTTAGCTCGTGTTGGAGGGTATTGCCAAGCTAAATAACAAGCCCAGCACGACAACCACCAACTATGTTGGCAGCACCCACAGATGTTCCAACATGCTGGCCCAGCCAGTCGCCAACTACATATTTTAAGATGCTCGCCCAACATATCCGATCGTGTGTGGGGCATTTTAATCTTAACTTGAATACTTGTTTGGTAAAGTGCCTGGTCACAGTGGTGTCCATGGAAATGAACGGGCTGACGAGCTCGCCAGCCAATGATCGGCACTTCACAGCTCGCTTCCTGTGATAAAGGCCCTTTACACGATCGAATATGCTTTGCTTACAACGATCCTAACCGTAACCCGAACATGCTCTCGATTCTCCATTCACGTTCCAACCAAATGACCAACATAGTAAAAAAACAAACATTTCGACAATCAAATCGCAATAGATATCATTTTTATTTTTTTTCATTGCTCCCATTCTTGATATTTTCCCACATGCGTCGCAGAATGTTCGCTATTTGGCTCGTTTCGGAGGGCCAAAGGCCGACAAAATGGATCCACAAAACAATATGATCTACGTAGAAACCATATCTTTAGCCGTATAGCCTGTCTACGTCAACTATGGGAACCATGTTTGTTTGTCAAATTGGTTGATCTTGCAGGCAAACTGGCCCTACCCTAAGCCATCCAGCAACCTGTCTAGACGTGACTTTTATCGAAAAAAGCCATAATCGGAGCTAACAGCCTGGTGGGTGGAATGAGCCAATAGTCACTGGTGAAGCATCCGAAGATCTCTTGTTTTCTTATAAAAATTGGAAACAAAAGGACTTACTCCCAAGTAACATATAACCCAACCTTAAAATAAAATACCCGTTCACATCCTTCTCTGATTGACAAACAGTTTACAGAACCATGTGAATTGCCGTCGCAACCAGAATCAAAGCCGTGCAGGCAGACTATGGTGGCTTCGTAAACCACATCTTTCTCTAAAATCTGACACCCTAATGGGGATGCCGACATGCGCTCAACCATGCAGTACCACGTCCAGGTGAGCCCTAAGCGAAGCCAGTCATAGCGAAGCCAACTGCCGGACCTACCAACTGATTGGAAGCACAAACGGCCTTTCTTAGTGAGGAATCCGAGAATCTCTTGTTTTTTATTGGGCTGGCTGTCATTAAAGGGTAGTACTCCCAATAATACACCTAAATAAACATCATAACCCAACATAAACCCATAAAACGGCGCACATAGAGCTAAGTGGGTTAATTCTAGATTTAGAAAAAGCCGCCATCCTTAACCACATTCAAACATAATCTTTGTTCACATCCTGCTAACAAACAGATCAAGAGAACTATGTGATCTTCCAATACAAATACATTCACAATTTTATTTTTAAAAAATTTTACCCCTCATTACAAATCAATTTAAACGATTTAACCCAGGTTTTTTTTGATTATTTTTCGTCAATATCACTTAAGAAGAATTTAACAATATTGAATTAATTCATGTTCAACTTTAGTTAACTGTATTTAATTTCTTGTGTTATTTACTAAAATATTCACATTTTAAGCAAAAATGCGAAATACAAATATTTTTTTTATGGGAACATTAGAAATAGAGTCGCGGTTTAATTTTTGTCAAGCAATGTAAACATTTTTATATAATATATCAAGGAAGCAGATAATAGAACCTGACAAAATGTATTCAAATCTATCAACTGAAAGTTAAACAAGTTTAAATCTCCGGGTTAACGACTTCCCCAAACATCGAGTCTTTGCTTACATTTTGTTTACTAAATTGGTAAAAAATAGTTGTCAGTTATAAGTAATTTTTACAAAAAAAAAAATAAACGAAAAATAAGAATAAAAGTATATCACTTTATCATCGATATATACATAGCTCTAAACACAACTACATTAATAATTAATTTCTATAGTTTTTTTCGTACTTTTTGACTTAATTATTCGTTTTACAATTTTTACGCACAACCACAAATGTTACACAAAACATATTTTTTTTTTAAATAATTATTCTCTTTTTAATCTTTTGTATTATATAATCTAACATTTTTTTATTTGCCACCTGGACAAATATTTATATGAAAAGTGTGCGTATAAAAATGTATTTCAATATTCTCGGTATCTAAACATTGTTCACTTTATGTGAAGGTTCCTTTATATTAAAAATTCTGTACGGGTTTCGGTTATTCTAAGAAGTTTTGTAAGAAAGATTGAATACTCTTTCACAATTGACTTGAGGATCATAAACGCTGTACTGTACAGATTTCAAATAAATCGAACACAACTTTAGGAAGGAAATTGCAGATCACACTGTATACACAATTATTATATATAATAATATATATTCTTGAATTTCTACTCAAACAACTTGATCATCTGATAGCAATTGCTTACTTTAATACAAACAAAGAAATTGAAATACATTTTACACATTATATCGTCTATTGAAAATGGTAGACATTAAAAAATTACATATTTAAACTTAATTTGAAACATAAGAGTTATTAAAATACATATTGTTAAATTACTATGATATTTGATATTGATATATTTCTTTTTAAATATATTTTTTTTATATTTCCTTTTTTAATTTTGTTAGATTTGAAATCAGTCTTTGAAAACAATATCATACTTACATTATTTCTTGTTTAATATTTATGTTTATTAATAATAATTGTATCCCTTGCATTGTTGCTAGATATAATTAAAATGTCATAATGAAGTGATTTTGTTGTATTTGATTTTACCACAACGAGTTGATGAGGAAGGAACTAATCTTTCAGTAAAAATTAATAGATATGAAATTTTGTTTTGTAACGAAAAAACACAGACATCTAGAATAAAGTTGTATATTTTTTTAGACGGATTTTCGATAAATAATAATTTATAAAAATAAAATAGTATCTTCATTCTTGAAAGAAAACATGAATTCTAATTAACTACATACCCTTGTCATTTTTATTTTCTTTATTTCTTTAAATTGTGTTTTGTTTAAAATATTACCAAAGGTTTTCAACATGTTGTAGTAGTTGTATTTTAAATGGAAATAGATAATAGAGATAATTGGTGTTTTTGATAGGAAAATGTGTGTTGAAATTCTTTCTGCTCTTTGAGCTTTAAAGTAGTGCTCTTTATTTTTTAACATCAGCCCAAACTACTAAATTATTTAGTTGTCTTGTTGATATGTGATGGCGAAAGATGAACTTTTAGAAATGCAATATGACCATAGAAACTAAGTCCTTTATGTTTAAAATGGTGTGAGCGTACTTATATCAATCCTTCATAAAGAAATGGATGGCTGGGGGATAAGTCCATCACTTAAAACTGAAGACGAGCTGACGTGATTTAGATGGCTAAAAATTAACCCTCTCCTCTCAGTGCGAGAGATAGAGGGTCCCTATAAAGAAACACAGAAAATCGATGACAAGCTATGAGTATCAGACATTGCAAGCTACCAGCGAGATCACTGCCACCATTTGTTTAATAATCGAATTCAAATCGAACCCTGGTGTCCATGGAATATTTTTTAATTTTTTTTACGAAATAATTGTGAGAATACAGTTTCTATACACATACATGAAAGCATACACAGCCCTTATGACAAAAAACATATTTTTAATATGTTTGTTTTTCTGTCTGTCTGTCTGTTTGTTCTGATTGGTCTCGAGAACGGCTGAACCGACTTTGACGGGACTTTCACTGGCAGATAGATAGCGTGGAACTAAGGCTATTTCATTTACTCTTTTTTTTTCTAGAAAAATCGTTTTTATGCCCAGTCAGAAACTATGCTTGACAAATTTTGACGAGGCTTGCCACTTACAGATAGCTGATGTTGTAAGGAGTGACTTAGGTTATTTTAATTACCTTCTAGATGGCACTGGAGAAGCGCGTGCTGGGAACAAATTTGCTGCCGGGATTTCAAATTAAAAACGCCCCCTCTACTTGCTCTGAAAAAAAAAAACATTTTAAAAACAATTATGTAGGTTTACAAACAAAATCTAATTTTATGCAAAATAGACGTGTGTCTACAATTGTCTATTTTCATACATACAGTTTTCTATTACATTGCTGTAAATTGCATCTATGGTTTCCATGACTTAATTTTTGCTAGTAAGCCATCAACGAAAACGCCGGAAATCGCATAAGACTTAAACATGAAAAATAGCCCAAAAATTTTGGGTGAACAGGGTGAATTTGCATTATGAACACCGCACGTAAAATTTTAAAAAAATCACGTAAAACATTTTCCCATCTGACCACAGATTTGTAAATTTCGAAGAATTGCAACCATCTTCAATTGTTCTGAATAAAAGCATTCAAAAATTTTGACTTTAGTCACATGGAAAAATGTTACAAATCCATTTTTCAAATTTTACGTGGAAGCAGTTTTAAAGGTCGAAATGTTCTGAAGAATTAAATAATCGTTTTCACAAATAAAAAAAAAAACAAAATAAGGAAGCTTTTTCGTTAATTTTTGTTCGTGGTAATTGAACAAACGAATCTTTTGATTCGTTTGTTCACCTTATTGTGGTGCGAAGGCTTAAGTTTCAAAGTTTCATCTGATCTGAGAATCTGGGGAAACCTGGATCTACAGTGATTCTGATGAGTAACAAACCAAGAACTGTCCACCCCTTAATCCAGGGTATTACGTCACCGTGTCTATTGGATGGTGTGCAGCCAAGGGGTATACCGGCTGTATTCTAACGGTACCTCTTCGAAACCGGGTCAAATCGAAGAGTTACCTGACCTTATCTGTGTACAGGGGTGATACGCAGACAGACTTTTCCTTCCCTCATACCCCACTAGCATGACAACAAAAATGAACAAACAAAAAAAACTAAACAAAAACAACAGGGGACGACGTGCAAGAATCGGGCACGAAGCTCTTAGCGGAAGCCGATTCAATCAAGAGAGCTTTCTTCTCGAAGCTTCTTCAGCCCTTAATGCTACTTCCAACGGCAGCATTGGAGAGAGTGTCATGTATCTAGGAAATTTATTCCTAGGTGACAATGACACTCTCTACTCTGCTGGCTCGTCCATTTCAACATCGTCAGTAGCCTCAAACCGAAGCAGAACTAAGAGCTACAAGAAGACGATTAGGGATCTGGAAGGGAAAAAGTGTGAAGATCTCAGCAATAGGAAACAATTAAGGTTTCAAGCTGCTTGTGCCTACCTGCGTAGTCGTGATCCTTTGGGAAACACTAATCATCCGAGTCTGTGATATGTTTAGGCCCGTCGGGACTACGGACTATTCCACTCCAAGCTCACATGAATCTAAATAAAGTTCAGGAATACTTAAAGGCGTATCCCAACAAACTAATGAACTTGTTGTTCACCTGTCGGAGACAGCACCCAACGTAGACCCGAACTTAAAGAGTGTAATGGGTCCACCTCAATATGTGATAGGTTAAGGCCCGTCGGGACGGAAAGTGGTACCAAAGCACTCGAATAACGTCTGAGAAAAGTGGGAGCACCTAGTTCTGTGACAGGCTTAAGCCCATAGGCATCACACAGGTACCCGTCTGCCTCTGCAACTAAAGCGAAAGAGTTAGGTAGAGTGCAGAAGTCGGTGGATTCATCAAAGTCTGTGACAGGCATATGCCAGTCAGGACCGGTAATGGGTTCATCGGCTAGTCTGGTAAGTGCAGGCGGTGATAAGGAACTGGTGAACAAATCTGGGTCTGTGACAGGCATATGTCAGGTCAAAATTGGAGTATTGCTGTGTAATTTGGAATCCATTTTACCAAGTTCATTCCGGGAGAATTGAAAACATTCAGAATAAATTTTCACGAATTGTAGTCCGTCGGCTAAACTGTAACACTAATATTCCACCTTATAAAACCAAATGTCATATTCTTGGCCTACAACGTTTAGATATCCGTCGTAAATACTTTTCAATCGTTTTCTTGCGTGATATTATTACATCTCATATGAACTGCCCTTTTCTTTCTTCCCTGGTTTGTGAGTATGCTCCCTCAAGGCAGCTGCAAAACCGTAAAATATTATTTGTATAGTCTGTTTGATGAATGAAATAAATAAATAAAAAAACAAGTCCGTCGGGACGAGTTCATCAGGAAACTTGATCCCAAAAGTAGACACACGTTAAGACGGGGACGAGAGTATAAGCAGTGTCTGTACATTACTCTCCTTGCAGAGGGAAACTAAAGCAGGAGGTACTGTTCAGGCTGACATTTAAACAGCATCGCCGAAGTACGGCCCGAATAGAAAACGTAACGCCAGAAGAACGCTTCAAAGCCTCAGGGGTAATGAACCAAGCTCCTTAACGAAAAGACTAAAAGTATTGTTAGCTAGAGCCAGGGAAACTCTAGAGAATGTGCCGTCCTGCAGTAGGGTACCCGCATGGAAGCTTGGAGGGAGAGGGAAGGGCAAAGCTCAACCTTCGCCTTTGTCATCAACAAATGCCGCCGGTGTAGTGTACACGGGAGCCAGTTGCGGTTTGTGTAAAAGAGGAAAGCATGACGACACATTCTCTCCTCCAACCGAACAAAACAAAAAACCGAGAACTGTATCCAACGTGGTCGACCGTGGCCAAAAGCCAACCTGCGTGTTTGTGATAGGATCTTTTGGAATTCGCCAAACCTAAGGGTCGTCTATTCCTTCGCGGCCTTATTCCTTATCTGCCGAAAGAAAGATTGCAACTCAATATCCAAAACCTCAACCCGGAACTTTTAAGCAAAGATTGGCAGGTGGAGGAAATAAAGGCATGGAGATTGTGGTAAAACTCAATCATAAATCCATGCCACTACTGCGCAAATGTGGCTATAAAATATGCCTCGGCATCACACGATGCAAGATAAGACCATTCGACCATTCGTGATAGTTGATAATAAGAAAAGCGGGGAAACCACTAGCCGGCATGAAGATACGCCAGATTAATCTTAACCACAGCAAAGCCGCTAGCGCCAACCTAGTACATGCTATGACAAGCGGCAATATTGATCAAGCTCTGGTGCAAGAACCTTGGGTTGTTCGAGATCAAATACGAGGGCTTAGATCAAAAGACCTGGTAACGTATACCATTCCACAGAACAATTAATGTACAGTTCAAACTTGCATTGAGCTAAAAGTCAAGTTAACCTTTTTCTTTTATCTACCCACCCCACAGCAATATTGACCAGACCGCTGTAAAATAAGATCGACTGAATGTCAATCCACTCGTCTTCGCATCAATTTACATGCCACATAAGACGGATGATCCGCCTAACGAAATGATGAAAGAGCTTGTCAAAAAAGCTCGAGATGAAAGATGGGACCTTACCCTCAGATGTGATTTTAACTCGCATCATGAGCAATGCGGTAGTATTAACACCAACCAGTCAATTCTTGAATGTGTTATAGGACATAATTTAGCTATAGTTAACGAACCAACATTCGTTACTAGAAATAGAAGGGAAGTGCTAAACATAACCCTTATAAATAACCCGAAATCTTTTTCGTTAAGTGGCTGGAAAGTATATACCGAACATTCCTTTTCTGACCACAGAAGTATTGAATTTGAAATTGGAGATAGTATAAAAAAAAAGAACCACATAGAAATCCCAGAAAAACTAACTGGGATCGTTTTGTCACTTAGGTAGAGGAAAAACAAGATTTATTACAAGGCCTGAATTATGAGAGAACTTTCCGTTCTCGAGATACAAAAAAAAATTCAAAATTTAAATTTTTTCTTTATCATAAATTTTTTGTTATTTGTACATAAAAAAATTTGCCTATGGTTTTTTTTAACTCTTTCCGTTCTTTAGATACAAGTGTGTTTGTTTTGTCAAGTCAGCCAACACAATTTTTTTTTTTTATTTTTTTAATAACAAAATTTATTGTGCCTATTTTGTACCTCTACAAATCTGCCTTTAATTTTTTTTCTACCTCTTTCCATTCTGAGATACAGGTGTGTTTTTTCAAGCCAGCAAACACAATTTTTTTTTTGATTGTACCTGTTTTGTACCTCTATAAATCTGCCTTTTTTTTTGTACCTCTTTCCGATTTTGAGATACAGGTGTGTTTTTTTTTTTATGCCATCAAACACAATTTTTTTTTTTTATTGTACCTGTTTCGTACCTCTATAAATCTGCCTTAAATTTTTGTGTACCTCTTTCCGTTCTTGAGATACAGGTGTGTTTTTTTTCAAGCCAGCAAACACTTTTTTTTTTTATTTTTTTATTGTACCTATTTTGTACCTCTATAAATCTGAATTTAATTTTTTTGTACTTCTTTCCGTTCTCGAGATACAAAAACCACATTTCCAAAATAAAAAAAAAAATCATTAATTTTAATTTACCTATTTTGTACCTCAACAAATCTGAAATTAGTTTTTTGTAACTTTTTCCGTTCCTAAGTTTGTTTGCTTTGTCAAGCCAGCAAACACAAACAATTTTAAATTTTTTTACTGTACCTATTTTGTACCTTTACAAATCTGTCTTTATTTATTTTTTACCTCTTTCCGTTCTCGAGATATAAAAAACACATTTTCAAAATTAAAAAAAAAATTGTCATCCTGTTTTGTTCCTCTGCAAATCTGAAATTAGTTTCTTTGTACCTGCTTCCCTTCTCGAAATACACATTTTCAAAATTAAAAAAATCCTCTGCAAGCAATCTAATAGTATAGACAAATATTATTTTTCATTCTCGAGATACAATTGTAAAGGTAATGTACTTCAAAACATTTTTGTTTCTTAATTTCTTTTATCATTTTTCGTCGACTAATATAAATGTTCCTTAATATCAAGGACACACAATTTTCTTAAATTTCATTCAGTTTAATCAACTTTATTAAATTTGTTTTTAGTTTGAATTATTTGTATTGTTTATTTAGATTTTGTAACGAAAATTCAAAAACGTAAATCGCAAACGGAAACCACATTTCACATTTCGCGAAGGGAAAAGGTAATAAAATTAACGGCAGATTTATAGAGGCACAGAAAAGGTACATTAAAAAAATAAAAAAAATTTGTGTTTGATGGCTTAGAAAAAAAACACACCTGTACCTCAAGACCGGAAAGATGCACAACAAAATTAAAGACAGATTTGTAAGGTACAATAAAAAATAAACAAAAATGTGTGTTTGCTGGCTTGAAAAACAAGGACACCTGTATCTCAAGAACGGAAAGAGGTACACAAAAATTAAAGGCAGATTTATAGAGGTACAAAACAGGTCCAATAAAAAAATTTTAAAAAAATTGTGTTTGCTGGCTTGAAAAAAAAACACACCTGTATCTCAAGAACGGAAAGAGGTACAAGAAAAAATGAAGGCAGGTTATAGAGGTACAAAACAGGTTAAATAAAAAAAAATGTGTGTTTGCTGGCTTGAAAAAAATGACACCTGAATCTCAAGAACGGAATGAGGTACAAAAAAAATAAAGACAAATTTGTAAAGGTACTAAGTAGGTACAATAAGAAATAAAAAAAAATTGTTTTTGTTGGCTTGAAAAAAAAACACACCTGTGTGGTAGGATCCAAAGAATAAAATAAATTGTAGTGTGGCCTCACCACAAAGATTAAGTGTGTTAACACCATAAATATGAAAGAAGAGGGCAGGTGTCAAAAATGAGTTCAGTTGAGTTTTGATTGTCAGAAGAAAAAGTAAAACAAAGTAAAAGCCGCTTCACGGAATTTGTGTAATTTTGTATTATCAAAATAATAAAAATATAAATTGAAATAATTTATAAGCCCGCTTACACCTGTATCTCAAGAACGGAAAGAGGTACAAACTAAATTAAAGGCAGATTTGTAGACGTACAAAATAGGCACAATAAAAAAATTTAAAAAAATTTGTGTTTGCTGGCTTGAAAAAAAAATACAGTGTTAAAAGAACTATTCATGCGATGTATTATGTACACGAGGAGTCAAAGTTGTCTTTATACCCAAAGCCAGTAAACCAACTCATACGACGCCAAAAGATTTGAGACCAATAAGCCTAACATCGTTTGTGCTTAAAACGTTCGAGAAACTACTCGATGTATTTATACGTAGAAGCATGCTATCCAGGAACCTTATCCCAGAAGCAACATGCGTACATCAAAGGAAAATGTGTTGAAACTGCCCTTCACGTAGTCAGTCTCAGTACAACAGATTAATCACTCGAACAAAAAGAATACACATTAGCAGCCTTTCTCAACAATGAAGGCGCGTTCAACAATGTTGAGGCTAGTGTTATAGGAAGAAACTTAATAAGCCTAAATATTGACAACAGTATTACTCAAATAATATTAAGCCTATTAAATAAAAGAAACGTAAACACCTCCCTCGCTAACACTGAATTAAAAATGACTACCTCAAGAGCTACACCACAAGGCAGGGTCATTTCACCACTGCCGTCGATATAAGTTCTGGATGAGATCTTAGTACTGCTTAACAATAATGGGATAAAAGTCATTACTTACGTCGATGACCTAGTCATAATGGCTACAGGGAAATTCCTAGACACCATCAGTGATATTCTCCAAAGAGCTATCAACACACTGAGCAAATGGGCCCAAAAATGCGGCTTAGATAATAATCCCCAAAAAACAGAACTAGTTCTATTCACGAAGAAACGAACATATCACAATGTACAGAAATTTGAAGGGCCATTCCAATGCTTGTTCCCAAGTAGAGAGGAGTTGATTAATGACGGCTCAAAAATGGATGTAGGTACTGGGGCTGGCTTCTTCTCAGAAGCTCTGAATATAGAAGGCTCCATCAGGCGTCCCAATAACAGCAGCGTATTCCAAGCAGAGGTTATAGCAGTAACGAAATCTGCCAGAGTAGCATCAATGATGGCACTACCCCGAGAGGATATTACCATTCTAATGGATAGCCAGGCAGCAATAAAAGCAATTTCTGCTGTTGAAATAAAGTCCAAGCATGTGAAAAGCTGTCACGAAGAGCTTATAATTCTTGCCACACAGCATAATATTAAACTCTGCTGGGTCCCCGGTCACGCGGTAATCATGGGAATCGAAAAATCCCATGAATTTGCAGGAAAAGGATAAGCAATAAGCCTAGAACTCTCACAAAGTACCGTAAAACCTCCGTTATGCGACCTCAAACTTAAGATAATGTGTGAAATCCTGTCAAAAGCTCAAGATGGGCAAACCTAAACACCTGTGAGGTAGCTAGAAAACTGTGGCCGCAGTACGATAAAAATAGAACGAATGCAATCATTCAAAAAGACAGGAAGTCAGTATCGACGTTGGTAGGTGTTTTGACTGACCATAACATGCTGAGATATCACGCCAAAAAACTACGTCTTACTGAAAACGATCTGTGTGGAGGTTGCAGTGACGAGGAAGAACATGAGGATATAACCCACTACCTCTGTCACAGCCCCAGTCTCTGCCATCTAAGAAATACAACTCTGGGGAAATACTTCTTCGAAAGCATCAAAGAACTATCGGAGTGCCCAATAACAAATCTATAAAGATTCGCAAGAGGAAACGGATGGTTGTACAACCCGGCATGATACTAAGGAACTATAATGGACTACGAGTATGGTAAGTCGAGGAATTGGTAAACCCTAAAATGGGCATCACAATGGGTCTACAATGACCTAAGTGAGTTGGGGTTGAGCTAATGGCTCTCCTACAGCAATCCGCAAACATAACCTAACATACGTTGCGCAAAACACTTTTCAAAATCTTTCAAAAATAATAACATAAGGTAGGTATACAATTTGTAATCTCAAATTTTCTTAAAATAAATTTTGTTCAGTAACAAATAGATAGACTTCGTTTGCTATTTGCTGAAGCACAACACTAACTTGAAACCAAGCTTGCATATAACCCAAATTACAGTAGTATGTAAATATGTATTTCGAAACTAGAGTAAATAATAGTTAGGTAATTGTTATTGTAGTTATATTGTACTATTTGTACTATAGAATGTCAGTTTTTATTACTGACCATTCTGTGAATTTTTCATTGAATGTTTAAACAACAACAACAACTTAAGGTGCTACCACCAATTTTTATACAAATTTTATTTACTCGTTTTTTTACGAATTTTATTATTCGTTTTTTTCATTCTTTGGCTGGAGATATAGCTATTTCAAGGAGTGCCAATTACTTTCATCAGTCTCCTTAGTAGTGTCGAGCTTTAATCCAATTTTATTATGAAAAACTTTTTCACGTGCACATCATGAGATTCGAACCCACGCATTCAGATTTACTCAGTCTTCGAAGTCGTATGTACTACGCATTCCACCGCTTATGACCCTTGACGTCACAGTTCGAGATGTTATGTTTGTTTGTTTTTCAAACGCATTTGGAGCTTCAACATTTTTCAAAGCGCCTTTAAGTATGCTGTTTTGTTCCGCCTCCATTTTTCTCCCAACCTTAATTTGATAGACTACAATTCGTAGCATATATCAGAGGGGGAGATGTTGAAGGATTGGTACGACAATACTATTTAAGTTATTATTGTAGTTATATTGTAGTATTTGTGCTATAGAATGTCAGTTTTTATTACTGATCATTCTGTCAATTTTTCATTGAATGTTTGAACAACAACAACAAGGTAATTAGGTAATTGAGACACTTGCAATAATTTTTTTTCAAAGTGATTTTCTTGTTTCGATTAAGTTTTGGGTATTTTGAACAAATACCCAACGTCCATTATGTTTGCCACAGCCCACAGGCCACATCCTTTTTTTCACAAATGCTAAAAAGAGTTTCTAGAAAGTATCCATGTTTAACAGTTGAGTCGGTCAAACTGTGAGGAGCTTACTTTTTTCTAAAAAAAAAAACGCCTTTAAAAACGAGACGGTTCGGAGAAAGTCCCCGTTTCTCGTAGGGCCGCCCCGCGGCTGGCGCTGGGGTCTCTTATTTAAAGAAAATTCAAATTTATAAACCAATCTGACTGAACATCACACCATGTAATAATGTAAGTAAATAATAAAAACAAAAATAATAAAAATAAAGCCTTTGCCAAATTTTGACCCGATAGAAGGTGGTGGTGGATAATATATTTACTTTAATGTAGCTTTCCCTACATTATACAAGATGAATATGAAAGAATATACGGCACTTATAACAAAACATATATTTTTAATACTTTTGTCTGGCTGTCTGTCTGTCTGTTTGTTCCGGCTAATCTCGAGAACTGCTGGACCTATTTATACCATACTTTCACTGACAAATAGCTGATGTTGTAGGTAGTAAATTATGAAGTAAATTATCCAAAGCGCTGGAGTAGCTTTTCGAAAACTCTTACATATGAGCTTGACCGTTAGCTTATCAACATAAGCGGTTAAAAAAAGTTATTTTAATCTCTCCCTAGGTGGCGCTCGGGTCACTTTTTTTTCGCATATTAGTATAGACGAACCGATCAGAAACTACTGGACCGATTTTTACGCGAGTTTCACTGACAGATAGCTGATGTTGTAGCGGGTAACATAGGCTATTTTATTTACTCCCTAGATGTAGCTCGGATCACTTTTTTCGCATATTAGTATCTATGAACCGATCAGAAACTACTGGACCGATTGAAATGATACTATCACTGACAAATAGCTAATGTTGTAGGTAGACACTTATGAAGTAAATTATCCCAAAAATAGCGCTGGGGTAGCTTTTTCGAAAACTCTTATATATGAGCTTAAAAGCTTTTGGCAAAATGTTGGACCTGTAGCATTCAAAATCAATGCTTTCTCCCTTTTTTCTGCGTCAGCAACGCGATAGTCGAAAGTCGAACATCCAAAATTTAATATGGTATTGCGTATCCCAATTGAGAAGGAAACATTTCGTATAAGCTATCAATCTTTGTCTGTCACATTTTCCTGATCGACTGCTTCCAACGAGTTTTACTTTCTCAACAGAATCAAGAAATTTAAATTGTTTTAGTGTAAAACAATTACAATAAAATAAACAATTGTTTTTATCAAAAAGCAATATTTCTGACAAATAAAATAATAAATTTAAAATAAAACACAGCATAACTATCACTGAAAGGCATCAATATAATCTTTCTTTTTCAATATTTTTTTACTATTAACAATTTTATACAGACAAAAGATTAAATCAATGACAAAAAACATTATATATGTATTGTTGTTAACACATGACATTTATAAACATTAAGCATTAGCCGCGTTATAAAATAAATATTTAGTGAGTTCAATACAGTACTCACCCCGAACGTTTCGATACAAATTTCAGTGAGCTTTATCACCGGGAAACTGCCATAATGATAAATAGTTGTTATATATTATTGTAAGCCATGTTGGCTACGCATTTTGTAACGGTGCGTAGGAGGTTCTGGCATGGACAACAAAATTTCAATCGAGACAATAGTTTAAAGCTGTCTCGAACTTGGGATCCCGTCTTAAGCAATTCACGGTCGATCCAATTGCCGGTTTATACTAACAGGGATACAGTGAGCACGGTTTGTTCCCAACTTGCGATACCGCAACAACAACAAGAGCAAGAGATAGAACTTCCTACGCAACGTTACAACATGGGTAGCCAACATCGCTAACAGTAATGTATAGTGTATACAACATCTCTATGGCAGTTCATTGAAATTTGTAGCTCATTGAAATTTGTAGCAAAACGTTTGGGGTTAGTAGTGTATTGAACTCGACAAATATTTATTTTACAACGCGGATAATCCAAAATATTTAAAAATGTCATTAGTATATTTATTCGATTTACTGATGAAATTAGCTTGCTACTTGTCAAATGCCAAAATATAGAACTGACTGACTCATATGAGAGTGATAAAACTGCAAAGCGAAAAAGATATGGGCTTTTTTGAAGGAAAAATCCTGAAAAAATTCGCAATGATGAAATATTGCAAAAGAACAAAAGAAAGTCTGTGTGTCATTTCACAGCCACACAGCGAACATGGTGCCTTGTAGCTGATAGTTTGAGTTAGTGTGCGTGCTCCGTGTACTTTAAATGAGACAGTGGCTGAATGTCTAAATATAAAAAATGAGCATCAAAATAAATTGATGTTTTGTTATGCACTACTACTTTGCTAGCGCAATGCCAAAGGTTGCTTATATTTGTGCATTGCATGCGTAAAGACCTGTTTTACAACATCACAACAAAATTTTGCGTTTAGGAATTCAGCCAGTGTTACAAAAATTTTTTGGTGGTTGCCGTCACATTTCCAATATTTCTAAAGCTTTCTTTTTTTAATTTATCTATTTATAAGAAATACTTCTGACTCAATCTGTAACTAAAAAACATTTGTTTTCTACTCGTACCCACTATCTCTGGCACTACTCCAAATGCCAAAATATAAGGTTTATATTCACAATTAGCTGTTACCCGGCGGCGCTTTGCTGCAGCAGAAAAAATAAGGGAGAGAGCATTGATTTTAAATGCTATAGTTCCAACATTTTGACAAAAGCTTTTAAGCTCATATATAAGAGTTTTCGAAAAAGCTACCCCAGCGGTATCTTTGGGATAGTTTACTTTATAAGTTACTACCTACAAGAATTTGTCAGTGAAAGTGTGGTTAAAATCAGTCCAGTAGTTTCTGGACCCGAGCTACATCTAAGGAGCACATAAAATAGCCTATGTTACTCACTATAACATCCGCTAAAACATCAACTATCTTTCAGTGAAACTCCCGTTAAAATCGGTCCATTCGTTCTCGAGATTAGGCGGAACAAACAGACAGACAGACAGACAGACAAAAATTTTCAAAATGTATATTTTGTTATATACCGTATATGCCTTCATATGCATCTTGTAAAAAGTCGTTATTTTGACATTACAAACAGACACTTAATTTTAATTTATGTGTATGGATATGGTTGAATTTAATATGAATGGAAAGCTACATTTAAGTAAATATATTATCCACCATCACCTTCTATCGGGTCAAAATTTTGGCAAAGGCTTTATTTTTAATACTTTCGTTTTTATTATTTACCTTCATGGTGTACTTTTGAATCAGATTGGTCCATAAATTCCCAGCGCCATCTTAAGGGTAATTAAAATAACCTAAGTCACTCTCTACAACATAAGCTATCTCTAAGTGGCAAGTCCCGTCCAAATCTGTCTAACTAAACTTAACAAAACTAAACTGATCGCCATGTAGGGAGTAAATGAAATAGCCTTAGTTTCGCGCTATCTATCTGAAAGTGAAAGTCCTGTCAAAATCGGTCCAGCCATTCTCAAGATTAGCCAGAACAAACAGACAGACACACAGACCAACATTTTAAAAATGTGTGTTTTGTTATAAGGGCTGTATATGCTTTCATATGCGTGTTGTAAAATCCTGTTATTTTAACATTACAAACAGAAACTCCATTTTTATTTATGTGTATAGATATAGTCAAGTCGTCAAGTAGCTTTAGTTTTTTTTTTTTTTTTGACCTTGAGGACCCTGTGCTTGTGCGCCAAAAAAAAGGGAATTTTCCAAATTTCACAAGGATTTTTTTTTTAAGCAAAATTTGTAAAATTACACTTTTTTTGTAGTGCCATATCTCGGTAACGACGTGACATACAAACATGTGTTTACAGCCAATATTGTAGCAAATTTAACGTTCTACAAACCATATCTGAACAGTTTCACCGTAGAACGCAAGATAAAAAAGGTATACAAAAAAAGCGTAAAAATTCGCATTTTTCTTAAAATTTTTAGCAACATGTAAAAAAATTACCCCTTTTTGTAGCGCCATATCTTGGTAACAACGTGATATAAACAATTAATATAAAACTATTGCCAGGAAGCAATTAGAGACGCCACCTCTGATGTGCTCGGATTAACACAACCACCATAACGCGAATTCCTGGTTTGGCGAAGAATGTCGGCAAGTACATGCAGCCAAACATCCGGCATACAAAGCGGCGCTACAGAGAAGGACTGAAGAAGCGCTAGAGCTCTACGTTTAGAAGAGGAAAAAGGAACATCGACTTCTCAGAAGCAAAAAGAAGGAGCAAGAGAAGCGAGCGATTGAGGAAATAGAGGGTGGACATAGCAGGAATGAAGTTCGGAAGATTTACCAAAAGGCAAAATGAACATCACAAGGCTGCAAGGCCCGAACCGAAAGACCGTCTGCAAGGACCACCACGGGAACATCATAGAATCGCAGTCGGTGCTTAAGATGTGGAAAGATTTATTTCTGCAAATTATACAACGGGCATGATGAACTGAAATCTGCTTCTATGCTGATTGCACCATTCCAATTGGACGACGCAGGCCAACTTTTCTGCCCACCCAACCTAGATGAAGTGAAGATAGCTATATCTTAGCTTAAGAACAATAAAACTGCTGGAGCTGATGGCCTTGCGGCTGAGCTATTAAAAGCAGCTCGCGATGAAATGGTGAGGAGTATGCACCAGCTATTCTGCGAAATATGGTCCAACTAGAGATACATTAGTCCGCTTAACATCGCAAACAAGATCTTCTCTGCAGTACTATGTGAGAACTTGAAACCATTCGTAAACAACCTGATAGGCATAGGTCAATATGGAGCCAGGAAAGTCTACCATGACCAAATATTCTCACTACGGTAGATCTTGGAAAAAACCCAGGACTTTCAAATCGATACCCACCATCTCTTCATCGATTTCAAGACTGCGTATGTCAGCATCTATGGAGACGACCTATACAGAGCAATGTCTAGTTTTGGCATCCCTACAAAACTCGTCCGTTTCTGCAGGATGACGATGGAGAACTCAGGCTGCTCCATCAAAGTCGGTAAAGAGCTCACCGATACCTTTGATGTCAAGAATGGACTTAGACAAGGCGATGCACTGTAATGTGACTTCTTCCTTGAAAGAATAGTGAAAAATTCTCGAGTCAACACCAGAGCCATGCCCTTTCAATAGTCCATCCAATTACTTGCGTACGCTGACGATATTGACAAAATGGGTAAAACAAAGCGTGATGTCAGTGGTGCTTTCGTGAGTATTTAGAAGGAGCGCTGTTTTGTGCCACTACATGCGACCTAAACTAGCCCAAAGCATTCAAATGTAATATGACAAAGGAAAATGTAATTTGTTCTCCGCCTGGTATGTTTCTTCTATATTGATATATACGCACATACACACTCAATAGGGCCTAATGTAGCTCTGGACAAGCATAGCGGCAGCACGATCCAAGTTGTTATCACTTAAAGGCCTCATACACGATCGAATATGCTTGGCTTACAACGATCTCAACCGTAAACCGGACATTCTCTCTATTCTTCATTCATGTTCTAACCACATGGCCAACATCAATCAAAAAACAAAGATTGCGGCAATCAAATCGCAATACAAATGATTTTTACTCTTTCATTGCTCACATTCTTGATATTTTCCCACACACGCAGCAAAATGCTCACTACTTTGCTCATGTTGGAGGGTATTGCAAAGCTAAACCACAAGCTCAGCACGCCAACCACCAACTATGTTGGCAGCACCAACACACGTTCCAACAAGCTGGCCCAGCCATTCGCCAACTACATTTTTGAGGATGCTCGCCCAACATATCCGGTCGTGTGTGGGGCCTTTTACGTTGCAATATTATAATTGTCGCTCGTTGAAAATCTGGTATCGATATAGCTTTGACTATGGGAACCAATACAAGTCAACTTAGAGCCAACGGAAAGTGCATGATAACGAATGTCAAGGGACCGCAAGCATAATTTGTTGCACTTTATGTGGGGCAAATCATTGCAACTTGGAGCAAGATGATGAGGACGCACTTTTTATGTCAATATTGAAAAGTACCTAATTGCTTGCGTGTATGGTGGGGATGATAATCTATAACCAAAATTAGTATAAAAGGAGTAGGATGATTAGGATAAAATTTAGAGTTCGATTAGAATTATTCTTGAAAAGATCGCAGTATTGCATAGAGACAGAGGGTCTTTTAAGACCTTTAAATTTTTATTACATATACATTTAAACTAACAAGACACTGAGGTTGCAGCCTATGCATTGAGCAAGCGGGCCTCTTTGTCTTAAATAAAATATAATTTTAAACTAAAAAACCAAGCTTTATAATTTCAACTCTCCCCAACACACTCTTTTCCTCAGTTAAAGAGGAAATCGCGGCCTAAAGCTAAGGCTTATTAATTTGTTTCATTACAAAACCAAGAAAATGGGTTTAACGGTGAATTAAGACAAGACCAAATATATGCTGTCGACAAGAAGGGACACACAACACCGACGTCTAGGACAAAACGTCACCATTGACAGCTATAACTTTGACGTAGTAAAAGATTTTGTGCATCTAGGCTCAGTGAATAACACCAGCGCTGATTTAACTGAGATTTAAAAGAATTAGTCTTGCCAATCGCTGTTTCTTAGGGCTTTGCTCTCGCTAAAGAGCAAAGCCCTCTCTCGAGCAACTAAAGTGTCTCTTTATAAGATACTTATCATCCCGGTCCTTATTTATGGTGCAGAAGCATGGACATTAAAAAAGGTGGATGAAAACGCTTTGAACTGATTTGAAAGAAAAGTTCTGCGTAAATGGGGAATGGGAAGAAGATATAACTACGAACTGTATAAGCCAAAGACTAAGATGGCTCGGTCACATAGAGTACCTGGACACAAATCCCACCCCGTGAGACAGCGCTGTAGAAACCGTGCAGCCTGGAAAAAGCTTGCCCTGGTCCACCCCGGACTATAGCGCCACCTTAAGTAAGAAATGTTGACGACCCCAGCAAACGAAACAAGTACAACCAATTTCGGATCTGTACAGACCACGTGCAGCAAAACAGTTAGTGGAGACCCTGGATAGGCAAAGGGCTGAAGTAACAGCTATCCAGGAAGAGTGATGGGATGGAAAGGGGGAACGGAGGATGACATCGTATGATATACATCACGGGCCGTGCTATAAAGAACAGGGTCAGCGTCTATTTGGATGCGGTTTTGTGATACGAGGAAGACTTAGGCAAGAAGTCTTAGGCTTCCGCAGTTTTAGCGAGCGATTGGTCACAATCCGCATCAAAGCAAAATTCATAAACATCTCGCTGATCTGTTTTCACACCCCCCACGAAAAGAAGGATGATACAAACGAGGACGCGTTCTATGACCTTATGAGAATGCGTACGATATGTGCCCGAAGTACGATGTCAAAATTATACTGGGTGACTTGAATGCCGGATTAGGAAAGGAGGGCACCATTGGTTCAACTTTCGGAGGATACAGCCTGCACGATGACACTTCCGTCAACGGATACAGGATGATAGACTCCGCGGTGGGGCGTTATGTCATCATATCGAGCACCCATTTCCCGCAATTTGATATACACTGATGTACTTGGCGGAGCAGTGATCAAAAGACCCTCAGCCAAATTGATCACATCGCGATTAATGCCAGCCAGTATACTGGAAGTTCGAATATTCCGTGTGGTAAACATAGACTCTGACCACTACTTCATAAAATTTCGAGTCAAATGCGGATATTCATGGCCCCGCAGCCCCGAGCTGATGATGTGAGAAGGATTGATATCGCGAAGCTAAAATCGCAAGAGACAGCAAGAACCTTTGCTGACCACGTTTCTACCAATCCCTCAACAAGCCCGCCACCAGCAGCAAGTGCAGATGACCAGTGGAGACATTGTCAACAAGCCATCAGAGGTACCACCTATGATGATGATTCATAAAATTCCTGGATTGATGAAGAATGCCGGTTGGAACATGCAGCGAAAAACGAGACCTACCAGGCAATGCTGCAGGCTAGAACCAGAGCGTCTGAGAGAGCAGCCCGAGAGCTCTACGGACAAAAACTAAGGGGTAACGACGACTTCTCAGGAAGAAAAAGAGAGTGCAAGAGAAGCGAGTGGTTATCAAAGGGTAAAAAGATCTACCCAAGGCTTTAAGGCCAGAACAGAAGCCTTCCGAGATGAAAGGTTAAATAAGGTTGTGGATACACAGTCAGTACTGAGGATTTGGCCAAAATTCCGCTGCAAGGTGACTAATTCCATCTAATGTGGACGATGATGGACAACATTTTCTTACACCCGACCTGAATGAAGTGCGGCTAGCGATTGCCAAACCGAAATCATATAAAGCTGATGGTGCAGACGGCTTACCAGTTGAATGGTTTTAAGCAGCAGGTGATGTGTTAGTAGGGAGTATGCACCAACTCATCAGTAAAAATTAGTCGGAAGAAAGCATACCCGATGAATGGAACCTTGGCTTGGTGTGCCCATTCCATAAAAACAGGACCGCTCTGACATGCACCAACTACACAGGAATCAGCCTCCTAAACGTCGCTTATAAAATCTAGTCGACTATCCTGTGTGATCGCTTAAAACCTATTGTAAACGAACTGATTAGTGTGGATAGGGGCCAGGCAAGTCTACCCAGGAATTCAAAATCGATACACACCACCTTTTTATCGATTTAAAAGTCGCGTATGATAGCGTGGATAGAGACGAACTGTACAGAGCCATATCGTACCTTTGATGTTGAGAAAGTTCTAAGACAAGGCGACGCGCTTTCATGCAACCTATTTAACATCATTCTTGAAGCCATTGTACGAAAATTGGAAGTCAACACCACTGGTACAATTTGTCACAAGTCCGTTCAATATCTCGCGTATGCAGACATAATCGGCCAAAATAAGCGAGCTGTCACTGGTGCATTTGCCAGTATTGAATCGGAGGCGACAAAGATGGGATAAGTTGTTAATGAAGACAAAACAAAATAAATGCTATCAACGAGAAATGAATATCAACATCGTCGACTCGGGCAAAACATTACGATGTATAGATATGATTTTGAAGTAGTCAAGTACTTTTTCTACCTGGGATCCACTATAACAACGCAAAACAACATCAGTGCAGAAATCAAAAGAAGAATAACTCTTGCCAATCGCTTTTTATTCGGGCTGAGAAAGCATATAAGTAGTAAGACCCTCTCTCATAAAATCAAGGGGAAGTTGTACAAGACCTTAATCATATCAGTCCCTTTGTATGGGGCGGAAGCATGGGCGTTAAAAGACTCGGATGAGAAGTTACTTGGATGCTTTGAGAGAAAGATTCTTCGAGTGATTTTTAGTCCTGTGTGTATCGAAGAAGTATGGAGAAGAAGATTCAATGACGAGCTATACGGGCTATACAGCGATATTTACCTGGTAAAAAAGCTGAAAATACAGCGACTGAGATGGCTGGGTCACGTGGAGCGTATGGACACCAACGGTTGTGTGTGTAACAAAGGAGTATGTAGAAGAAGATTCAATAACGATCTATACGGGCTATACGGCGATGTTAACCTGGTCAAGAAAACAATAAGTTTATTGTAACAGCATACAAAGTAATGTTAATAATGTTGAAGATTCCACTGAAGAAATAAATAATTTATCACTAGGTTATATAAATTCGTTTAGAAATATTAAAAGTTTGCCTCAAATAGTAGATTTGTGTATAAATAATGTGGTTTTAGAAATAGAAATTGATAGCGTTGCTCAACAGTTATTAACTATAATACTTTTAAAAATAAATGTTCACAGATTCCAATTGAAAAAGTCAACAAGCAATTAAATGTGGTAATAGGTCATGAAGTTGAAATGGTAGGAAAATGCGGGTAAGAGTGTAAAACTTAGTCGAATTGTTAGATTATCATTCTGTGAAGAATTTCGTTTTCAAATCCAACCGCAACTTAACTTCTCTTTTAGGGCGTGATAAGTTGGATGTATTGTTTCCAAGCTGGAGAAAAAGTTTTGTTTTAAATAAAGTAGATGAGATGGTGGGAATAAAGGAAAACAAATTAATGATGAAATTTCCGAAAGTTTGTACTAATGACATGGGGTCCAATTGTCGGGTACAGTATTTAGTTAAAGTTAAAAGAGTTTTTCCAAACCATATTCAGTTCCATTTGGGATTCGTAACAGAGTAGATTCAGAGATAGGAAATATGGTGCCTCAAAAAGTTTTAGTGCCTATAATATACAGTGATTGGGCTTCTGCAATGGTGGTGCCAAAGAAAAAAAAATTTTGTCTCAATTGTAAGGTGAATAAATCTATTGAAAATAGTATTTATCATCGGCGTTGAGCAATAACGCACAAGGCAATAGCGCCCAAATTGATCGAAAATAAAAAGGAAATCGGCCCAAATAATTTATTCAACGCCCAACATTTCATATCGCCCAAATCATAAAAGACAATATCAACCAACAAAAATCGTATGGAAATTGTTTTTGTAAGATTTGGGCAAGAACTAATTTTTTGGTGCTATTTCCAATCAATATTTTGCATCAAATTAGTTGTTTATCGCCCAAAAACCTTTCGGCACGTCGCGTCGCGCACCACACCGCATCTTCGCCGCGAGCTTGCGTGACGCACCCCCACTCTCGCGCTGTAATATTTCCATAAGCTCTGTGAAATATAATTTTCTTTGTTTCATTATGCAGGGAAATAATAGTGGACCATTTAGAAGTTTTTGTTTGGAATATGTAAAAATGGGTGCATTTTCATTCAAATCTTTTGTTTTGGTTGATTTTTCCTATTTTGGGCTTTTTTTCTTTTCCACTAATAATTTTTACTAATTTCGGGCGTTGTTTTTTTTTTTGAAAAATGTATTTAAACATGAAAATAGCACCCAAAATGAAAAAATATTACAACAACAATTTGTTCAGCATTTTTTTGTTCAGCAATGGTACAATGAATAGAGTGTTTGGTTTTTAACCCAGAGGTTGCCAGTTCAATTCTCATTCGGGTACAAGACTTAATTTTCTATTCAGCGTACCTCACAGCTTATGCTGGACGTCGCCCATGAGGCATGCAATGAAAAATAAAAATCAACTAGCTCTATATCCATTGTACCAAAACAATTATTTCCTATCTTTCTACTCCTAACTAGTGTCGTGCAGCACCTGTTGCATTTTAAAATTCAATGTGCCTTACAGACACATAGTTAAAATATTATTATTGTTATTATTATTATCAAATCGATTTGAACGCTAGTGCCTTGGGCGTTATTGCTCAACGCCTTTATCATCTGCCTATTATAGAAGAACTGTTTACAAAGTTTGTTTTTTGCAAATTTTGTGTTCTCGTTTTAACAGATGCATACTTTCAGCTAGCTGTGCATGAAAATTCGCAACATTTGCTTACTATTAATACTTGAAAGGGGTTTTACTAGGGTACTTTTTGGGGTAGCAGTTGCTGATGCGTAGTTCCAAAAAGTGATAGACCAAGAATTTGTCGGTTTTGGTGCGGATAAGTGTATCGACGTCGAATGTCTTTTGGTTTATGTTTTGTTAAATATAAAAATAAGTAAAAATGTGACTTTGACTACACTGGTTGGCATAATTATTTTAAAAAAATATAATGTTTCATTAAACGATAGTATTAAGTAATGGGTACAGTGTAAAGATTAAAAATTTACAGTTATTCAAAGACTATGTCATGATTAATCAGTCATTTGGCAAGTTTTGTGCAGAAGGGCCGCTTTTATTTGATTGAATGTGCTTTTTTTTAGTGGCAAACGTATTTTGACAAATCTTTTCTGTGCTAACTTGGTAAGATTGTATAATTTATTTCAAATTTTGGGGATGAAATCATTATGTCCAATTTGTACAGATTCCATTTTGTGGAAAATATGACAAATCTACAGAAGTATTAAAGAGAGAGCATATAATGTTGCAATGTATAATTCTCGGATTTATGATAAACGATTGAGCACAGAAATGTTTTAAAGCAAATTAAGACTACCAAATACGACAACACAACAGAACTAATTCTGTGTCAAATTCACCATTTACAAATTGTTATTTAAAATTATCGTTGACTGAAACATTACAATTTTTTCAAAATAATTATGTCGACCAGTGCAGTTAAATATATTTTTCAGTCTAAAACTGAAGAGATAAACAATAAATTGTTTTATGAAAAATGTGTAAGTCACAGCAGCAACACACGCCAACAGATATAATGGCAACATGAACGCATGGCAAATAAGCCAATAAAACTAGTAGCGAAGCTATTTTTCTCATGAAGTGGAGAAAATTTAACAATTATATTCAATACACAACCCAATAAATATTTCTTTTTAATTAATATTTTGATTTAATTTCAAAGTAAATGAAAACAAATTGCAACTACTCTCACTGCCACTATGAATTAAACTAAAAAAAATTATTCGTAGACACGGAAGCAACGAGCTGTCAATTGACTGGAACAATTGGAATTTGGAAGTACTCGCTTCGATAATCAAACAAAAAGAGGCGGGTCGAAAAAGAGGTTCCAAATTTAAAAAGACTCGCTTCGTGTTCCCTTATCGGGCCACAGGCGTTTAAACTTTTATTGGTGAAAACAGGATTTAAAAAAACTGTCTCATATATCACGGTAAGAATTCCACTTATCCACTTTAGACGAACGGCGAACATAGAGCAGGTATTATAAAACTTTTCAACTAGGCCAAATTGAGTAAGTCCCTTGAAAGAGCCTTACTATTTCGGGCAACATAAAACATGGATCTGAAATGATTAGAAACACAATTTCCCGGTTGTAATAATTCTGAAAACTTAGGTCTTAAAGACATACAGAATACATAAGATGCACTGGCTGCTGCAAAACGCGCACTTCGAATAAAAAAGATGTGTTTTTTTTTAAGCACAACATCAACATCTATTATCATGGATCAATCTTGAACAGATATGTTATAATGTGAGAACTCAACGAGACCACAGACTAATAAGTATATACCATATATAGATTAAAACCAGAATTTCACTATTCTAGTTTCTGAACGACAAGTTTGTGAGATTGACAGGTATATGAATAATGGAGCTAGGGACAGGAGTCAGTACTCTCAATATACTTAATCAGGCAAAATCACAAATTTGGGTTACTTCAATAAAAGCGCTTTTAACTTTGAAGTTGCATTAGGACAAATAATTTCGTTTTCAATCAATTTAAAATATTTGCGCTCAATGAATGTAATTTCAGTTTGAAGTCCCATGTCTTTGGTTGCTTTCTGTTGCAATTTTACAATGCTATTAAATGGCATTCTTATTTTCTTTAAAAAAAAAATGCTTGAAACAAAAATCAACACTTTTTTTTCCTATTTATGATTGCTAGAAACTGTAAAAAATGATAAATGTGTTTATTGTTTAAACAACAATCTTATCTTTTTTCAGCTGATAATGATAACGAAAGTTAATGACCATTTTTACGTTTCTATAGTGTTTATGTTTAGATAATATTTTAGCTTTTTTTCATAGAATAAAATAAATAATTTTGAATTTTCTATGTGGCGAGTTATACATTCGTTAAAAGAAGTTTTGAGTTAAGAATCAAGCATGACAAAACAATGATACAGAAGACGAAAAACAAAGAAAAAACGGTCCAGCCGATTTATTTAAACTTGGTGTTTGCTTAATATTTTAAGATCAAAGCAAAATACACGTATTTTACTTTTGAAGCTTTTAGAAGGAAGACTGAACATAAAAACATAAACAAAAAACAAGAAACCAACATTTCATTTCTTATTTGTTTTTTTTTTTTTTTTTTGTTTCTTATCCAGAGAGCGATCGGATAAAAAAACTATAAAAAACTTAGTTTCGTTAATTTTAAAAATAAGCAAACAGAGTGTGTGTCTGAAGTGAACTTCACATTTTTTAGTTGAAGTTATTTCTCAAATTAATTTAACTTATTTGTCAGCACTTCACTTTAATGTGATGTTAAAGTGAAGTTATTTCCAGCTTTAGGTGGGAATTTGACACATAATTTAAGGTTATCATGTAATGTGGTTATAAAATTATGTCTCTTCACAGGTGAAGTGTTTTCCCCGTGAAGTTATTTTAGGTGACATAATATTCTTTATTCCTCCCCTTAGCGCTTTTTTTCTAAAACTTAAAATAACTGTACCTGCCATGATATATGTAAATGTTGCCAACGATGAGTTTTTTCAGAAAAAGAGACTTACATGGACATGAAAGAGTTAACGTTACATAGCATTAAACAGTTTTTTTTCTGTACTGACAATCCTCTAAAAGTCTAAACGCTAATAAATCAAGGTCAAACATACAAATTTATAGCGGGGACCCAACATTTCTAAACAAACTCTCTAGAGCTCAGATTGGCGTGCGAAAATAGGGGAGGCGTGTGTCTTTACACACAATTTACCACCGACCGCCGCTTACTACTTTTAAGGAAATCAAACCCTTTTGCTTCTTCCAGAATGATGAGCGCACAAAGTAATAAAACCACAAAAGGAATCAGAACTCTAATCATCGGGGAGAGTCACCAGGGAGGTCCCATTGTCATAACATAAGGCTTGGTTTTATTCTTATCAAATCTGGTTAAGTTTAACCATTGGTTATTTCAGCTGGTACCTACCCATAGATTCTGTATTTTCTGCAAAAAACTTAACCAGAGAATATATGGTTACCATATATTACGTTAACCAGCTGATTTTTCATGGTAAGGGCCAGTCTTTTCAGCTCTGGTTAAGTTTAATCATTGATTATTTCAGCTGGTAACCATAGATATTGTCTTTTCAACAAAATCTTAACCAGAGAATCTATGGTTACCATATATTACGTTAACCAGCTGATTTTCCGAGGTTAGTCTCATTATTCCAGTCGGTTAACAGAGATTTGGTCTTTTCAGCAAAATTTTAACCAGAGAATCTATGGTTAACAGAGATTTCGTTAACCAGTCAATTTTGCTTGGTTTACCACAGAAATTCTATGGTTAGCGATTATTTTTTTCACATTTGTGTTGAATGATAAATTATATACCAGATAATAATTGATTATCACTACTTACGTATAGAATACAATTAAAGAAAATGATGATCTACCATCTTAATAAATTCCACCCCTATATTTTATGTATATTTTTTTGTTTTCCTTTGTGCGTAAATGAATCAATTCAGTTTATCCATGTGCATCGAAACGAGACAGGCTATTATCAATTATTGACAAAATCTTTTATCTCTTTCTCTCGCATTCAAAAAAGTATAAACAAACTTAACCAGAGATTCCGTTTTACAACTGGCCCACAGGAAAACTGGAACTATCTTTGGTTTGGTAACCAAAGTAGATAAAATAGTGAAAAGACGAACTGTGGGTAACCGAGTTTCAAAACAACTGGTTAGGAAAAGTCTATGGTGAACAAACCAGAGATTTAATCAGAGCTGAAAAGATTGGCCCTAAGAGTGTTTATTCCAGTCGGTTAACAGAGATTTGGTCTTTTCAGCTAAATTTTTACCAGAAAATCCGTGGTCAACAGGGATTTCGTTAACCAGTCACTTTTGCTTGGTTAACCACAAAAATTCTGTGTTTAACGATAATTTTTCACATTTGTGTTGAATTGTAAATAACATAAAAGATAATTCACTATCACTTCAGATCTAAAGAATAATAAATTCAATGATGAATTACCATCTTAATGAATTCCACCCCTATATTTTTCATGTAGATTTTTGGTTTTCCTTTGTTCGTAGATCAAATAAGTTCATTAATGTGCATCGAAATGAGACAGGCTGTTATCAATTAGTGACAAAATCTTCGTTATCTTTCTGTCCCATTCGAAAAGTATAAACAAACTTAACCAGATATTCTCTTTCACATCTGCACCACTAGAAAACTGGAACGATATCTGGTTTGGTAACCAAAGTAGACAAAAATGGTGAAAAGACGAACTGTGGTTTACCGAGTTTCAAAACCACTTGTTAAGAAAAATCTATGTTGACCAAAGAAGATGTTTAACCAGAATTGAAAAGATCGGGCCTTAACAACATAAGGTTTCGAGAAGAATTTGTCTTGAGACATATAAATTGGAACGGACCGAGGCGTAACGGAAAGATGCGTAATACCTTGTGGAATCTTGAGAAAAAAATAAATTTGTTTTTCTCAGACTACCTACTATTCACTATCTACAGAGCAAACGATAAAGCAGAAATAATAAAGTTTGGGGCTGTTTTCGTGGTGTGGTGTAGGCCTTAATTCCGTATTTAGCCTAGTACGCTAACGATGTAAAACGAAAAAACCCATTCAAAAATTAAACAGCGAATTCATAAACGAAATGTTATGTTCTATTTTCCGTTTTGTGGTACACTTTTAGTTTACCTCCTAGCTAGTCCAAACATAGCTGCATACTTAGTTTTTCTGCCCTCCATTTTTTAACCTAGACCCTTCTTTATTGGACAATTAATATTCAAAACAAGATACACTCAAAATTGTAACGGATTTAATTAAAAATAATTTAAGGTTTGTTATTTAGTTCAGCCTGTTTTTTGAACTAGATTGGTAAAAACTGTGTTTTAAAATCATCAGAAAGATTATTTACATTATAGGTAAATATGCTTCATTATTATAATGCTTTATTACTGTTCCCAAATGGATGCTCGATCGCAATTTGAGTTCCGATCGGATACCTAGCGGTGATTATGGTATTCATCAACAGGCACATAGGTAAAAAAATCATTTTTTGTCTTTTTTTTTTTGTTTTTGTTATTTTACATCGGATCGGCAACTACAAAACAGCTTTATAAACCCAACAAAAAGCTATATTTTTTTGTTAAGAAATAATATTTTTCACCTTGTGATAATGTTTTTTGGAAGATATTAATAGTAGACGGAGAATTAGCGACAAAAATACTTACGTCATTTGATAACGATAATAATTAGCCCTAATATCATCTACCAACAAGTGTGATATGTAATTGGGAAGTCTGCCAACCCTCCGGTGGTGGGTGCGGCCACCATGCACTGTTAAAGTTAATAAAATGCACGACTTGGTCGCACGAACTTGCTACCAGAGCAAACTATGGATTACGAAAAATTCTGTATTTAAATATGTAAAAAGGCAAAATATATTGTAAAATGGCTCAAACAAGAGATCAAGTTGTATGGTAGCTAACATAAAACCGTTGTTTGGTCAAAAACTTATGATGTTGTAGTGGTCACCCTATACTTTCCCAATCATCATCATTATCCGAAATAAAAAGTGTCTTAGTCTTTGCGCGATATCGTAATTAACTCTCTGCAGGCTGCACACGCCTAGTGTTATTTTCTCTTGCAGAAATAATAATTATATAACTTGACACACGACAGAGTCGTTGTTGATTCTTCCTACTGCTAACACCTCGCTTGATTAAATATTATTTTAAAAGTATAAATTGTGATTCCTCGTTTTTAAGTTTAATAAATTGGATTTTGTATGTGAAATCAGAAGACATTTGTTTCACTCGCTAAACACATCAATTGGTGACCCCTACAATAAGTTCACGCATTTTAAATGCAAAACTAAAAGCCAAAAACTTAATTGTGATTGTGTTACAAATCCAACTAAATAAAAAACTATTAACTATCCATTTAATCACAAGTGCTAAGCTCAAACAAAAATAAGTGCGTACATAAATGCAATACCACTTCAAAGTTCAAACCATAAAATAAAAAAAAACTATTTTAAATCATCATCGACTCGATAAAGACATCGATAATACACATATCAAATCATTTCGATACCAACAAAATTCAAGAACAAAATTAATGATCATTAAAATCAGACCATCATTTTTTTGTTCGCACTCATCGAAATAGTAACGAAAGCACCGCAAGATAACGTTCTCCTATATATGGCCTGTTACCACCCGCACATAACATACTCCTATATATATCGACTGTAACCAACTGCACTTGTTCGAAAGCTTCAAACAACATCAGAAAGCTTTACATCTACAAAACGGATTAGTAATCCTACTTGATCAAACTTAACTACCAACAAGAGACGTCAGCGGCTGTCTTACATTATATTTTTTTTTATGAAATTATATTATTTGTAAATCATAGTTCTTTTCAACTTAAAATAATTCTTTTGCATTGTTTAACAATATTTTGTATATTTACTTTCATTCTTATTATATTATTTTCTACTTTACAAATTATTGAATTCTTTTATTTCATTTAAAATATTTTCTTTCTTTCTTTTTTTTTTTCTTTTTCTTTTCATTTTTTTGAGCAGTTACATATGTATAGTAAGAATCACCATCCATAGAAAGTCAAAGAGTAGTTTTTTTTTTGTGTGCATGCGCGGCTTGCAGATATTCATGATTTTTTTAATTTAGTGAAGATTAAGATAAATTGCAAAATTTTAAGTTTTTCAAAATGCCAAGTGATAATGAGGATGTCAGAGATAAGGAAAGCGGTGATGATCAAAAACCTTCAGTTTCAAATAATGTCAATGTTAACTCTGTCTTGGTGAAATTACAGCCTTTTTGGCCAAAGTCGCCAGCAGTTTGGTTCATACAGGCAGAAGCACAGTTTTCAATCGCGAAAATTAAAAAAGATATTGAAAAATATAATTATGTGCTTGGCGCATTGCCACAAGAAGTTCTCGAGACTGTTATTGACTTCATTCAAACCCCACCTGAATCTTTCATTTACGACAAGTTTAAAGAAACCCTCATACAAAGACACTCACTAAGTGAAGAGCGCCGAATAGAGAAGCTGTTGTCTAGTGAGCAACTAGGTGACAGAAAACCTTCCGAGTTTCTGCGATCTTTAAAGCAGCTAGCAGGCACAGCGTCAGGTATAATTAGCAGTGACTTAATTAAAAAGCTGTGGCTGCGACGACTTCCTCAAGTTATTAGCATTGCACTCATTTCGCAAGATTCCAAATCGGAAGCTGAGATAACTATTTTGGCCGATAAAATTTGGGAAGCTTCTGCTGTAGTAGGTCGAATCTCCGAATTACATTCAAATAATAAAAAGACTTCGAATTTTTCTGACGACCATTCTCAACTTCGTTCTGAAATAAGTGAATTAAGATCAATGGTAGAGCAAATTACAACTAGATTCAGTAGACAAAATTTTAGGTCGCACCCGAATTTCAACAGAAAAAATTCACGTAGAAGGCAAAAGTCACGTAGCAGATCAGATATCTGCTGGTTTCATTCTAGGTTTGGATCTAATGCCCGGAATTGTTCTAGTCCTTGCAATTGCTACAAACATTCAAGCAAAACAAACAAAATGAAAAAAACTAAATAAACCAGCTGTTTCTACGGCACACAGCTCGGTTTGTTCTTTACAAAGCCGTCTTTTTATTCGAGATCCGGATCACAACCTAACCTTTTTGATTGATACTGGTGCCGATTTGTCAGTTCTTCCAAGCCATCTTTTTCAAACAAAAGAAACAAATACCTCTTTATCACTTTGTGCAGCTAATGGTACTTCCATAAGCACGTTTGGTACAAAACTAATGAAGGTTAATCTTGGACTTCGAAGACAATTCGTTCATGAATTCACAATAGCCGCAGTAAATCGCCCACTAATTGGTGCCGATTTTCTTAACAAATACGAGCTTTTAGTCGATATAAAGAATCGCCGTCTTATAGATTCAGTAACTAAATTACACATTAGCGCTATGGAAGCTTTGGTTGATACACCTTCCCCGAAAAATCCTTCCATTAACAATGCTTACGGAGAAATTTTAAAACAATTTCCTTCCCTAACGGCTCCTCCGGATTTTAACAAGCCAGTACAACATACCGTCCAGCACCACATCATAACAAAAGGTCGTTTACCTTTTGCAAAACCACGCCGACTGAATGTTAAACAACATAAAGCGGCTCTTTTAGAATTTCAAAACATGGTTAGTCTAGGAATTTGTAGACCATCTTCCTCACCTGTTTCTTCCCCACTTCATATGGTAGCCAAAAAGGACAATGATAGTTTTAAGGCATATGAAGACTATAGAGGCTTAAATAATGTCACTGAACCTGATCGACACCCCATTAGCCACATACACAATTTTTCGTTGAATCTCAATGGTTGTAAGGTGTTTTCATGCATCGACTTAGTAAGGGCCTATCATCAGATACCCGTCGCTCCTGAGGATGTGCATAAAACCGCAATAACTACGCCATTCGGCTTATTCGAGTTTAATAGAATACCTTTCGGTCTCCGAAATGCCAGTCAGACATTTCAGAGGTTCATTAACTCAATTGTTCAAGATCTCGATTTTGTATTTGCATACATAGACGATCTCCTAATAGGCAGCAAAAGCGAAAAAGAGCAAAAGCAACACCTCAAGATTTTGTTTCAAAGACTCTCTGATTATGGCCTAAGTCTTAATCCCTCAAAATGTGTATTTCGGAACATGGAATCGCTCCATCTCAGGAACGAGTTGAGGCAATTATCAACATGCCTCCTCCAAGTTCGATTCGACAAATCCAACAGTTTGTTGGGATGATAAATTATTACACTCATGTTGCCAATCTACAAAAAATAAAGAAAAACAAGAATCATTTTTACTGGCCTCCGGAGTGTGAAACTGCCTTTTCAAAAACAAAACAGGTCTTATCCGAAGTTACGCTGCTAACACACCCAACAGAAAACGGTTCTTTAAGCATCACCACCGACGCGTCAAATACAGATGTAGGTGCTGTACTGCAACAACGAAACAGAAACAAGGTATGGCAACCTCTTGCCTTCTTTTCGAAGAAACTAAAACCTTCTGAACAAAAGTTCTCAGCATTTGATCGTGAACTCCTTGGTGTCTATTTAGCGATCAAACATTTTCGGTGTTTTGTTGAAGGTAGAGAATGTGTAATCTACACAGACCACAAACAAACGCCTTGATGTCCAAAGCTGAGAGAAGTCCACGTCAAACTCGACACATGGATTACATATCGCAATTTACCAACGATATACGCCACATTCGTGGTAAAGATAATGCGGTAGTTGATCTTCTGTCACACCCTGGCAATACCTCTAAAGAGATCAATTCAATTAACTTCGATCTAAAGCAAATTTCAAAGTTACAAGAAAATGATGAAGAGCTTAACTCATTGATTTCGTGTAATAACAGACCTAATTCTAAAATTAAATTAGAAATCGTAAAAATGCCTATTACTAACGTGTTCGTTTTTGGTGTGAAACAAACACAGATACCAACCGTCCATTTGTTCCTCAAAGTCTACGCAGACTCATTTTTGACTCTTTACACAATCTTTTACATGAAGGTATTCGCGCTACACGTAAAAGAGTTACATCAAAATATTTTTGGCCTTCTATGAAAAAAGATTGCAATCTCTGGGCAAAATCATGTGTAGCGTGCCAACGCTCAAAGGTACATAGGCACACAAAAACAAAATATGACTCATTCAAAATGCCAACTGGGCGCTTTGAAGACATACATATGGATCTTGTGGGTCCTCTTCCCCCCTCCAATGGATGTTCATATGTTCTCACTATAGTCGACCGTTTTACTCGATGGCCAGAAGCCTACGCCATCCGTGATATTTGTGCAGCCACCGTCGCCAAAACCTTTGTTCAAGAATATGTCTGTAGATTCGGTGTTCCAGCCCAAATTACAACCGACCAAGGAACACAGTTTGAGTCCAAGTTATTTTCAGCAATAACAAGCATGTTAGGGTCTCATAGAATCCGTACTTCGGCTTATCATCCACAAGCCAACGGAATGGTGGAAAGACTGCACCGCCAGTTAAAGGCTTCCATCGTAGCTCGAGGAAACACTCAATATTGGGGTGATGAGCTTCCTCTTGTACTACTTGGTATAAGAACAGCTGTAAAAGAAGATCTTGGTTGTTCAGCTGCAGAGCTTGTATACGGCCAGACTCTGAAAATCCCCGGAGAGTATTTTATCTCCAAAAACACTGAAGGTACCGATCCGTCTAGTTTTGTGGCACAAATGCGTCAATCTATGCAATCTGCGATTCCCACGCCTACTAGGAATTCTGTACAATCAAATGTAAATGTACCCAAAGCTCTCAGTACTTCGGATTATGTATTCTTAAGAGTTGATAGAGTCCGGCCTGGTCTATCAGCTCCATATGAAGGCCCATACAAAGTAATTCGGAAGCTGCGTAAACAATTCGTCATTGACATAAATAATAAACACATTTCAGTCTCAATCGACCGATTGAAACCTGCGCATGTCATCGCAAATGAATCAAACTCTGTACAAAGGAAAAAAGTAACATTCGTTTGAATTCTTTTATGTTATAAAATTTGTACTATAGTTCAATAATGTACAAGTCTCAGAACGCTTACAGCTGGAAGGGGAGTATGTAGTGGTCACCCTATACTTTCCCAATCATCATCATTATCCGAAATAAAAAGTGTCTTAGTCTTTGCGCGATATCGTAATTAACTCTCTGCAGGCTGCACACGCCTAGTGTTATTTTCTCTTGCAGAAATAATAATTATATAACTTGACACACGACAGAGTCGTTGTTGATTCTTCCTACTGCTAACACCTCGCTTGATTAAATATTATTTTAAAAGTATAAATTGTGATTCCTCGTTTTTAAGTTTAATAAATTGGATTTTGTATGTGAAATCAGAAGACATTTGTTTCACTCGCTAAACACATCAATTGGTGACCCCTACAATAAGTTCACGCATTTTAAATGCAAAACTAAAAGCCAAAAACTTAATTGTGATATTGTTACAAATCCAACTAAATAAAAAACTATTAACTATCCATTTAATCACAAGTGCTAAGCTCAAACAAAAATAAGTGCGTACATAAATGCAATACCACTTCAAAGTTCAAACCATAAAATAAAAAAAAACTATTTTAAATCATCATCGACTCGATAAAGACATCGATAATACACATATCAAATCATTTCGATACCAACAAAATTCAAGAACAAAATTAATGATCATTAAAATCAGACCATCATTTTTTTGTTCGCACTCATCGAAATAGTAACGAAAGCACCGCAAGATAACGTTCTCCTATATATGGCCTGTTACCACCCGCACATAACATACTCCTATATATATCGACTGTAACCAACTGCACTTGTTCGAAAGCTTCAAACAACATCAGAAAGCTTTACATCTACAAAACGGATTAGTAATCCTACTTGATCAAACTTAACTACCAACAAGAGACGTCAGCGGCTGTCTTACATTATATTTTTTTTTATGAAATTATATTATTTGTAAATCATAGTTCTTTTCAACTTAAAATAATTCTTTTGCATTGTTTAACAATATTTTGTATATTTACTTTCATTCTTATTATATTATTTTCTACTTTACAAATTATTGAATTCTTTTATTTCATTTAAAATATTTTCTTTCTTTCTTTTTTTTTTTCTTTTTCTTTTCATTTTTTTGAGCAGTTACATATGTATAGTAAGAATCACCATCCATAGAAAGTCAAAGAGTAGTTTTTTTTTTGTGTGCATGCGCGGCTTGCAGATATTCATGATTTTTTTAATTTAGTGAAGATTAAGATAAATTGCAAAATTTTAAGTTTTTCAAAATGCCAAGTGATAATGAGGATGTCAGAGATAAGGAAAGCGGTGATGATCAAAAACCTTCAGTTTCAAATAATGTCAATGTTAACTCTGTCTTGGTGAAATTACAGCCTTTTTGGCCAAAGTCGCCAGCAGTTTGGTTCATACAGGCAGAAGCACAGTTTTCAATCGCGAAAATTAAAAAAGATATTGAAAAATATAATTATGTGCTTGGCGCATTGCCACAAGAAGTTCTCGAGACTGTTATTGACTTCATTCAAACCCCACCTGAATCTTTCATTTACGACAAGTTTAAAGAAACCCTCATACAAAGACACTCACTAAGTGAAGAGCGCCGAATAGAGAAGCTGTTGTCTAGTGAGCAACTAGGTGACAGAAAACCTTCCGAGTTTCTGCGATCTTTAAAGCAGCTAGCAGGCACAGCGTCAGGTATAATTAGCAGTGACTTAATTAAAAAGCTGTGGCTGCGACGACTTCCTCAAGTTATTAGCATTGCACTCATTTCGCAAGATTCCAAATCGGAAGCTGAGATAACTATTTTGGCCGATAAAATTTGGGAAGCTTCTGCTGTAGTAGGTCGAATCTCCGAATTACATTCAAATAATAAAAAGACTTCGAATTTTTCTGACGACCATTCTCAACTTCGTTCTGAAATAAGTGAATTAAGATCAATGGTAGAGCAAATTACAACTAGATTCAGTAGACAAAATTTTAGGTCGCACCCGAATTTCAACAGAAAAAATTCACGTAGAAGGCAAAAGTCACGTAGCAGATCAGATATCTGCTGGTTTCATTCTAGGTTTGGATCTAATGCCCGGAATTGTTCTAGTCCTTGCAATTGCTACAAACATTCAAGCAAAACAAACAAAATGAAAAAAACTAAATAAACCAGCTGTTTCTACGGCACACAGCTCGGTTTGTTCTTTACAAAGCCGTCTTTTTATTCGAGATCCGGATCACAACCTAACCTTTTTGATTGATACTGGTGCCGATTTGTCAGTTCTTCCAAGCCATCTTTTTCAAACAAAAGAAACAAATACCTCTTTATCACTTTGTGCAGCTAATGGTACTTCCATAAGCACGTTTGGTACAAAACTAATGAAGGTTAATCTTGGACTTCGAAGACAATTCGTTCATGAATTCACAATAGCCGCAGTAAATCGCCCACTAATTGGTGCCGATTTTCTTAACAAATACGAGCTTTTAGTCGATATAAAGAATCGCCGTCTTATAGATTCAGTAACTAAATTACACATTAGCGCTATGGAAGCTTTGGTTGATACACCTTCCCCGAAAAATCCTTCCATTAACAATGCTTACGGAGAAATTTTAAAACAATTTCCTTCCCTAACGGCTCCTCCGGATTTTAACAAGCCAGTACAACATACCGTCCAGCACCACATCATAACAAAAGGTCGTTTACCTTTTGCAAAACCACGCCGACTGAATGTTAAACAACATAAAGCGGCTCTTTTAGAATTTCAAAACATGGTTAGTCTAGGAATTTGTAGACCATCTTCCTCACCTGTTTCTTCCCCACTTCATATGGTAGCCAAAAAGGACAGTGATAGTTTTAAGGCATATGAAGACTATAGAGGCTTAAATAATGTCACTGAACCTGATCGACACCCCATTAGCCACATACACAATTTTTCGTTGAATCTCAATGGTTGTAAGGTGTTTTCATGCATCGACTTAGTAAGGGCCTATCATCAGATACCCGTCGCTCCTGAGGATGTGCATAAAACCGCAATAACTACGCCATTCGGCTTATTCGAGTTTAATAGAATACCTTTCGGTCTCCGAAATGCCAGTCAGACATTTCAGAGGTTCATTAACTCAATTGTTCAAGATCTCGATTTTGTATTTGCATACATAGACGATCTCCTAATAGGCAGCAAAAGCGAAAAAGAGCAAAAGCAACACCTCAAGATTTTGTTTCAAAGACTCTCTGATTATGGCCTAAGTCTTAATCCCTCAAAATGTGTATTTCGGAACATGGAATCGCTCCATCTCAGGAACGAGTTGAGGCAATTATCAACATGCCTCCTCCAAGTTCGATTCGACAAATCCAACAGTTTGTTGGGATGATAAATTATTACACTCATGTTGCCAATCTACAAAAAATAAAGAAAAACAAGAATCATTTTTACTGGCCTCCGGAGTGTGAAACTGCCTTTTCAAAAACAAAACAGGTCTTATCCGAAGTTACGCTGCTAACACACCCAACAGAAAACGGTTCTTTAAGCATCACCACCGACGCGTCAAATACAGATGTAGGTGCTGTACTGCAACAACGAAACAGAAACAAGGTATGGCAACCTCTTGCCTTCTTTTCGAAGAAACTAAAACCTTCTGAACAAAAGTTCTCAGCATTTGATCGTGAACTCCTTGGTGTCTATTTAGCGATCAAACATTTTCGGTGTTTTGTTGAAGGTAGAGAATGTGTAATCTACACAGACCACAAACAAACGCCTTGATGTCCAAAGCTGAGAGAAGTCCACGTCAAACTCGACACATGGATTACATATCGCAATTTACCAACGATATACGCCACATTCGTGGTAAAGATAATGCGGTAGTTGATCTTCTGTCACACCCTGGCAATACCTCTAAAGAGATCAATTCAATTAACTTCGATCTAAAGCAAATTTCAAAGTTACAAGAAAATGATGAAGAGCTTAACTCATTGATTTCGTGTAATAACAGACCTAATTCTAAAATTAAATTAGAAATCGTAAAAATGCCTATTACTAACGTGTTCGTTTTTGGTGTGAAACAAACACAGATACCAACCGTCCATTTGTTCCTCAAAGTCTACGCAGACTCATTTTTGACTCTTTACACAATCTTTTACATGAAGGTATTCGCGCTACACGTAAAAGAGTTACATCAAAATATTTTTGGCCTTCTATGAAAAAAGATTGCAATCTCTGGGCAAAATCATGTGTAGCGTGCCAACGCTCAAAGGTACATAGGCACACAAAAACAAAATATGACTCATTCAAAATGCCAACTGGGCGCTTTGAAGACATACATATGGATCTTGTGGGTCCTCTTCCCCCCTCCAATGGATGTTCATATGTTCTCACTATAGTCGACCGTTTTACTCGATGGCCAGAAGCCTACGCCATCCGTGATATTTGTGCAGCCACCGTCGCCAAAACCTTTGTTCAAGAATATGTCTGTAGATTCGGTGTTCCAGCCCAAATTACAACCGACCAAGGAACACAGTTTGAGTCCAAGTTATTTTCAGCAATAACAAGCATGTTAGGGTCTCATAGAATCCGTACTTCGGCTTATCATCCACAAGCCAACGGAATGGTGGAAAGACTGCACCGCCAGTTAAAGGCTTCCATCGTAGCTCGAGGAAACACTCAATATTGGGGTGATGAGCTTCCTCTTGTACTACTTGGTATAAGAACAGCTGTAAAAGAAGATCTTGGTTGTTCAGCTGCAGAGCTTGTATACGGCCAGACTCTGAAAATCCCCGGAGAGTATTTTATCTCCAAAAACACTGAAGGTACCGATCCGTCTAGTTTTGTGGCACAAATGCGTCAATCTATGCAATCTGCGATTCCCACGCCTACTAGGAATTCTGTACAATCAAATGTAAATGTACCCAAAGCTCTCAGTACTTCGGATTATGTATTCTTAAGAGTTGATAGAGTCCGGCCTGGTCTATCAGCTCCATATGAAGGCCCATACAAAGTAATTCGGAAGCTGCGTAAACAATTCGTCATTGACATAAATAATAAACACATTTCAGTCTCAATCGACCGATTGAAACCTGCGCATGTCATCGCAAATGAATCAAACTCTGTACAAAGGAAAAAAGTAACATTCGTTTGAATTCTTTTATGTTATAAAATTTGTACTATAGTTCAATAATGTACAAGTCTCAGAACGCTTACAGCTGGAAGGGGAGTATGTAGTGGTCACCCTATACTTTCCCAATCATCATCATTATCCGAAATAAAAAGTGTCTTAGTCTTTGCGCGATATCGTAATTAACTCTCTGCAGGCTGCACACGCCTAGTGTTATTTTCTCTTGCAGAAATAATAATCATATAACTTGACACACGACACAGTCGTTGTTGATTCTTCCTACTGCTAACACCTCGCTTGATTAAATATTATTTTAAAAGTATAAATTGTGATTCCTCGTTTTTAAGTTTGATAAATTGGATTTTGTATGTGAAATCAGAAGACATTTGTTTCACTCGCTAAACACATCAATGTCATCTTATGTCAATTGTCTAATTTAATTGCTATACCAAATTTAAATAAAATTGGGTAAGCCGTCTTTAATTCATGGCTAAATTTGTAAAAACCTTTAATACCAATTCTCCGTTATGTGAATTTTTAGCCAAAAATCTGAAATGCAGTTATTTTAACAACAGTTCAAATATAACGTTCACAAAGTTTCATCAATATCGTTAAATCCGATTTTGAGCAAATTTGGAAAAACTAAATGGGAGGTACCCGTTAAAGCCGGGCTAAAACAAAAATTCGAATTCCTCCTCTAGGGAATCATAAAAAAGTGCTAGACATGAAGTTTCAAGAAAATCCGTCTAACCGTTTAGGCTGTAGCTCGGTGAACAGGCACATACGCACACCCTCCCATATGCACATACTCACACGCACATCCGAACAGACAGACCGACGGACGGCATGAAGAAACCTACTTTTTTGGGCTTCTCTATCATCGTAATGTCAGGTTTGATTAAAACCTCAAAATTTTGTTATTACACGAAACCAATACTTGCCCTATCCAAATAAAAAATTTATGGGCGCTGCAAACTAATAACAGGATCTTGTAAAGGAACAAAGTACAAGCTTATTTTACTACTGGGAGGGGGAATTTTCTAAAAAATAAAATTGGTTTTATGTTTACAAAATTACACCTCCTGGCTAAACGGTGATAGATAGACCCTTTCTTCCTGTAGTAAAATATGCTTGTATTTTGTTGCTGTATAAAATGCCATTATTAGTTTGCAACGACAAAATTTTCCCATACAAGCCACATACAATTTTTAACACCTTTAAGGGTGCGTGGTGGCCAAACCCACCACTGGAGGCTTGGCAGGCTTTTTATAGCCAGATTTTTTGTCACACGTGCAAGGAGATGATAATACGACTAATTATTTTCGTTATCCAATGACATAAGTATTTTTGTCGCTAGCTCTTAGACTTTACTGCCGCTAACTTCGTGAAGATCCTATCAGCAAAGTTTTCTTTTTTAAGCTTATGACATATTTATTGTCACGCATTGTTATTTTGATGTATTATTATTTTATATTATATACAAAAAATAAAGCACGACTTGAGCTTAAAGACATATATTTTTTTGTATTTTTCACGTTCTTTATTCTTTTTTCTTCTTCATCTTTGAAAAAAGCAAATGTAGTTACGAAGTAAACGGCAGTATAGTGTTTAGCTTTTTTTTTAATCAGATGATATCGACGAGCGTCATTTAGATTTTAATATCAGCATTAAGTTCTTAGGTATGACCACCATACAACAAATTGTGTGTCAGTTCTTAGGTATGACCACCATACAACAAATTGTGTGTCAGGAAAAGAGGGGCGAAGTCATTTATATTTTATAATTTTCTTATAAATGTAATTTTTTCTCTTGATTTTTAATTTTTAATTCCTACCTACAAGATACAAAAAATATTGTTTTTTATACTTGTTTTCTTTTTTTTACAAAAAATAATCTCTCAATTTGTATTCAAAATAAAAATACGAAAACTATAAATATATGTAGCGGATGATGATTAGTTACAAAAGTTTAAAAATATTGAAAAATTGAATGAATATTGCCTGATTGTAATTTAAAACAAACTCCATCCATCGTCGTTATAATGTAATCCACTTATATCTTGCATACCTAAAATTTATAAATACATACATATATTTATCTAATATTAATTTACTTTACTATATGTATATACATTTAAATAAGTAAAGAAACACTGCATAATAGACATTCAATATATTAGTCACTATAATTATTTTTTGTATGAGTTCACAATTACTAGACGTTGGGATTATTTCTATGTAGTATGTTTCTTTTTAAAGATTTTTAATTTATTTATTTTTTCTTTGTATAAAAAGCTATCATCGTAATTTCGTTTGTTTAAATTTTTATTCGACTATAAATAATTCTCTGTGATTGGTGTTGTTTGTTTTTATAATTGTATCGCCATTGGGGATTTTTTTAATGATAAGTATGTTTTTAGTTAAGGAAGTTTGTATTTTATCATATATGTATGTTTTATATTTTTAATTTTTAGTTTTATTTATAATTATGCTTTCTAGATTATTTGCGTTCAAGACTTCGTCTTCATTTCGGTGAATGATTGTATGATTGAATGATTGTATGATTGAATTATTGTATGATTGAATGATTTGCTATAAATTATAAATTAACAATGGTTTTTGAAAGAGAGTTGTTGAAAAGGGATCAATGTTTAATATTATGTGTTGTAGGCTAATGTGCGTATGAAACTTAGGACAAAATAATAAGAAGGTACATACAATACGAACTAATCATCTAAATAAAAAGTAGGGAAACTAGAAAAAAAATTAGAGAAGGATATAGCGGCAATCAAGACCATTTTCTTAGATACAACTGGACGCGAAATATATACCTGTATACAACAAACATTAATGCAATACGTTTACATTGAACATGTAAAAATTTGTTCGCACCTTTCTGTAAATTTTGATTGACTAAAACGGCCTTATTTCTTAGAATTCCCTATTTTCCATCTGTACATATGAATAGTAACGCAGTTAGTAAGCTATTATGCTTCCCATATTTGACCATGGTATATTTTTTATAAAAAAAATCCACAAGCCCTTTTAAATAATATAAGCTTAAAAATAATCAAATGTAGACATGACTAAAATGTTTCATTAGACTTTAAATAATTTCGCATACCAATAATCAATTTAATATTCAGCTTAACGCTATCATCGCCTTAAATTTTATGGTTGAGAAATTCATGTTTAACTTCACTGTTAAGAGTATCCCCGCGTTTGTAATGTCAATTGTTACAACTCAAAGCAAAAGAGAGAAACAAAAACAATTTTTCTTTTCAGTCTGTGTGTTGATGAATTTTTAATTTATTTGGGCAGTAAAAATAAGTTTTCTTAAATGAAATAATAGTATTTGTGTTTGATGTCATGGCCCTTTTTACGAATCTGTCAAAACAAGCAAATATATGTTCTTTGTATATATACAAAGAACATAACCACCTATTTCGTTTTTAACTTGGTTATTTGTAAGCAAACAAACTAACTCGTCTTTACAATTTAAACCGCGTGTTTATATAAACGCGTGGTTAGCGATTGGATATTGGTAAGGGCCGATGCGTTTGCATCAGTTGTTTCCAAGAAAATCATACATCAATAAAAAACAATATTTCGTTTAATTAATTCATTCAAAATAGCATCTTGATCATTGAAAAAGAGCAAAATATGTACCTTGTGCAATATTAGAGTTCATTCAATTTTGGGAGCAACTATAGATGTCATAATTCCATAACCGTATGGCCATATTTGATATGGAATAATGCGAAATTACAAAAACCACCTTATGTAGGTACGCATTTGTTAATTTTAGTTAAATCGGTGCCATGAAATAAGGCCGTACGAAATAGGGCCATATTTGTTAATATGTATGACCTTATTTCAATTTATTTGCCTTATTGCGTTATGACATCTGCTAGCCTTAGTTCAATTTTTCAAAAGCAATAAGACCAACTCAAATAAATTAGAACCAAAGTATCAAATCATATTTCGTACCAATTCGTCCGAATTTTTAACTTTCATACCCTAAGTCGATTTTTTATTGTCTAACATTTTTTTCGCTACGGCGCTTGTTCCTTTTTTCTGAACACCAAAAAGAAATCGCAACTTTTGTTTTCCATATTCAATTGCCAAACGCGACGCTAGTATTTCGAAACAATTTCACTTTCAAATAAATACAATCGCTGGTATAAAAAATAATTTTATCAACTAAAGGAACGCTTCCTTTTTCTGACCATCTAAAATGTTCTGACCACCAAAAAGCTGTTTGCTTAAATTAAAATGTATGTACAAGTTATAATGTTTGTTGTTTTGTACGCACAACTGCTGATGGCGCATACACAAAATACACTGCAGTTTTCTTCTAAAAGGAGAGTTTCGGGTTCGTTCTTCCAACACATTTTTTTATATGGTTTTATTTCACAAACTCATTTGGCCTTATTCCATTTCTGCACAGCGCAATAAAGCCAAAGGTACAAATATGGCTTCATTTCACTAATGCAAAGTGAAATAAGGTCATATTTACAAATATGGCTTTATTTCGTACAGTAATATTTCACGACACCGTTAAATCATTCCTTTTCATGCACATATTCAATGTTCGTATTCTTGTGGTTGGAAACGGCTGTAGATCTTTACAGCTATTAAAAGTCGTTTTTTGGTAAGGTGCATCACATATTATTGCTAGTTTATTTTACTTATATTTTATAATTAGGTTAAAGTTTTTTTTCATGAGTCACTAAGTAAAAGCCCAGCCTTTAAGATAATATAAAGTCATTAATTAATTCAAGATAAATAAATCAATGAGTTTTTCCATTGTTTAGGGGCCGGTTATAGCGATCAGGAAAATGAATCAGGAAAAAATTTCAGGTCGATAATTAGCCATAAATTCATCTGATTTAAAACAAAAACTTATCGATTGCAAATAACTCAGAGAATTTTTTGTGCCAAAAAGATGTTCAATTTAACAAATATTTGTTGTAAGAAATGCATTTATTTATTTTCCTGATTGAATCTCACTTTGCGCATCAAATGAAACATATCGTTCTAATTATTTGAGTTCAATTTTCACTTGTTACACTGACAGATTTATGTCAGGAAAAGTTTTTCGTGTGCATTTCAATCAGGAAAACAGCCTGTCCACTGACACATATTTCGCTATAAACGCACATCAGGAAAAAATTCCTTTTCTCATTTGTTTCTACTTTTCCTGATGGTTTTTTCTGATCGCTCTAACCGGCCCCTTAGCGAACCCCCTTGTTCCTAACATTAAATTCCAGCGTATTCCTAATTTGGAATAGAATTTCACATCAGTAACATAGTGTTTCATATTGGGAACAAGAAAATTCTCTCAACTATGTCGAAAGAAAAAAAAAATAGTAAGACAGATAGGTATATAAAAGATAAATAATATTTAAAATCGTGAATATTAAATTGAATTTCTACTTATGTAATTTACTAGATTGTAGTAATTTCATCAATATCTAATTAAAAGACTGATGAGGATTTTTAGGATGACAGTCAGGTTTTTTTTGAATTTTTTGTTCTAGGCCTAAAACTAACGGTACCTGCCATATAACGCTAATGAAAAAACTCGTTTTTCTCGAAAACAGCTCTAATGATTATAATAAAATTTGACATAAGTGATACGAAATTAAAAGCCTTTCAGATAACGTGAACCATATTTCTTTAGGAACTGTTTTAACGGTACCTGCCATATAAAGGTTTTTTTAAATTTTGACTTACTCGTTTACGACTGAGTGGATTTTTACAAAATTTTATTTCTAAGAACACCTAGATAGCCAAACAATAATGGCATACTTAATTTTTTAATGACGTTTCTTAAAAAATTAGATAAATTTTTTTTTTGGAAATTGAGTATTTTGAAAACCAATGAAAATTTTTAATTAGCCAAAATTGGCATGCTCTAAAATTTTTAAAAAAATATTTCAAAAAAGTTGTTTGAAAAACATAGTTTTTTTCGAAAACTGGACCCATGATTTTGAAGAAAAAAGTTAAATTTATTGTAATATTTAGAAATTACTGGCATACCACGATTTTCTTGGAAAACTCTCGATTTTTATAAAATGATTTTCAAAGTTATTTATTTTTATTATTTTTTTTTTAAATTTCTTATTCAATTATTTGAAAAAATTTAAGAAATAATTTCATATAAAATAATTTCGTGGCAGGTTCTTTTAAGCTTGACACAAGAGCAAGTTTGTGCGAAACAGTCGTGCCTTTTATTTTATTAGTTTTTTATCAAACATGACATTATGTCGATAGCGAAGTCGAAAAAAGTGGGTCTGTCAGTCTATCAGTGTGTCAGTGTGTCAGTATGTCAATCTGTCAGTCTGTCATTCGCACCTGCAGCCTAAACGGTTGAACCGATATCCTTTTAACTCGGTATATAGGATATTTAAGGTGCCAGTCAGGAATTTGTGTTCTAGGCTTAAAACTAACGGTACCTGCCATATTACGGTTTTGGAAAAACTCGTTTTTCTCGAAATCGTCTCTAACGATTATAATAAAATTTGACATAAGTGATACGAAATTAAAAACCTTCCAGATGGTTTGAACCATATTTCTTTAGGAACAGTTTTAACGGTACCTGCCATATAACGTTTTTTTTTTAATTTTGACTTTCTCGTTGACGGCTGAGTTGTTTTTTACAAAATTGTATTTCTCAAAAGATTTAGATAGCCAAACAATAATGACGTTCTTAATTTTTTAATGACGTTTGCTAAAAAAATTGATTAATTAAACAATTTGTTTTTTGCAAAATGGAATATTTTGAAAACCAATTCATGAATTTTTTTTTTTTATTTATTTTTCGGATGAAAATTTTTAATTAACTAAAATTTTCAAAAAAACATTTTAAAAAATTTGTTTTAAAAAAAATGGATTTTTTTCGAAAACTCGACCAACGATTTAAAAAAAAAGTAAATTGCATGACTGGGTCGCACGAACTTGCTCTTGTATCAAGCTAAAACATAAATAAAATTAAATTTAAAAATTTTTTTATTAAAAATGAAAAATACGAATAAAATTATATAAATTGTTTTTAAAAGTGCTAAAACTACTTTTTGGAAGATTCAAACGCAAATCAAAGTAAAAAAAAAATTGTTGGCTGAATGCAAGTTTATCCAAAAAAATTATTCCAAAATCGTTAGAGCGGTTTTTAAATAAATCGATGTTTACTTAATGACTTAATTTTTTTACGAATTTAAAAAACGCCAATTTTAAGTACTAAATAGTTTGCATTTTATGCACAAAAAATAATTTTTTTCGTAAAGCCGTTTTCCAAATATTGAATTTACAAAAAAATTAATTAAAAAAATTCATTAAAACTAAAACTAAGCACATATGAAAATGTTGGTATCGAAGTATTATCAAGTCATCCAAGTCTTTCTAAGCAATTTTTTTTAAATTAAAATCGATTAACCCGTACACGAGATAGCTCAAGAAGAAAATAACGGTTCTATGGGAAACACCGTTAATAAGCTTTCAAAACATTTTTTTTGTAAATTTATTTATATATGTATTTGTATCAGTAAGAGATAGTTAAATATCTTGTAAAAGAAGACAATCATCTACAGATTCTATACACCTAAAAAAATTCAAATCATCTTCAAATAGAAGGCGAACAGAATTTGAGAAAATATATGGCATGTCGTTAATAAATAACAGAAGGTGACTTCCTTGCGGAACACCTGATGTTTCCATAACTGGGTTTGAAATCACTTGGTAAATACATACGAGTTTTATTCTAACCATTCAAACCATTTCAACATGTTAGAATGAAAACCAAATAATTTTAATTTTTGAATTAGAGTGGTTAACTCTGTGGAAGGCCTTTGCAAAATTGGCATAAATAACATCAATTTGGTATCCTTCTTCAAGTTTATTTAGAACGAAATCGGAGAAAATAGATAGGTTAGTGGTTGTTGACCTTCCTATAGCAAAGCCATGTTGGAACGGTGAGATATGTTCTTTTAATAAAAAAGAGAGTTTATCGTATAAGATTTTTTCAAATAGCTTTGGTATACTTATAGGTATAAGTTTGTAAACTATATAGGACGATAGTTCGATATTTCCTGCTTTGGACCAGTTTTGTGAATTGGAGTTAAAAATGATTTTTTCCACACTGAAATTCGGATCTACTCGAAAATTCTTCATTAGAGTTGGTATAATTTGAATTAAAATAGTGAGCAAATGAGTAAGACGAAAGATCTGAAAAAGTTGAACCTAGGTATTTCATATTGCTAGGAATACCATTTGAATTTTGTTTACTTTTAATAAACAACCAGAAACTTTTGCTGTTTGATTTCAGGTTGGTTTCAATTGAAAAAATGTTATTCTTATACAGAAATTTGTTCAGAACATCGAATTCACGCGCTAACCGAAGGTGTATGCATGAGAAAATCAATGAGAAAATCATAAAATTGCAATAAATTCAAAGAACTGAAATTTAAACGCCACGGAATATGCAACATATAACTCGCAAAATTGGCTTCGAAATTGACTTTCGTGTAATTTAACTTATATTTATTACAATTTGTATATCTTAAACAATCAACAAAAACTAGATCTAGTACACGATTGAAATTATTCTTGCAACCATTAATTTAAATTAAGTCAAAACTTGCGAAAGAATCTATTAATTCACATTCAAAATCTGAATTTACATTAAATGACATAAATTGAAGCTCTTCGGGAACAAACACCCATTCAACATTAGTTAAGGCCCCTATTACGGTTGTCAAATATCAATACGATAATTGATGCTAGTCAACAAAATTGATCCATCGGTTTATCGTTGTCAATTATCAAAATGTTTGATAAACTGCGAGTGCCACTCAGATTTGAGATCTATTGTGAATAGTTTCATTGACTAACTTGGAATTATCGTTGTCAAAAATATTGGTGTTTATCAAATTTTCAGTCAAACGCAAATTCGCTGTTGATAAATTATTTTGAAAGAACTAATTCGTTTTTTTTTTATAAAAAAGCCCAATTTATTGTTCACTTTTATATTTATTTATCGGTTAACATATTTTTATTAAAATTGACTTGCACGGACTGTTTTTCTTTTTGTTGTTTGGTTTGCAAATAGGAGGTGGAATGTGCTTCTTGGTGGAATGTAACTCACAACAACAATTAACACACATTTATTTTCAAAGGAGATGATATCTGCGGTGATGATTATGAAGTTCCCGAATGTTGAGATGTGGGTTCTGTTGGTTGGGTGTGAGGTAGCAATTTATTATTTATTATTAATTCATACTGAAGATTCCATTATAGCTGAATATTTAGAAGCAGGAACACTTAGTTTAAAAGTGATAATTAAGTTTTGTCAAAACAGTTTCTTTTTTAGTTAACGCATAACATTTAAATTGATTTGATGAAATGCCAGATTTTTGTGAAATGTGATTAATGAAAACGTGAAACACAAAATGAAAAATTGAAAAAGCTAACCAAAGACAGTTCTGTTGTTTCTCATACCAATCCATCGGTAAAGCCAATCGAATCATTGGTTATATATTTATCAAAAGAATCGTTTGGTCCTGATGAAACTGAACTTCTTAATAAAGGTTTAAATTTTACTGTGAAACCATTAAAGTAACCTGTTGTTGAACTCATTGCGGATATAGAAACTGCTATACAATATAAACCTTTTGAAGTTAAAAAACAAATAAGGGATGCTGCATTACCGCTGTTGAAAGCTGTTCAAACTTAAAAACGACAAGATTTAAGTAACAACAAATGGAGCGAAACCTTATGCAAATTAAAACAACATGATGTTTCCTAATCATCAAGTGGTGATTATGAACAAAAATGAATATGACCAAAGGATGAAAAAATCAATTGAAGACGGTAACTTTACGGTTTCCAAAAAATCTCTTCTTAACAAGATGATAAAAGATGCTAAATCTGCGATTGATATGGTTTCTCGTGTATTTCAAGTTAACAAATTTCGATTACTTGTTTCGAATTCGTGTGTCCCTCTAATGTATGGTCTTCTAAAAGTTCATAAAAGTGGTGAAAAAATAAGAAAAATCGTTTCCAATGTCAATTCACCTTTCTATAATTTATCCCGCTGATTAGTAAATGAATTAAAAAAATTCGGACCTTTCGAAGGCTACTCGGTGAAAAAATCAAAGATATTGTTATTGATGATGATGAAGTACTGATCTCTTTCGATGTGTCAGCTTTATTTCCATCAGTCCCAGTAAACATCGCCGTTAGAGCAATAAAACAACATCTTAACAAATTTGTTTTGTCCGAGGAACAATTAAATGCTTACATCAATGCCATTGAACTATGCATGAAACATAATTGTTTTAAATTTCGTGATGTTTACTACGCTAACGATTTTGGCTGCAGCATGGGCAACAGTCTATCACCATACGTAGCTGAGGCGTTTATGAGCAATTTCGAAACCGAATTAAGTAAAGATGGAGTTCTACCTCGAATTTGGTTTAGATATGTGGACGATACGTTCGCAATAGTAAAAGCATCCAAAGTGGAAGAGATCTTCGAAATCATAAATAATTGTTATCCTAGTATAAAATTTACAATTGAAAGAGAACATCCGACAAACCATTCTCTTCCATTCCTTGATCTGGAAATAAAACGCCATGATAAAAAAGTTATTCTATCTGTCTATTGAAAGTCAACTTCAACAGTGATTCATTTTGCTCATTTGAACAAAAAATAGCTTCATTTCACTCAATGGTACACAGACTTTGCAAACTTCTTTTATCCGTTAAAAATTACATCCGTGAATATGAACACATCAAACATGTAGCGGATGTAAATGGCTTTAACGAAACGCTTATTGATTCTTTAATCGAAAAACACTCCAAAAAAATAAGCCGCAACAGAGAAAGTACACTTTTTGATAAAAATAAATCAAATTTATCTGCACAAACCAAACGTGTATCTGACAATGCAGTTGCAGCTCAAGCCTATAATCTCAACAACAACGAACCACACAACAAACTATCGATAGATGAAAACCTCCGACGTTTAAAATCTGTCAACAATTAATTTAAATTAGATGCATTTGAATCTATTTTTATTTATAAAAACAACAATCTCATGAATTTAGAACCAAGAGCGATTGATTCACCCTTGTTTAATTGTTTAAAAAAGTTGTACATTAATTATGTTATTATTTCTAATTGTCTAATCTCTTGTTTATATATTATATGAATACATGTACTTATAATTTTGTTTTTAAATTTTGCTTTGTCTTTTTTGTTATCCAGTTTCTATCGACGCTGGCTGAAGATGGTTCCTCAGTTGTGAACTAAAATGGTCTTAATAGACTATTTTTTCAATAAAATTTAACAATTATGGTCGATTACCAAAATAAGGCTTTATTTTAGTGATTAAATTTAACTAAAAACCATCCCGATGTCTTCAGGTTTAGTGCCTTTATTAAACTTTGACAGATGAATTCATTTATATTCAGGAAGAGCACAAAGGGTAGCTGAAGAATCAGAAACAACTATTTTATTTATATATGGGGGCTTTGAAGATTTTTTATTAGAATGCACTTTTTGCCAAACAGAGCTGTTATTGATCTGAGGAGGTTGGGACTGTTGGGAGTCGATGTTAACCGAATTTATTAAATAAGGATTTGGTTGAGATGGCAGTAATGAAATGATTGGATTTGATTGAGATGTCAGTGATGAATTGTTCTGGATTTTATGCACTTTCGTAGAAGCGGAGGAAGACGGAAAATCAAGAAGTTGCGATTTTTTTTTTTGCAGTTTTCCGTGGTGGAGAATTATATGTAAACAATGATTTCAGAGCACCCAGATCATTTTTCATCTCACTCACACTTAGGGAGAGGTCATGAAAATTATTTATGAAGGTCGAAAAGTTTATGTTCGCACAAGAGTTACATTTCCAAAAAAGATTACGATTTAATAATGATTTATAAGAGATAATTCGATACAATTTTTGTGAAAGAAACGAACGCAGTAAAAACCACACTCGACGAATTCCGATGTTTTAAAAAGTTTTATGGCTAGATTACAATTGGCTCAAATCTTAGACGTTTTAAGAAATTATGTTCAACCGACTCAGAGAGAAGTTAGTCGAAGACTGAACAAAAACAAATTGAATAGAAACCATCTGTTGTAATTTTTTTTGAAGAAAATCGTTGGAGCCGTTTTCGAAAAAATTAAGCTTTAACAAAACCGTTATATGGCAGGTACCGTTATTTTTTGAGCTAAAAAAAATCAATTTCTCCTCTAAGGAATAGTCTAAAAACCCTACATACCAAATTTTAAGTCAATCGGAACAGCCGTTTAAGCTGTAGGTGCTGATACATATAGACTGACATACCTACAGACAGAAAGACAGAATTTCCGGATCCACTTTTTTCGACTTCGCTATCATCGTAATGTCATGTTTGATTGTTATCTCAAAATTTTTTTTTGCACGTAACTTCCCTTAGTACCTATAATCGCTAGATAAAAGCTAAATATTAAAGATCTCAGTTTTATACTCAGAATCAACCCCCTACAAATCTGCATTCAAGCTTGGAGACCTTCCAAACTTTGTTCAGATGGGCCATATTTCACCCTATTTTGACTGTACTACCAGCCTTGCACCTAGAACAAATCTAACAGTGAGCCCCAGCATTAGCATCATGGGACCATTGGACAGATAGCTAAGAAGTGGTAAATGTCTTTATTCTCATTTCTACTACATAAAGTACAAATTACAGAAGTGTCTTGCGTATGCGGTTTGAAATTGAATCCTAATATTTAACTCTTGCCTTAAATATTGTACTGATTTGGTACATAGACAAATAATTATTAAAGTAATTCCTATCATCTACAGTGCCGCTAATTTGAATAACTTCACCTTTGTTTCCACCTTACTTAAGCCTTCCTTGATATTTCTGACAATAAAACAATTTTGTTTCATAAGTGCTGAAAGAGTATGAACATCTACTTAGTTCTGAAAAAAAATCATAGTCCAAAAATTCAAAAAATGATTAAATTCATTGACAAGAACAAGAAATTTGTTGGCTCATTTTAATAGCTCCACCTTTTTTGGTTCGCTCTTGTATTTTTAGTTTTGCGAATTCTGAAAAATCCAATACATGTAAGGATTGAGGGAGATATAAGATATTAGCCCGTATAAATACAAATGAAAATTTACTCACGAGCTTAAATTCGTAGCCGAGTAAAGTATTTGAGCAAAATCATATATTGATAAAGACTTTACTCGACACACATTATTTCGAATTTTCGAAGCATAGTTAAAAATAATATATATCCGTCATTTATTTGCTTTTGTTTTAAGAATGCTTAGAGTACTTTTTGTTCAAAATTAAATTTAATTCGAAATTAAAAAATTAGCCAAACCAAAAAGAAAATGTGTAAGATATGCGTTTTTGCTTTTTACATACCTTGGTGCCTTACATTATTGTTAAAACTCAATTTTGTAGGTGTGGTTTGGTGGCCTACACTCAATCTTGAATGTATAATTGTGTAAATATACTTAACGATTTTTGTGAATATCAAAAATGCAGTTAGGTATGCATTTTAATAAACTTCTTTACTTGTGAAACGTTTAATCAGCAAAAATACATAAAAACCTTTTTTATTTATAACATGTAGTAGAATTACAAGCCTCTTTAATCGACTCCGTTCGCGGAATAGTGGCATATCAACCAAATCGCCAACCGTTTTAGAGAAAAGCTGTTTTTTTCTAAACATTGCAAGTAGTTAGGTATACCTACCGTTATTCTTAGAATCTAGATAATGTACAATTAAAACAAATTTTTGGGTGTATTTAACAAAAAACACTAATCAGTTTACGGAAAATCGCACCATGCGCTTTCGGTTATAAAGACGTCAGGACAGTAAAAGTTGTATGGTCCACTTTGTCTTCAAAAACTCAATTTCCATTCATTAATGGATGATTTCCCGTACATTTTTATTAAGTTAAACTAAATGTATACCTAACCATATACAAACATATGTATGTGCATTGTGCATAATAAATTGTACATGGCCAAATGAAAAACCATATTTGTACAAAAATTCAATCGATAAATTAATGTACACGTTTCCAACTGTATTGATTTTGCCATCTTAATCTTATTTTAGCATGAGAAAATTTATTTGAGTCACCTCTATAGCATGCTTAACGTTTTATAAGTAAAGTCCTAAAAATGTCCGTTTTATTCATACTAAATATCGTTTTCGAAAGACTAAATATTCAAATGAGAAACACAATTCAAAAGAGAATTAGCAAATTTTTTATCATACGTTTTTTGCCATTTAATCAAATGTCAACTTATTGAGTAAAGTAAAGTAAAATCATATTGTTATTCATATGACCTATTGTGTTATAGAACTGATTTGAAAATACCTTTTTCAGAGACTGCTGGTAGGCTGAAATCCATTACCTATGTAAGGGTAAACATTCAGAAACATCTTGAATTGATACTTAGAAAATTAAAATATCAATATTTAGCTGAGTTTATACTTCACCTCGTCTCGTCTCGTGCGAAGTCCAATTCTCTGATCTCAATCCAATTTAAAACTTGTGGAATTAGCTCAATTGAAAATTAGGAGGCCCATATTCTACAAATGGGAACCATTTGTGTGAAGCAGATCAGATGTTCAGAGGGCTAGGTATTTCATACCCCAGGGTCCTATAACACAACATGACAATTACTTGTACGACCAGTGAAATCCAACAACTTGTAAAAAATGACAAGTCTGTGCACACATCGACAAGTGTAACGATGCAATATGACAAGTGGGAAATTGTTTATTTTCCTCATTTCTGTAACAGAACGTGACAAGTATCAAGAAAAACTTGTCTAAATACAGCTGATTATGGACAAGTGAATTGATTGGCGGTCAGCCATCAGACGAATAGGGGGAATAACATGTAGCATACGAAAACATGCACGTGCCGTAACTATTCGGGACTGATGGAAGTGTGATCATAGCCTCTTCGCGGCGGCCGATAGTAACAAGCCTTTTAAAAAAAGGTTTGGCTAATATGATCAGGCTGGTTCCTCAGGTTGGCAACAGGTTAATTCCCTGTTCCGTAAAACTTCGAATTACGAGACCGACAACAAGCCTCGGAAACGGACTGATCTCACGACGACAACCTATGCAACGAAAACGGCAAAACGATTTACGAATTTTCTTATGGAACGTACGATCGCTCTATAGAGCTCGAGCTGCTCAGCAGCTAGCTGATGCCCTGTCAAAATATAAAGCTGACATAACAGCACTTCAAGAAATCAGATGGACAGGGAATGGTGTTTTACAGAAGAAAGAATATGACGTATACTACAGCTGTCATACAAAACACCATGTGCTCGGGGTAGGCTTCCTAGTCAGCGAAAAAATGAAGTCTACCACCATCGGCTTTAACGCTATAAGCGAAAGGCTATGCACCCTTCGCGTGCGAGGCAAATTTACGAACATCAGTCTCATTAACGTTCACGGACCTACGGAGGAGTCCTCAGACGAGGAAAAAGAGACTTACTACGAACAAGTCGAAAGGACCCTCTGCCTGTCCCAGGTATGACGTAAAAATCATCCTTGGGGATTTGAACGCAAAAATAGGTCGGGAGCCGGTATTCAGGCATTACGCAGGCACCCATAGTTTGCATGAGAACACTAATGACAATGGACTTCGAGTCTTAGAATTGGCAGCATCGAAAAACATGGTTGTTGCGAGTACCAGGTTCCCGCGAAAAGATATCTACAAAGCCACCTGGGTATGATTATATATTAAATAAAACAAGTAACTTTCAATTCAATATCTTTATTAAATAAGGTTAAGGCATTGGAGCCATGCGGTTACTTTGACAGACAAATAAGAAGTAGTCGCCCAAGTGAATGTTCATATATGAGCTAAATAAATGTACATAACATATCATTACAAATAATGTAGATGAGTCAAATATTCAGACGATTACTATTTATAAATCTAGTGAATATAATTATAACATAATTCAACTCTAAGATATAACATTTCTCCCCTTTTAGAAATCTTCATTCATAAACAAAAATAAATTCAATTACTGTTTCATATTAACAATACTCAATATAATTTCTTACTAGCTAATCTAGTTGAACTTCTTATTTTTGTATATATTTTCTTCGGCGCTTATATGAACAGCTAGCAAAGTTATCTGATCTGTTTTCTTTTACTAATGGATCTTTTTCTTTATTAATGTCTTTTTGTTCGTTATCGTTTATGTTTATAGATTTGGACGTTAATGTTATCGAAGGATGATATTTATCTTCCAAATTAGATTTTCTCAGATCAGAAAACTGTACTATCCGCCTGTTGTTATTGTTAAGCAAGATTTCATAAACACAGGGACTGATAATTTTGGATATAATAGCTGGAATCCATTTTGCTATTAAATTATTTGAATTACAATACATAATCTTTTCCCCTTTCTTAAATGTTTTTAATTTCACATTTGTTTTAGACTTATTACATATTTCATTTTTATATTCATTCGGTTTATGTTTAATGGGATTAAAAGGATTTTTGTCAGTTAAAACACTAATAATGCTTCTTGGTTTAAAATTAAAAACAGCTTCTGAAGGCGATAGCTTTGTTACCGATGTTGGAGTGTGGCGATACGATGTTAAAAACTGTAGCACTTGTTCAACTGGTGTTATTTTTTTATATTTGCTATCCAGCAAAAATTTCTTAAAAACTCTTTTTGCTTCTGCCACGCCTCTTTCCGCTAATCCGTTGCTTTGAGGGTGATAAGGTGGTGACTTGGTAACAATAATGCCATTTTGTTTACAAAATTCTAAAAATTTACCGGAAGAGAATGGTGGTCCATTATCACTACATATTATCTTCGGAAATCCAAAGTAAGAAAAGCTTGTTTTTAGTTTTTCTATTACAACTTCAGCGGTTGATCTTGTAAGTAAATATACATCTATCCATTTGCTAAAAGAATCTACTAAAATCAGGTATTCAAATTTGCTGAAATAAAATAAATCAATATGTATACGCTCAAACATAAATGTTGTTTTTGGCCACGATATGGTTTCAGATTTATTTGCTTTCCGAGTTTGTTGGCATATCACACATTTGTTCACAAAATGTTCGATTTCCTTATCCAATTTTTTAAAATAAAATTGACTTCGAGCTACCTGTTTCATACGTGTCATACCTATATGATCGCCGTGAATCATTACAAGTACTTCTTCCTTACATGTCTCAGGAATAACTAATTTGTTACCATAATAAAGACACTGATTTTCAACTGACAGGCTATTTTGCTTGTCATAGAAATAAAGAATATCAGGACAGACGATTTTCGACCTCGAAGGCCATCCTCGAGACACATAAGCCATGACCACTTTTTGGATAGGGCAACTTAAAGACTGACTGCGATTTCGATTAATGTCTAAAGGATCACTATCAGACATGTTAAAAGAATTTATCAAAGTGTCCTCAATATATGATGGCTCCTGAAGAGGCAATCTGGACAACGCATCGGCATGAGTCATATGTTGAGCTTTTTTGTATACGATCTTGTAGTCATACATTGACAAAATAACAGCCTAGCTGCAGCTACAGCAGGGGTACTTCTATTTGGGTTGAAAATTTCCCTAAGTGGTTGATGATCGCTATGTATAATAAATTTGTTCCCATAAATGTACTTATGGAACTTGCGCACAGCGAAAATAATAGCGAGTGCCTCTCTGTGTAATTGCGAATAATTACGTTCCGCAGGACTTAAAGTACACGAAGCAAACATTATCGGACGTTCTTCCCCATTAACAAGATGCGACATGACGGCCCCAAGACCATATGGAGATGCATCTGCAGAGACGATGATAATTTTCATAGGGTCGTACAATTCAAGAATATTATTTTTCAACAACCATTCTTTACTATTTTGAAATATTTGTTCGCACTCTGACGACCAAGTAAACTGTACGTCTTTTTTCAAAAGATAATACAACTTCTCTAATTTATTTGATAAGTTAGGGATAAATTTTCCATAATAATTTAAGAGACCAAGATAAGATTGTAGTTCAGACAAATTTTTTGGACTAGGTGCTTTAACTACTGCTTCTATTTTTCGATTACTAGGTCTTATACGATTGTATGAAATACAATGACCTAAATATTCTACCTCCTCTGCAAAAAATACACACTTTTTTAAGTTAACTTGAATGTTGTGATCGTTTAATCGACTTAAGACTTCATACAGTTTATTTTTACAATCTTCTTTTGATATACCAACAACAATTATGTCGTCAATATACCCAAAAGCATTTTTTATGTTTTTAATGACCCGATCAATGACACTTTGGAAAATAGCTGGCGCCGCAGAAACACCTAATGGTAACCGATTGTATACATAGAGACCCTTTATAGTATTAATTACTAAATACTTATTTGAAAACTCTGTTACCTCTAACTGTTGAAACGCACTTGTGAGGTCTATGACGCAAAAGAACCTGGCATTGGCAAGCTGTGCGAATATGTCTTCACAAACAGTTAGAGGGTAATGTTCCATAAGAACGTATTTATTTATAGTTCTCTTAAAATCCACACAAATCCTAATGGATCCATCTGGTTTCGGTACTACGACTATAGGACTAGCGTTTTCTGCATATTTCACGTATGAAAGTACACCTAGCTCACATAACCTATCTAGTTCATGCTCGACTTTTGCCCTTAATTGGAAAGGAACCGTGTAAGCTTTGTGAAAAAGCGGCATATAATGCGAATTTACACGAATATCTGCTGTAAAACCCTCAATTGGCTTTGTTAAATTATTTTGAAATGCGCGCGGAAATTTTAATTTTATTTCAGTGAATTCTTCAACAATATCTGACTCGACCCTAGACACAAGCTTGTTCTTACAATCGATTTTTTCTGACTTAACTAACGGAAAACTATTAACCTCCGCAGACTCGTTCGACTTAAATTGTGAATTTAAATGACTTACTTGACAATGACTTAAATGACAGTTTTGTGAAACAGCTAAGTTACCACATATATTCTCTCTCCAGTTTGGTGTAAGTTTATCCAACCAAGGTCGTCCCAAAATGGGTATGAAATTGTTTTTGCACTTAACTACCGACAACTCTAGACGTATTTTCTCCGACACTCCAACATTCGGCCACTCCACCATGACTTCACAAACTCCTATACACTCCAATGCATGACCTGTGATTGCCTGAAAATTAATTTTACAATTTTTAAGAAGTAAATGACTAAATAACTTAAAATAATCTACGTAACTTATGATAGATTGACATGCCCCTGTGTCCACTTCCATTTGAACCGCGCTTCCATCAATCGTGAGAGAAGTGATTAGACGGTTACTGCTACTCTCAGACAAATTGAAAATGTTGTTGACTCTTGCTGGGCTGCACTCACTATCGGTATCTTCATTTATGATTCTGATTTGCCTTCTGCTGCCAGAACCAGAATTTTTACAAAATTTAGCAAAATGACCTCGACATTTGCATATATAGCAAGTTATTTCTTTTGCCGGACACTTGTATCTATGATGATTCCCACATTGTCAGCACTTGTTGTTTGACTCGATGCACGTGTTTGGCGGCACTCTATGAGATAACATGTTATGTGTGCCATGTGGTGGCTGAAAATTATGTTTCCGATAAAAGCTCGGCTGTTGTTGATTACTTTTGTTTTTAACAACGTTCACATGGTTAGGCTTTAGAATCAACTGGTCCTCTGCAATAAGTTCGAGTTTTATCGCTTTTTCTGTAACACTTTCGAACTTCGCGTCGTCGTCGTCGAGCAACTTTTCTTGAATTTTGGGGTTATAAAGCCCAAATATAAATTTGTTAAAGCTTCATCTAGGAAATCTCCAAATTTGCAGTCTCGTGATAAAAATTTAAGCGCGACGATAAAATCTTTTATAGGTTCTCCCGCTTTTTGACTGCGCTGGTAAAACTTGAATCTTTCAGCTATAGCAAATTTCTTTGGAGCATACAATTTACGAAGCACTGACACAAGATCATTGTAAGACTTGGTGTTTGGTTTGACGGGAGCTAAAACAGTTTTTAAGGTTTTGTACGCTTCAGAACCTATTAAAGTTATAAAAACTGACGTCTTTTTTTCATCGGGGACTTCATTGCACTTGAGGTACTCTCCTAAACGATCGATGTATTCCTCGAAATCGTCACCTGGAGCAAACGTTTCCATAGACCCAAGCAATTGACTCATTTTTATATTTTTTGAACAGACTGACTGGCCTGAATCTGGAACGATGCTGGACGTGCACAGTGGTTTATTCTCTGCTGATGACTTTAATTTTTTACTTTCCTCTTCTGAATCCGACATAAGACGATTACTTGACTAACTGCCCGACGCACGTAGAATTTTCTTCACGTTTATCCTCGTCGCCAATATTATATATTAAATAAAACAAGTAACTTTCAATTCAATATCTTTATTAAATAAGGTTAAGGCATTGGAGCATTGCGGTTACTTTGACAGACAAATAAGAAGTAGTCGCCCAAGTGAATGTTCATATATGAGCTAAATAAATGTACATAACATATCATTACAAATAATGTAGATGAGTCAAATATTCAGACGATTACTATTTATAAATCTAGTGAATATAATTCTAACATAATTCAACTCTAAGATATAACAGGTATCACCTGATGGAGTCACTCGTAACCAAATAGACCACGTGTTGATAGACCGTCGCCACTACTCGAACTTGATGACGGTACGAACGTACCGAGGCGCCAATATCGACTCGGATCACTATCTTGTTGGTATGGTCTTCCGAGGGCGGATTGCCTTGCGAAGACGTATTGCATCCGCCGATCAGGTTCGAATCAACACGGCCGCCCTGCGCAATGAAAATGCCAGTAACACCTTTGGTAATGCGTTAGGACTCGCCCTAAAATCACTTGATTTAGGGAGAGTAAGTCCTGGAGCCAATATGCTGGGCGTAGATGAGAAGTGGACACGCCTTAAGAATACTGTCATTAGTACTGCCAACTCCATCTTAGGCAGCAGTCGTAGAAATCGGAACGACTGGTTTGATGATGAATGCAAGCTAGCGACTGAACGTAAGAATGTTGCGTACCGAGCAATGCAACAATCTCATAGAACGCGGGCACGCGAAGAAGAATATAAAGAGCTCAGAAGAATAGAAAAACGGCTTCACAGACAGCAAAAATCAGCCTGGGAGAAGAACTTAATCTGTGAAATAGAAAAGAGCCGAGAGCGAGGTCCGCACCAGGCGCGGAAGTTCTACCAATCCGTCCGAAACATGACGCAGTACACACCACGCTGCACATACTGCAAGGACGGAGAGGGAAATCTGATCACCGATCCACAAAGCATACTGGAGCGATGGGAAGTGTACTTTAATGAATTGCTAAATGGTCAACTCACTGCAGAAGTGGAGGCTCCACTGCTTCAAGACGAATACCCTATGTTGCCGTCACCAAGCATAGAAGAGGTTGAGAAGGCTATAGACCGGCTAAAGAAAAACAAAGCCCCGGGAGCTGATGGTATACCAGCCGAATTATTTCAACACGGTGGGCCAGCTCTACGTCAGGCATTTCATGATATTATAGTGCACTTGTGGGAGCATGAAGAAATGCCAGAAGACTGGCGAAATGGTATAATATGCCCCATATATAAGAAAGGAGATATCACAACGTGCAGCAACTATAGAGGTACCACGTTGTTGAGTACCGCCTATAAGATACTCTCCTCTATCCTACAAGACCGGATAACCCCATACGCTAAAACCATCATCGGACAATATCAGTGTGGTTTCATTCCAGGCAAATCAACAACTGATCAGATCTTTACCTTTAGGCAGCAATGGAAAAATGTCTAGAATTTAACATCCCAACATACCACCTGTTTATAGACTTTAAGACCGCCTATGATAGCATAGCCAGGGTAGAACTTTACAAAGCCATGAGAGAATTCGGCATCCCAAATAAATTTACACGACTATGTAGGTTGACCATGACCAACGTAACAAGCCAAGTAAAAATAGCCGAATTGCTATCCAGACCAATCAACATCTTTAATGGACTCCGACAAGGGGATGGTTTGGCCTGCCTCCTCTTCAACCTGGCGTTGGAGAAAGCAATCCGTGACTCTGGCACGGCAACAAGAGGGACCATCGTCAACAGGTCCAGCCAGATACTGGCTTACGCAGACGACATCGACATCATCGGAAGAACCGAGCAAGCTGTACACGATTCCTTCATCCAGATCGAGCAGGCGGCACAAAATCTGGGGCTGCACATTAGTGAAGGTAAAACAAAGTACATGGTGGCGTCGAATGCGAGAGGAACAGTTGATCAAACAATCAAGGTAGCGGAGCACGAATTTGAAGTGGTGCAATCCTTTAAATACCTTGGGTCAATAGAAGCAGCCGATAACAATATAGAAGAAGATATACGCGGGCGGCTTCTCAAATCCAACAGAGCCTACTACAGTCTGTCAAAGCTCTTCAAATCCAGAAATCTCACCATAACTTCAAAACTACTGCTGTACAGGACCATGGTCCTGCCAGTACTCACATATGGATCCGAGACTTGGGTGCTTAGCAAAAGGCACTCTGACCTCGTAGCCGCGTTCGAGAGAAAAGTCTTAAGGAGAATTGTTGGCCCCATATGTGAGGAAGGACGATTCCGGAGACGGTACAATCATGAATTGTACGCAATCTACCTTGAAGTAGATATCGTGACAAAAATTAGGCTCGGTAGACTTCGGTGGGCAGGGCACCTAGCTCGCATGAGCGAAGAGGAACCTGCTCGGAAAGTTCTTTGTGGTACATTCTATGGCAGACGACAGCGTGGTAGACCATGCTTGCGCTGGAGAGATGGCGTAGACCAGGACGCCCGGAGCCTTGGGGTGCGCAACTGGATGGCGTCGGCTCGAGACCGGGATAGGTGGAGAGACTTGTTGAAGGAGGCCAGGACCGGTCCCCGGTTGTCAAGCTGATGATGATGATGTTGATACGCTTACAAGTGCACTTTTCCTTACAAAAAGAACAAAATAATTATAGAATTAACAAAATATTGAACTAAAAACATGTTTTTCATTCTAACTTCGACGAAAAAAAAAATCAAAAAAATAAACAAAACCTCCGAAAAAAACAAAATTGTATACTCTTATTTCGATAATAAAGCAATCTTCTTGTCCTTCGCAATTTGTCTCATGATCCCTTCGCTGAACACTTGTCAAACAGTGTGGACAAGTCGAGGGAAATAAATTATTCTGATAAGTTTATCGATTTCCGTTGTGTTACAGAATGCAATGGTCCTTGTCGGACAAGGAATTTTGGACTAGTGACCAGGAAACATGCCAAAATTTTGTAGTCAATGCTACGCACAGATTCCAAAAGTTTTGGACAATGATTAAGGATAATCTATCTATTAGAGTAAGTAAGACGAAAATTAAAATACATGTAACTCAAAAATATTTATTACAACGAAAATTACTCTGATACTTTAGAAAGACGCACATATGTTTGTCCAAGCAAAAAACCTTCATCGACAGTAATAAAACTGAAGAATCTGCGTTCGCTAAACACGATAATTTGCAAACAGGGATTTAGAAGACTTAATGTTTGGGAATCCATACTCATCAATAAGCTGCATAATAAAGCAATTAATGACAATTTCGGTTTTGCTGACTCAGCACTTGTTAAATTGTTCAAAAATTGATTGATACTTTTTGTAATTTTTGATAAGCTTCAAGTTAATTTTTTTAATATTTATTTGGTTGCGACCTGATGATGATGATTTTCTAACAAATCGAAACGCGTTGTCAATAAAATACAAAATATAAGTTTAATTATTTTATAAAAAAATAAAGACTATAATATTTTATTATTTTTCAATAAAACACGATGTAAACATGCGGATACTTTTTTAAAAGGCTTCTTAAAGTAAAAACAAAACACAGGGAAACACCAGGCTTTAGACTCCAACCAACTTCTTTCAAACTTAGAAATTATCAAACAAAAACTAAAATAAAAATGTTAATAAGAACAATGAAAAAAATTAAAAAAGACAAATAAAAGTAAAAATCGTGCCCATCAAATCGAATTTTTACTTATTTTATGGGTATTTCCATGGTCCATATTAGGGTCACATTTTCAAATGTGTTAATTAAGTGTTTTTTTAACTTTTTGTTCATTTAAAAAGTGTAATTTTTTTTTTTTTTATTTTTGGTTTTGTTTTACAATTAGTTTATAATATTTAAATGAATATATAATGTAGTGCCCCGTGACGTAGAGGTTAGTGTGTCGGACTTCGTCGTTCAGCAACCGTTAAAGAGTGCACTTCGTTGGCGACTTTCACTATGTTCATTTTAACTAGAGACGCGAGTGTTTAAATCAGATAGTTTAACCTACCATTTTCAAGTGGCAAGTTAGCCTAGGTGGTAGAGCAGCATGCACAACAGCAGCAGCGTCAACAGCAGCAGTCACAACAACCGCCACAACAGCAGCAGCCACAAGCAAAGCGAGGTAAGATGCCACCCATTAACACATTTAAGATGGAAATAAAAGAAACTATTCAAATATGTAGGTCGGTCGCGGTCGTAGGCAATAATTTTACAATCAAGCGGCTAAACGCAGACAGGTATTCTATTCAGTGCTCATCTTTAGAGCACTACAGAAAAGTCAAAGACCTTCTGTCTCAAACTAGAACTGAATTTTATAGTTTCACCCCTTAGGAAGACAAGCTTCAAACAGTCCTCCTGAAGGGTATCGAATCCTCTACGGATCCGCAGGCGCTCTTAGCAGAGCTCCGTCAAGTGGCGAGCGACGATCTCGTTGTTATCGGGGTCAGACCGTTTACCACAATCAAAGCCAGACGGGAGAAATGGAAGTTACCATTCTTCCTAGTTCAGCTCTCGCCCCAAAGCAAATTGAGTGGGCTAAGGAATATAACAGTCCTGGATTACCAAGTTGTACGATGGGAAAAATTAAACAAGCAGAAAGACATGCTTCAATGCATGAACTGCCAAGGGTTTGGACACGTTGCAGTTAACTGTGGTAAGGACCCAGTCTGCGTTAAATGTGGAGATACCCACAAAACAGGGGAGTGTAAACTCGGGCAAGATAGGGTCACAGATATGACCCAGTTAAAATGTGCGCTCTGCCGAGGCTCCGGGCACCCCGCAAACTATTGGGGATGTCCGAAGTTTCAGGAGATAAAGCAAAACAAAGCCCAAAAGAAAACAGTTGAGGTGAGACGCCCTGAACTACGCCAGACAACAACGTCAATCCCGCAATTTCTTACGCCCAAATGGCGTCTGGAAAGGGAAAAACGTTACAGCCTCAACCACAGGTAGCCAAACAGGTCCAAGTGCCTACGGCTCCTGTTCCAGAGGCAGATCTGATGCAGGTGTTGCTGACCATTCATGGTCAGTTAACCGACGTGCAAAAACAGATCAGGGAGCAGGCGCCTAGGGTGGATTACCTCTACTCTATTCTGCCGGCAACGCGAAATGGTTAAAGGCGCGCTGCCTGAGCGACCCTTTAAGATCCTAGCTGTGAATGTAAATTCGCTGATTAGGACCGAACGTAGAGCAAACCTCTTTCATTTGCTGCAAGACCAAAATGAAAGAGGTCAGGGGAAAAGAATGTACGCAATCGCGGTGTACGCACCTGACGCACCTCAGCCAGCTAATTTTATCGCAGAGCTCGAAAAACTTTTCGAATGCTTAAGACTGAACTTGGATGAGAATTATTATCTCATGGCAGGGGACTTAAACGCCAAACTTGTAGATTGGGGAAACCAAATACAAAATCCTAGAGGGAACCATCTTTTTAATTGGATGGATACAGTTTTGAGTGTAGGATCGACCTTCTGGCTACAGATAGACCGTCATTTCCGAGAAGTGGTAGTTTTCTGGATCTTTTACTGCTTGACTCACGACTAGTTATAACTGACGCAGCAAATCAACAGACAAGAAACTGTTTACGAACGATTGAATACGACAGTGATCACTGCGGACTTGCCACCGTAGTACAGCTTCCGAGCGAACTTGTGGAGTTGGATGAGTATGTGCCTGTGCACTCTTACAATTTCAGTAAGACGCGCTGGCCACGCTTCTCCAACGCCTTGGCAAGAGAAATACGTTCCGATGACATTTCTCCACCAAATGACAGAAACCTGACAAACCTCGAGATCGACGGGTTCCTGACTCAAATGCATACGACTATAAAACGAACAATGGACAAAACAATCCCAAAATATAAAGAACAAGACTCTACTGGTTTATACAAGCACGCGACAATCGACGCACTACACCGACAAAGAAGTGGACTGCTGACTAGATTGAAAACTCTGTACAGACGTTTCACGGACACACGTGATCTGGAGATCAGGACATTGAAGTCGTCGATCAAAAACATTAACGTTCTGATTAGACAAAACTATAGATTATCTATTAATTTATATTGGGATAACAGAATTCGGGCTGTTAACTCTAGCGACCCTAGTATGTTTCCCCAAATAAGTAAGATATTTAGAAGAAATGATCAAAACGATCTTACATGTCTTAAACTCTAGAGGACAACAGATAACGAAGACGTACTAACGATTGCGGGAATTGATCCGGAAGGTGCCGTTTTCGATGATAATTATTATATGATAGAAGATCCTCAGGAAAAGGTAGAGGCTGTAGGGGCTGCTTTCCAGCAAGTGTATAAGGTGAATGCTAGCATTCGTCCGAATCATGACCTGGAGAACAGAGCCTTATTGCACAACTTCTACCTTGGAAATAACATAACGCAATGGCGATCTGAGAATATTGGTTTCACCGGGTTCAATGACGAAAACTTGGCAAACGCCACCATCGCCGAGCGAAATGGACCCAGTTCATTGTTAATTTCGAAGGTAGAACTTCAGTTACTTTTTCAAACATTAAAGAAAAAGCAATCTGCGGGGGTCGATGGTATACCCAACATTGTGTTACGACATCTCCCTGGGGAAGCCATAGACATTTATACCACACTGTTCAACAACACGTTGAATAATGCATATTATCCAGTGAGTTGGAAGACAGCTGTGGTCCATCCTCTCCCCAAAAAGGGAAAGGACAGCTCCAATCCGGCAAATCTTCGCTCGATAAGTCTTCTTCCAAGTATCAGTAAGGTATTCGAAAAGATTCTCATTAGAGCTCTGTTCAAGTGGGCTGAGGACAAGAATATTATTCCAGACAATCAGTTTGGCTTTAAGGCGGGACATGACAATATTCATGCCGCGTCTAAGTTAGTTTCTGATGTTCAATGGAACAAAGCAAACAATCAATGCACGGGTGCCGTTCTTGTTGATTTAGAGAAGGCTTTCGACACCGTATGGTTAGAGGGTCTTTATCTAAAATTAACTAGATTTGGCATAAGTAAACCACTGTTATATATGCTTCATGACAAGCTCAATGGTAGAAAGTTTGTTGTCAAAAGTGGCAATGTAACTTCCACCACAACTTTTGATATTAAAAACGGTCTACAGCAAGGAGCTGTGAACTCGCCGATTCTTTTTAGTATTTACACCAGCGATAGGCATGAGTGAGACTCATGCGATTGCGTATGCCGATGACCTTGTAGCGTACAGGACGGGTCCAAAAGTTGAAGTCATCAGAATATTTTTTTTTTTTTTTTTTTTTTTTTTTTTTTTTTTTTTTTTTTTTTTTACACTATCAGATCCTGTTCATAAGGAGCTTAGAGCAAGCTTCAGCTTATGAACAAAGATTTGCCAACACATTATATGTGTTCCACTGGCTCATCACTTAGTGCTGGTGTTAGTTGTTAGTAATGTAAAACAAATAACTACAATAACACAAGCACTATAATACAATAAAACATATATTTTAACAATACAAAATACATAAAACATGAACTAAAAGCGTGGAGCACTGGTTTTAAGTACATTTTTAAGATTTATTTTATTGTCATTAAAATCAATAATTTTAGAATTTAAATTGAAAAGCCTGCACATGCGGGTAAGCGGCTCATTCATACCGTAATTAGTCCGATGGTGTGGACAATGTAGGAGCTCAAGGCTACGCAGATGGTGAGCACCCCCACGATAATTGAGTCCAACACAAGTAAGTAGATCAGGTGCATCTAATGCGCCCGAAAGAAGTTGGTGGATAAAAACTATATCGTTATTTACACGCCTCTGTAACAAGGACTGAATGTGTAGAAGCTGAATTCGGTGTTCATAAGGTGGAAGGTTATAAGGATCTGTCCAGGGAAGACCTTTTAAAGCAAAACGAACAAAATTATGCTGAACTGCCTCTATCCTAGATCTATGAACATCATAGAACGGAGTCCATACCTGCGATGCGTATTCCAGATGCGGACGAACAAAACAATTGTATAAAGATAGGGTAACATAAGGGTCTTGAAACTCTTTGGACCATCTTTTTACAAAACCTAACATAGAGTTAGCCTTTTTAACAAGAGAGTTGATGTGCTCTGTGAAATCTAGACTTGAATTGAAGACGATTCCAAGATCTTTAAAACTAACAACACGGCACAATGTATGTTGTGAAATATTATAGTCAAATATGATGGGTACTCGTTTCTTTGAAAAAGTCATAGTTTGACATTTCGCTGGGTTAAGGTTTAATCCATTCTTGTTGCACCAAGTACAAAAGCTATCAATATCGGCTTGCAGATTCACACGATCACCGCTTGAGCATATAGATTTAAAAATCTTCATATCGTCAGCAAAAATCAGAATTTCACTATTGCGAATACATGATGTTACATCATTAATAGCAAGAATAAAAAGAATGGGACCTAAATGACTTCCTTGCGGTACTCCAGAGTTGGCAGTAAAAGGGTTTGAAAATGTTTTTCTGAATTTCACCTGGTAGGATCTATTTTGAAGATAAGAATATATCCAATCAATAAATCCAGCAGAAAATCCAAAGGCCTTAAGTTTAAAAATTATAATGTCGTGTGAAAGTTGGTCAAAAGCTTTTGAAAAGTCGGTATAAATGCAATCTAGTTCCTGTCCGTTCTCCAAAGCATTGGAGCACTTGTGTAAAAACGTAAGAAAGTTCGTTACCGTTGACCGCCTCTGCATAAATCCATGTTGTTGATTACAGATAATATTTTTGCAGAAAAACGTCATGCTATTACAAACCACTGGGAAATTCCATACACTGGGAAATTTCCCCGACTTAAGGGATAGCTAGAAAAGAAGTTGAAGAGGAAAAGCTATAATGGAGCTACATTTTTTTAGTATAATTGGAGGAATGCCATCTGGGCCTGGAGAGTAGTCATCTTTTAGCAATGAAAGAAAATGTAAAATTTTGTCATGTTCCATCGGAACGTTGTTAAAAGTAACTTGAGGACAGTCACGCAAATATTCAAAGAACTCGACATCAATATCAACACGAGTGTCAATAAAAGAGTTACTAAAATTTTTTGAAAATGCATTACAGATATCAGAAGAGCTCGTTAACGAAGAATCATTATAAACAAAGTTTATTGGATATCCGTCAGACTTCTTTTTTGAATTTACAAAATTCCAAAACTTCTTTGGATCAAGTTTCAATGAAACCTCCATTTCCTTTAAGTAGTCAGAGTATAAACTTTTAGAAAGGTTATTAAACTGCTCAAAAAGCGAAATATACACATTATGATCCAAACTAGAAAGACTTTTGATATAAGTTTTCCAAGCTTTATTTCTTTTGTTACGAAGAGATGTGAGCTCCTTTGTAAACCTTGGATGTGAAACTTGGGAAGTTTTAGAGAGTTTAGTAGGAACAGATTTTGCTAAGCAGTTATTGAAAATAGTATAAAATTCAGTAACTGCAACGTCAATATTAGTTAAAGAAATATCTGAAATACCAGAGGAACTTAATTCATCATAAAGTAATTGAAAATTAGCTTTACGAAAATCAAGAGAATATGAACAGTCATGAGACTGAGTGTTATTGAGCAAATGGCAGCTCAAATCCAAAAATATATCAAGGGGAGGATGGTAGCTGTCTATATTAGATAAGGCTGTGGCAGATTCTACCACAACAACACTAGCAGCGTCAGATGAAAAGACTAAATCGAGAATTCGATTTTTTAAGTTTTTAATACAGCTTACTTGCTGTAAGTCAGTACAAATAATATTATCCAAAAGAAGAAGCTCCTGTTGAGAGGAAGTAGAGGATGCTTCAAAATAGGACTCGTCTTCTGAGGGGATCCAATTAACGTTAGGCAAATTGAAGTCACCCACCAGTAAAATATTACTATTAAAGCCAGCTGTAACAATTACATGATCCAAAGCTAAGGAGACCTCAGAATAAATTGCTGCTGGACTTTTAGGAGGAATATAAACATTCAGAATGTAAAAATCTTTGGATTCAATTGAAATTCTAAGGCAAATAAGTTCAATTGATACATCAAAAGGGAATGAGACAAGATTAGATGTGAGGTGATTACGAACAGCTATCAAAACACCACCACCAACTTCTTTGGGCTTATCTACATGACGGTCTTTTCTGAAAACATTGAACTCTTCGTCAAAAATTTCCTTGTCTAAAAAGGTGTCATTGAGCCATGTTTCAGTAAGAACAATGATATCATGCGGAAATGCCTGAGATTTTTTGAAAATTTCAGCAGTTTTGCTGCGAATCCCTCTAACGTTCTGGTAGAAGAGGGATAACCTATTTAGTTTTTTGAAGCAGGGATTTCCGAAGATTTTCGATTAACTCTTTGTTTAGAACGCACCAAAAATTCCTTAACAAGAGTATCGGTAGGCCAATACTTGCTATTACAAAGAGCATCAAATAATGATGGGGGAGCTGTTATTTTGAAAGAGGATACGAAGCTATCAGGTTTACTGATTTTAATGCATTTAATGCATGAAGAAGAAGAGATACATTTGATGTCCACCAGATGTTGGAGTATATCACTGGATTGAAGGTTGGGGTCCAGTCGGGACACAAATATTAATTTTGGCCTAGGTACTGCTTCAATTTTTTTCGGTGCTACAGAGGTTATCACGGAAAGAGAACTAATGGTAGGATTTTCAATGTCAACTGTTTGGATGGGCGTATCAACGGAAGCTATTGGTTGATCTAAGTCAGCATTTAAAATGATGGCGGGTGAAATGTTCATATCCTGGACAGGAACTGAAGCGTTTTCAACAGTTTTATTATTATTGCTCCTAAGGTTCGTACGTTTAGGAGCAGGGTAAGGGTTTTTCGATGACGATGAACCCTCACGGCCTCTTTTCTTGCTCTTAGAAGAACTAGAACTAGAAAGTTTTCATCATCTGTTGAAGTTGATTTAACAGATGTTTCAGTTGCTAACGGAAACGAGTTGACATTTGAAATTATAGAATTGAAATGCACTAAGAGATCTTCAAATGTCTTCGAAATTTTCAAGACATCTGTTTTCAAAGCCGACATTTTGAAAGAAAGTTGGGAAAGAGACAGTTGCCTACAATTAGCACAATACCAAAAAGCAATTTTTGAAGAAATTATCTTTTCAATAAAAGCACTAGTTGAGCCAAGGCACTTGGCGTGGAAAGATTGACCACAAGAACCAAAGCATTCGAAAAGGGGGACTGAGTCCGAATGCTCAAGGCACTTAACAGCTGAGCAATTCATAATAATAAAGAATCAAGAAACAACAAAAATTAAAAAAAAAAAAAAAAAAAAGAAAGTAAGAACAAATAGTCTTGTCTGGGATTCGAACCTGAAAAAATTTATCACTTGTATGAACTCAACCACGAGCAGACACGCACAACCAGCGAGCTCAATAAAAATATGAATTTAGAGGAAAATTAAAATAACAAGATAGTACTAAAAATTATTATGACATCAAAAGAGCTTCTATGATGATAATATTAATAGGTAACAACACTAAAAATAACACCATCAAAATCAAACTACCACTATATCAGCAAAAAAAAAAAAAAAATCACTACAAATTTCCAAATGGGAAAACAAAATTATTAAAATATATTATGAAGCAATCAAAAAGAAGTAAACATACTACCACATTATCAAACAAATTCTTATTTGTAAATTAAAAGGAAATTTAATAATTAATAGACTTATAATCTTATGTTAAATTCACAAAAACAAAATAAAATTGTAGAGCTAAAACAACACACGACCACAATAACTAAAACCAGTGCTGTCACTGAATTCAGTGTCTTAGGACCCGTCTTGGATTACACAGAACACCAGAGTCGGAGTACAAACATTATTATGCTAACGAGGTCTTATACAACGGGGCCAATATAAACAGGATAGATAACTTTTTTAATTAAGCTGATTCGGGGTCACATTGCAAGAGCGATGACCTCAGCCAATGGACTTATTCTCGGGGCTTACTACCCTTATGATGAATATAGTGAGAGCGTTTGTCTTAACGGTTTCATCCCGCCCGAGACGTTCCACTATTTAGACAGTCGGGGGCTGATACAGGATAGATTGGCGGTTCCGTTAATCTACCACGTCGGCCATAGAACTGTGGATCGGCGAATCCTGTATGGTCGAGACGTCGGCTCTGGGAACGGAGCAGAGCGTCTGCGGTTCAGTAGAGCTGTGCCCCTTCGGGACAAAAAGGACTTGAGGTAGGTAGGTAAGATGGCGGTTTCTCAGAACAACTGTTCCGAAGAAACCCAATTAGCGCGGAAAAGCGCCGTTTTGATACCATAACTCGTTTGACCTAATTTTTGTGATATAGTGGTAGTGACTGTTAAGCTTAGGGGACTAGTTTTTGGTCTGTGCCAGCAGTCACAAGGGAAGAACCTGGCTCACACTGTGTGCTGGGTGGTTCCATTTGGACTGAAAGACGACCAATTAACTTTACACCAGATCTATATGAGGCTAGGCCTGTTCAAAGGCGGTACACCTGCCAGGTGTAAATCCGTGTTTTGATGCTTTCGCCGCAAGATAGAGAAAGTGCTAGTCCGAAAAGCTATTCCTAAAGGTAAGTTCCAGAAACTTAAAAGGTGAAAGTTGAAATGGAAAGTGAGTGAGTGCTTTGAAAAGCTAAGGGGACCAGTTTTTGGTCTGTGCCCGCAGTCACAAGGGAAGAACCTAGCTCACACTGTGTGCTGGGTGGTTCAATTAGGACTGAGAACCTGCCCAATAACTTTACACTAGATCTATATGAGGCTAAGCCCGTTCAAAGACAGTTTATACCTACCAGGTATTAATCAGTACTCTGATGCTATTGCCAAAGATAGAGTAAGTGCTAGTCCGAATAGCCAGTCCTAAACGAAAGTTCCAGAAACTTCCAAGGTGAAAGTTGAAATAGAGATATTGCTTGGTTTGTTAGAGCCAACTGGTGCTGTTGAGAAAAGCGGTAAAATCATTTATCCTTTTGTTCGACAGCACGTTTAGGTTGTCGAGAAACAGGCTACCAAATGCCTGGAGGCGTGATCTAGCCAGGGCCGGACAGTGGCAGAGGAAATGGTCAATAGTTTCCTTCTACAGCGGAGCGCAGTTTAGCTGCGTGTTCGCCTATTGGCCAATGGCCAGTGCCGATTGCAACGACCCTTGCCGTGTTCGTTCTGTTTCGTTTTATTAAATCATTCGATCTGTTTTTGTCATAGGTTGGCCATATCTTTCTAGTTATTTTACAGGTTGCCAAACCTTGCCACCTCTTTGTTGATTCTGAAAGGAAATGGTCATATATTCTGCCCTTCACAAAGCCCAGTGGAAGATCTACTGATTCCGCCTGAGAGACGAGAAGGGCTGATCCTTGCCTAGCAAGATCATCTGCTCGCTCATTGCCTTGGATGTCGCTATGGCCTGGGACCCATACGAAAGAAATTTTTATACTATCACTGAAACCTGAGAGCTCTGCTCTGCATTGATGAACTATCTTTGAAGACACCAGGCAGCTGTTAATTGCCTTAATTGCAGCTTGGCTATCTATACAAATGGCTACATTGTGAATATTATGGTTAGATATTGTTTTTTTGTTTGAGTATCCTACAGGCTTCCTTAATAGCAAGCACTTCAGCTTGAAATATGCTGGCAGCGTCGGGCAGGCGGAACGATTGACTAATTTTAAGTTTGTCGGAGTAAACACCCGCCCCAACTCCGTCAACCATCTTTGAGCCGTCAGTGAAAATTGTGGTGTCATATTCATTTGTCACCGTATCGTTTTTCCATTCGTCTCTGGTAGGAAAAAGCACATTGAAACTTTTATCAAAGTCAAGACAAGGGTATTGGTAGTCAATATGGACTGAGCGAAGATCTATCGGCAACAGTTTTAAAATTTGTCCATGACCATAGGGTCTTTCTGCCCAACAGCTTGCTTCTTTAAGCCTGGTTGCACTGCAGGATACCATGTATTTGATGTGAAGGTCTAGAGGCAAAAGATTAAGAATAACGCTTAAGGCATCGGTTGGGCAAGATCTAATTGCACCTGTGGAACCTATGCTGGCTGTTCTTTGAATCTTTTTCAGTTTGTCTATATTATATTTTTTACTTAGGGCTGGCCACCATACGATCGATCCGTATGTTAGAATTGGACGAACTACAGCTGTGTAAGTCCATAATATCATTTTAGGCTTCAGACCCCATTTTTTCCCGAAAGTTTTACTACATGCATAGAAGGCTATACTTGCATTCTTCACACGTTCTTCGATATTGATTTTCCAGCTAAGCTTAGGGTCCAGAATAACTCCTAGGTATTTAGCTTTTGTTGATAGAGAAAGAGTGTGACCGTTCAACTGGGGTAGGGTGAAGGGGGGAATTTTAGTCCTAGTGGTGAAGAGCATCAATTCGGTTTTATTTGGATTGACACCTAGTCCACAACTAGTAGCCCAGATGTCAACTCTTTTCAAGGCAGTTTCCATGATATCACTTATCACTGTATGAAACGCCCCTGATGTCATAACCACCAGGTCATCCGCATACGCCACCGCCTTTACACCACAGTTGTCCAGTTCACAAAGGATTGTGTCCATGACAAGCAACCATAGTAAGGGGGATAGAACTCCTCCCTGAGGTGTACCCCTATCTACGAGTTTAATAATGTGGTCATTACCCAACGTTGATTGAATGATTCTTGATCTTAACATGGATAAAATCCATTTTGTAATGTAAGCATCGACGCCGAACTTGACAAGAGATCCCTGAATCGAATTAGCAAGAACGTTATTGAAAGCTCCCTCGACGTCAAGGAAGGTTGCAAGGGTATATTCTTTATATTGAATTGTTTTTTCAATGGACTTGAACAAGCAAGTTAAAAAAACTGGTGTTTGGGTGACCACCTTGATATTGATGGTTAGTCAAAGTTGTTGCCTTGGCCGACCTTCGTATTTCTAAGGTAGATTAAGTAGGACAGTAACGGTGGCACCAAAAAAAAATGTTAAAAATCCATAAATAATAATATGGAAAACTAATAATAATGTCATGGAAAACAAGTTTTTAAAAAATTTTCTTGTTTAGGTTTAAGTTATATTGAATTTTAAATTTAAAATAGTCTTTACGCCGAAAGGCATTTTTTAAATATAGTTATAGTATAATTTAGAGCGCCCGTATGGGGCCAGTAAGTTAGTTAAGTTAATATGTAAGCTAGTTGTTTAAGATTTTTTGTCTAGCATTAAGATAGATATAAGAAAATGAAAAAATAAAAAATGAATTAAAATGCAAAAAATGTAGAGTGGCAGACGACGGATCTGAAAGGCGTGGGTTCGAGTCCCACTGTGGTCCGGGCTTTTTTTTAAATAATTTCTGGGAAAAGGTTACCAGAAATAGAGAGCAACAAGAAAGAGAGATGGGAAAACCAACGGGGACATCGAAAGATGGTCCCCCAACAACAAGGAAGGCAGTTGGAGGATCAGGTGATGTGTCATCCGACAGGAAAATAGCGGGGCCATCAGGCCAAGCAATAAGACCAACTGCAGCATCAGGGCAGTCCAAAGCCCAAAACGCAAGAACAACGACATCATTATCGGCACGTGCCGGAACCAGCAACATGGCAACGGCAAAAATATCAAGCCCGATAAAAGGGAAAAATCCAGGACCGGCATGTGTCGAAGAATCAGACCCTATGAAGAGAAGGCGCTACATAAGGTTTAAACCAAATCTGGTAGTCAAAAAAAAACAGCAGATGTTGTAGCAGCCCAGGAGGGCGCGGGCGTTCAGCCAAGTCTTCGGCTCAGGCCAAAATACAGAGGCAGCTGGATAGCTCCTCCAACGACGATGACGACAACAACAAAAGCAACGACAACAACGACAAGAATGAAGAAGGCGACGATGAAGCTGAGGGGGACGACATAAACGTCAAAGAGGCTAATGGAGCAATCACCCCCAACAACCAAAAAGACGAAAACGCCAGCCTTACAGGCGAAAAAAACGTCGCTGACGCAGACGCTGACGCCATCTCCTACAAGTCTGTGAAAGGAGAAGGACATTACGTCAGTGGCGATGTAGTCCAGCTGTCTGACGAACAAGAGGACCAGCAGATTGAGGCTTTGACGGAGCAAACCTCTTCACTCATAGAGCTAGTCGAAGCGCTAAAAAAGAAGCAGGAGGCACGACGGGAGAAGGAGCGTATAGTTGCTCTTGAGCAGCGCACCCGCCAACAAGCGCTCCAAGAGCAAGCTACGCAACAACAGCAGCCTCCTCAAGAACAACAACCACTCCCAGACCAGCAGCAGCCACAGAAGCAGCAATCAAGGAAGCAGCCACAACAACAGCTTCACAAACAGCAGTCGCCTCGGCAACCACAGCATCAGCCTCAGCAGCCACAGGCAAAACAACAACAACAACAACAACCACAACCACAACAACAACCACAACAGACACGGAAACAGCAACAGCAGCAGAAACAACCGCAACAGCAATAACCGCAGCAGTCACAACAGCAGCACACTCAACAGCAGCCGACGCAACAGCAGCAGAGACAACAGCAGCAACAACAGCAACAACAGCAACAGCCACATGCAAAGAAAGGTAAGGTGCCACCTATTAATACTTTTAAAATGGAAATTAAAGAGACCATAGAAATATGTAGGTCGGTCGTAGGCAACAATTTTATAATTAAGCGGCTAAACGCAGAGAGGCATTCTATTCAGTGCTCTTCTTAAGAGCACTACAAAAAAGTTAAAGACCTTCTGTCTCAAACTAAAACTGAGTATTATAGTTTCACCCCTAAGGAAGACAAGCTTCAACAGTCCTCCTGAAGGGTATTGAATCCTCTACGGATCCGCAGGCGCTCTTAGCTGAGCTCCGTCAAGTGGCGAGCGACGATCTCAATTTTATCGGGGTCAGACCGTTTACCACAGTCAAAGCCAGGCGGGAGAAATGGAAATTACCATTGTTCCTAGTTCAACTCTCGCCCCAAAGCAAATTAAGTGGTCTAAGGAATATAACAGTCCTGGATTACCAAGTTGTACGATGGGAAAAATTAAACAAGCAGAAAGACATGCTTCAATGCATGAACAACCAAGGGTTTGGACATGTTGCAGTTAACTGTGGTATGGACCCAGTCTGCGTTAAATTTGGAGATACTCACAAAACAGGGGAGTGTAAACTCGGGCAAGATAGGGTCACAGATATGACCCAGTTAAAATGTGAGCTCTGCCGAGGCTCCGGGCACCCCGCAAACTATCGGGGTTGTCCGAAGTTTCAGGAGATAAGAAAAAACAAATCCCAAAAGAAAACAGTTGAGGTAAGACGTCCTGAAGTACGCCAGACAACAACTTTCGTCAATACCGCAATTTCTTACGCCCAAATCGCGTCTGGAAAGGGAAACACGGTACAGCCTCAACCACAGGTAGCCAAACAGGTCCAAGTGCCTACGGCTCCTGTGCCAGAGGCAGATCTGATGCAGGTGTTGCTGACCATTCATGGTCAGTTAACGACGTGCAAAAACAGATCAGGGAGCAGGCGGCTAGGGTGGATTACTTCTATTCTATTCTGCCGGCAACGCGAAATGGGTAAAGGCGCGCTGCCTGAGCGACCCTTTAAGATCCTAGCTGTGAATGTAATTTCGCTGATTAGTAGAGCAAACCTCTTTCATTTGCTGCAAGACCAAAGTCCTGATGTGTTTATGGCTAGCGAAACTAAGCTAAATCAGAAACACAAACTGACTAATAAAAATTACAATATCGTAAGATGGGATCGGCCCAACTCCGCTCAAGGGGGTGGGGTCGCAATCTTAATACGAAAGGGCATTAAACATAAAGTTATATATAATAGTGAAGTGCGAAGGTTCGGGTTGCTAGAAGCCTGCATCGTTTGCAATCCTCTCTAGCCGGGGAAAAAAATGTACGCAATCGCGGTGTACGCACCTGACGCACCTCAGCCAGCTAATTTTATCGCAGAGCTCGAAAAACTTTTCAAATGCTTAAGACTGAACTTGAATGAGTATTATTATCTCATGGCAGGGGACTTAAACGCCAAACATGTAGATTGGGGAAACCAAATACAAAATCCTAGAGGGAACCATCTTTTTAATTGGATGGGTCGATACAGTGTTGAGTGTAGGATCGACCTTCTGGCTACAGATAGACCGTCATTTCCGAGAAGTGGTAGTTTTCTGGATCTTTTACTGCTTGACTCACGACTTGTCATAACTGACGCAACAAATCAACAGACAAGAAATTGTTTACGAACAATTGAATACGACAGTGATCACTGCGGACTTGCACCTTAATACAGCTTCCGAGCGAACTTGTGGAGTTGGATGAGTATGTGCCTGTGCACTCTTACAATTTCAGTAAGACGCGCTGGCCACGCTTCTTCAACACAAACTGACTAATAAAAATTACAATATCGTAAGATGGGATCGGCCCAACTCCTCTCAAGGGGGTGGGGTCGCAATCTTAATACGAAAGGGAATTAAACATAAAGTTATATATAATAGTGAAGTGCGAAGGTTCGGGTTGCTAGAAGCCTGCATCGTTTGCATTCCTCTCTAGCAGAGGAAAAAAATTTACGCAATCGCGGTGTACGCACCTGACGCACCTCAGCCAGCTAATTTTATCGCAGAGCTCGGAAAACTTTTCGAATGCTTAAGACTGAACTTGAATAAGAATTATTATTTCATGGCAGGGGACTTAAACGCCAAACATGTAGATTGGGGAAACCAAATACAAAATCCTAGGGGGAACCATCTTTTTAATTGGATGGGTCGATACAGTGTTGAGTGTAGGATCGACCTTCTGGCTACAGATAGACCGTCATTTCCGAGAAGTGGTAGTTTTCTGGATTTTTTACTGCTTGACTCACGACTTGTTATAACTGACGCAACAAATCAACAGACAAGAAATTGTTTACAAACAATTGAATACGACAGTGATCACTGCGGACTTGCCACCGTAATACAGCTTCCGAGCGAACTTGTGGAGTTGGATGAGTATGTGCCTGTGCACTCTTACAATTTCAGTAAGACGCGCTGGCCACGCTTCTCCAACGCCTTGGCAAGAAAAATACGTTCGTCATCGGAATAAATAAGATATTTAGAAGAAATGATCAAAACGATCATCCATGTCTTAAACTCTAGAGGACAACAGATAACGAAGACGTACTAACGATTGCGGGAATTGATCCGGAAGGTGCCGTTTTCGATAATAGTTATTATATGATAGAAGATCCTCAGGAAAAGGTAGAGGCTGTAGGGGCTGCTTTCAAGCAAGTGTATGAGGTGAATGCTAGCATTCGTCCGAATCATAACCTGGAGAACAGAGCCTTACTGCACAACTTCTACCTTGGAAATAACATAACGCAATGGCGATCTGAGAATACTGGTTTCACCGGGTTCAATTACGAAAAATTGGCAAATGCCACCATCGCCGAGCGAAATGGACCTAGTTCACTGTTAATTTCGAAGGTAGAACTTCAGTTAATTTTTCAAACATTAAAGAAAAAGAAATCTGCGGGGGTCGATGGTATACCCAACATTGTGTTACGACATCTCCCTGAGGAAGCCATAGACATTTATACCACACTGTTCAACAACGCATTGAATAATGCATATTATCCAGTGAATTGGAAGACAGCCGTGGTCCATCCTCTCCCCAAAAAAGGGAAAGGACAGCTCCAATCCGGCAAATCTTCGGTCGATAAGTCTTCTTCCAAGTATCAGTAAGGTATTCGAAAAAATTCTCAATAGAGCTCTGTTCAAGTGGGCTGAGGACAATAATATTATTCCAGACAATCAGCTTGGTTTTAAGGCGGGACATGACACTATTCATGCCGCGTCTAAGTTAGTTTCTGATGTTCAATGGAAAAAAGCAAACAATCAATGCACGGGTGCCGTTCTTGTTGATTTAGAGAAGGCTTTCGACACCGTATGGTTAGAGGGTCTTTACCTGAAATTAACTAGATTTGGCATAAGTAAACCACTGTTATATATGCTTCATGACATGCTCAATGGTAGAAAGTTTGTTGTCAAAAGTGGCAATGTAACATCCGCCACAACTTTTGACATTAAAAATGGTCTACAGCAAGGAGCTGTTAACTCGCCGATTCTTTTTACTATTTACACCAGCGATCTAATAGGTAGTCTCACTCATGCAATTGCGTATGCCGATGACCTTGTAGCGTACAGGACGGGTCCAAAAGTTGAAGTCATCAGAATTCTCTTGCAGCGTGACTTCGACAAGATTCAGTGATATTGTGATGACTGAAAGTTAAAAATTAACTTTCAGAAATCAGAAACTATCCTGTTTAGAACCCCTTTGTCTAAGGCTTCTAAGGATACAAGAAAGAACTGGAGAAATCTAGTGATCGTTGGACCAAGTGGACATCCACTGGCGAGTAAAGATGTAGTAAAGTACCTTGGTATCTAGATCAGTATATATATTTTAATCGACATATAGATACTGCTCTGGCCAGAGCTAGGGGAGCGTTTGCTCTGACAAGACGGTTGTTTTATAGCAGCCGCCTTGAAAACAGGGTAAAGGTGATTTGCTACATGGCCCTCATCCGGCCGATGATTGCCTATGGGTGCCCTGTGTGGTTTAACGTTGCCCCATCAAATGGAAAAGATTCGGGTGTTTGAGAGGCAGTGTCTTAGGACCTGTCTTGGATTACACAGAACACCAGAGTCGGAGTACAAACATTATTATGCCAACTAGGTCTTATACAACGGGGCCAATACAAACAGGATAGATAACTTTTTAATTAAGCTGATTCGGGGTCACATTGCAAGAGCGATGACCTCAGCCAATGGACTTATTTTCGGGGCTTACTACCCTTATGATGAATATAGTGAGAGCGTTCGTCTTAACGGTTTCATCCCGCCCGAGACATTCCTCTATTTAGACAGTCGGGGGCTGATACAGGATAGATTGGCGGTTCTGTTAATCTACCACGTCGGCCGTAGAACTGTGGATCGGCGACTCACGTATGATCGAGACGTCGGCTCTGGGAACGGAGCAGAGCGTCTGCGGTTCAGTTGAGCTGTGCCCCTTCGGGACAGAAAGGACTTGGTTAAGCAAGTAAAACAATTTTGGTCGTTGGGGGACCACTTTGATATTGATGGTTGACCAAAGTTGTTGCCTAGGCCGACCTACTTATTTTTAGGAATCAATAGGTATATTTTATGCATCAAAAAAATTATAAAAACAAAAAACTGCATTGCTCTTGTGGATATGTGCATTTGGCGCTAATACATATGTTTATATATTCATATATGCATATGTTTAGGTGTGTGTGCATTGGCATAAGCTGCTGCGGAAAAAAAATGCTGCTGGTGGCTGTTCTAGTTTTAAGTTATTTTAAGTATTTTTAAGTAGTTTTAAGTTATTTACGTATATTCATTACGTATATTTTAGTTTTATTTAGGTAAAGGGTAGGTTTAAGTTTTATATAAAAATGTCAAAGAAAAATGAGTTTTAAAGAATTTCTCGTTTAGTTATAAATAATATTGAATTTTAATATAAGTTAATCTTTGCCTTTCGGCGCATTTTTTAATATAGTTATTGTATAATTTAGGGCGCCCGCATGGGGCCAGTAAGTTAGTTAAGTTATTCTGTAAGCTCGTTTTTAAGGTTTTTGTCTAGCATTTAAGTAGTTATAAGTTAAATTGAAAATAAAAATTTAATTTAAAAAAAAAAAAAAAAAAAAATGTGTCGGACTATCACGCCGGAGGTCTGGGTTCGATCCCAACTTCGAGAACACCTTGTTTTTTCAAGGGCAATACCTCTTGCGAGAAAGTGACAAGTCCTCCAAGAGTATCATTCTCATGAAAAGTGAATCTCACCTTAGTCGGATGGATTAAACGTAAAATTGTAGGTCCCCTCCAATCCTGTAGAACTAAACTAATAACGCACACAAAAGGATTGGTTGAGAGTTATAATTCACTAGGCCGTGGTTCTGCGGAGCTGTCAGTCAGTTTTTGTTTTCAAAATGAGTTTTAATTTTGGTATTCCAATCGGTACTTTTCCCCGTATGTGTTAGAAAATCTTCTTTTAAATGTTGATGCTTGCTTTAAGCTTCATTTGAAAAAGATCCGATAGTGTAAAAAAAGCGTCGTAGACAATACTGTACTACTGAATCAAGGGTTGAAAAAAATAACAAAATAATTCCCTCATTATATTTGTTCATCCAACAAAAATGCAAAAATTGAAAAAAATCGATAGAAGAAGAAGAAAAATGATAGAAGTAGAGCTTATTGGTATGAACTTAGTCATTGTAAGGAACCGCCATTTATTACCTTTGTTAAACTTTACAACAAACATTCCCGATTTCTGCCAAGTATCTATAAGAAAAATCTAAAAGGTGTGTGTGCCTATTGTTACCCTCAACTTTGTGCAATGCTGAAAGGAGTTTCAACAATCTCGGCAGAGTACAAACTTGGTAAGCCGACTCAGTGGCATCTGTAAGCTTTTTACATATTAATTTTTTGCAATAATAACTCATTTAGAATAAAAAAAATTTTAAAGGTACATTTTATACTTTTGCCATCCTCTAACAAAAATCTTGCGGGCGTACATGAGTTTTTGTATTGCAAGATTTACAACCCTATTTTCAATCTATGGTCAATCTTTCCACGCCAAGTGCATTGGATCAATTAGTGCTTTTATTGAAAAGATAATTTCTTCAAAAATTGCTTTTTGGTATTGTGCTTATTGTAGGAAACTAACTTTTTCCCAACTTTCTTTTAAAATGTAGGCTTTGGAAACAGATGTCTTAAAAAAATCGAAGACATTTGAAGATTTCTTAGTGCATTTTAATTACATCGTTTCAAATGTAAACTTGTTTCCGTTATCAACTGAAACGTCTGTTAAATCAACTTTAGCAGATGATGAAAACATAGTTTCAACTGAAAAAAAAATTAGTATACATTACGGGGTCATGACCCCGTGCATGACCCCGTAATAAAATCACATGCATTGACATTCATCTAAATCAAAAATGTTGATTAGTTTCATAATACTTTTTTTTATCGGTTATTTAGTCCATAATCTCGTAGCCAGCCTTCAACTAAATTTTGGCGTAGGAGCTTTCACAAAATATTTCGTTCCAATGTCACAAAATCTTCATCTTCGTTGCAATCGTTTACCTAAATCGGTAACAAAATATTTTGTTGTAACCGTCACCCGAAAGCTAAGAAATAGCATGTTTTCGAGAAGAAAATTTCACGTAATTCGGATTTTCAAGAAATTTTTAAATCTAACCTTTAATCGTGTTTGACAGTTGTTTATTTTGAAAATGTTTAAATATCTTATTTCAAATTTCCTAGCTTTAAACTTGTGTCTGAAAGAGTTTTTTATCAGGCGGTTTTATATTTCTTAGCGCTCACCTGAGCAAGCAAATCCAAAAATTTTTGGACTCTTATTTAGGAGTAACAAATTTAGGTCTCCAAACAAAATATAATATTTTCAAAATATTTTTAAAAATTATGTTTACAAAAAAAATTGTTTTTTTTTTTGTGTTTTGAAAAATATTTTTTTTTAAATGGTGGAACTCTACATGAAAATTTGACTGGTACAGTTTCGTTAAAACAGTCAAAATGTCTGTGTTTTTGGAGACGATGGAAAATTTTGTTTCACTTCAGCTGCATACTAGGCTTAAATAAATAAACAAAAGGTTTGGAAAACGTTAAAAAGCGCGCGCTTTTAATTGTAAGCCAATTTTCCAAACCAGCTAAGGTAAAACGAATTTTTCCGTCGTCTCCAAAAACACAGACGAAATGTAAACGAAACGGTACCGGACAAATTTGTATGTAGAGTTTCGTCATTTGTAAAAAAAATATTTTTCAAAACACACAAAAAACAAACAAAAAGAACAGAACTCCATTTTATAATAATAATAACAAGAAAAAATATATGACTCCTTGGACTGTCAGTTTGTCACAGATGTTGCTGTTTAGCAATGCACGGGCACACTTGCTAGAAGTGTAAAAGTTTTAATGGATGTAATGCACGGGCACTTGCTAGAAGTGTAAAAATTTTAATGGATGTAGGTATATTTGTTGCTCAATCACCCTAAAACCACTTTATGCTATTTTTTTAGCGTGACCTTACCCCCCCCCCCCCCCCAGAAGTAAAGCTGTATACGCCTTTGCCATGAGGGTTCATCGATTTCGAAAAACCCTTACCCTGCTCTTAAACGTACGAAACTTAGACGCTTCCGAAGCTATTTGAGCAATTGGTTTGTAATAATTTGACGTTTTTCTTCAAAAATATTATCTGTAATCAACAACATGGATTTATGCAGAGGCGGTCAACCGCAACAAACATTCTAACGTTTTTACACAAGTGCTTCAATGCTTTGGAAAACGGACAGGAACTAGATTGCGTTACCAACTTTTCAAAAGCTTTTGACCAACTTTCCCACAACATTATAATTTTTAAATTGATTGGTTAAATTCTTATCTTCAAAATAGATCTTACCAGGTGAAATTCGGAAATACATTTTCAAACTTTTTTACTGCCAATTCTAGAGTACCGCATTTAGGTCCCAATCATTTAGGTCCCATCCTTTTTATCCTTGCTATTAATGATGTCACATCATGTATTCGCAATAGTGAAATTCTAGTTTTTGCTGACGATATGAAGATTTTTAAATCTATAAACTCTTGCAGTGATCGTGTGAATCTGTAAGCCGAGGCACGTTGATAGTTTTTGTACTTGGAGCAGCAACAATGGATTAAACCTTAACCCAGCGAAATGTCAAACTATGACTTTTTCTGAGAAGTGAGTACCAATCATATTTGACCAAAATATTTCACAACATATGTATGTACATTGTGCCGTGTTGTTAGTTTTAAAGATCTTGAAATCGTCTTCAATTTCTGGATTTCACAGAGCACATTAGCTCTCTTGTCAAAAAGGTTAACTTAATGTTAGGTTTTGTAAAAAGGTGGTCCAAAGAGTTTCAGGCCTATATACTTTATCTTTATACAATTGTAAATTGAAAAACTAGGTGCCGGGAAATAAGGCCTACTTTCAAAAGTTGGCCTTATTTCAATAAAGCCAATTTTTAACTGTTGGTCTTACTTCACGTTAGCAAAGTGCAATAAGGCCAATTTATTTTGGAAAAAAGGCGAACTTTAATAGTTCATACTATTTCAGTAGGTCAAACAATAATGATTCATTAAGAGTGAGGATTGCTTCAAAAATCATGTGCCTAACAAGAAGATAAAATACAATTATATGTTCCATTTAACAGAATAAGAGATGAATTATCCTTTTGTTGAGTTGATGGCACTATTGTTTGTAAGATTCAACATTGCATTAGAATGTGAAATTTATCACCCGGCGGCGTTTTACACATGTCGTGTCACGTTCGGCGCTGAATTTATCAAGCAAGTTATTGCTTATTGGTGGGCAGGAAAAAGGAAAAAAAATGTAACCAAAGGATTTGTGGTGTGAAAATTAAAAATTGAGTTGAGTGTGAACTGCCAAAGAGTATAGACGTGTTTTTTTATTGTCTTGCCTACATCATGGCTGTGTGTAAGCTTTGTAAATTATCAATCGCAAGAAACGCGTGTAAAATAACTGGTGCTGAGTGTCATGGCACTTTGCATGCTAACTGTGCCAGGCTTGAGAAAGCCGATGTTGAAAATTTCACTTTAAATAATACATTGTGGCGCTGAGTTACTTGCCACAGATTGTCATTGTCATCCAGTAGAAATAATCTCAATAATTCTACTTCTACGGATGGTAAAATTACACTACATGGAATCCACCAACAAGGGTTTATTTTACTAAATTCATTAACATCTACCGCCGAGACTCTGAAAGCTATTTAAAAGCAACTTGATTTACTTGAAAATTCTACTGAAATTCTCGCACAAATTAGAGATGAAAATAAAAACCTTAAGTCTCAGTTGAATACAACTTTACATAGGCTTAATAATGCTGAACAACTTATCCACGAATAGTTTATTGACCTTCGAGGTGTCCCGCAAATCCCAAGCGAAAACTTATGTAACACGGTAGTGGATATCATAACACATGGAATTGGTGTCGTTTTATCAGTGATTGACATTGACTCGTGCTATAGAAAAAACTTAAAAATAAAGCGACTTGTAAAGCTCTGCTGCAAGCGAACAAAGGAGCGCTTATTGCCTGCAGTGTATGCAAAAAGAAACACCAATTGATGCTTAAGATGTCTTTCCATCAAAAGAGGGGAATATTTTTGTTAGCGACTGGTTATCAGCGGAAAACAAGTACTTACTAAACGAAGCGTGAAAAAAATTTTGATTCTTTTTTTGTACTTATTTGCAAAATAATGTTGTAAATCTACCTCAAATCATAATCTCATCTGAAATATGGATATTCAGTCGTAAGCTTCGTTATTATTCTTTACCCGATTACAAACTTTTTGCACATTGTAATGAAAAATATCCCTCAGGGGGTATAGCTGCCTTTGTAAAAAATACACCTGTAGTTGAAAATGTTCTTACACCGTCTCTCGAAAGTGCTGACTGTATCATTATAAAAATTACTTTGAACGCGATTGTTTTTAATATTATTTGCGTATATCGTCTTCAGTTTGTTTTTAGAGAATCTTTTTTGAGAGACATAATATTTGCTTAGTTTGGGACATATATACTGATATCTTAGATATTCTTTCTAGCAGTGATAATTATGTCCTCCTTATGTCTTTAATGGGTTTTCAGTCTTTTATCAACGTTCCCACTAGAGTCACAGCAGATACTCAAACGTGCATAGATCATATCTTTCTTAATACTAGGTACAATTTTGAAGTAACTCTGTTTGTATTACTTTGGGATGTTACAGATCACTACGCAATACAGGATCTTTGCAAAGCCAATATTGTAAATTTTCATAAAAAATACACTCAATTAATGAGGATAAAAGGAAAATAAATATATTTGCAATAGAGCGATGATTTGCCACTTGGTGGAAATTAATTGTAAGTAACATTTTACAAAAAATTAAAACAAAACACTTGATGTTTCCACAATTTTTTTAATTTTATTAATTAAAATAAATAAAATAAATAAATTAAGCCGACGCGGTTCATCCTATTAGGACATCTTCAGGGCACTAAGGTTAACATACAATAACAATTTAAAATAAAGTCGTCGTGGTGGATAGAGAAACAATTAAATAAATAAAATATACAACAGTGTATGTATGATGAACACATAGTTAATATTACAATAGGAAACATTAATTACACAGTAAGGGACTATTATTAGTTAAATCAATTTCACAATTTAATATATTTCAAGTTTTATGTTTATTTATTTCAAATATTTCGTATTTATCTAAAACACGACCAGCAGGAAGACAGTGGAGGAGGGTGACGTCATCAAGAGAACATCCATGACCAGATGCTTTAATGTGCTGCGAGAGACCCGAAGTAGGATCTTGATGTGTAGAGGCTTTAAGGTGTTCACAGATTCTTTTTCCTATTTGTCTCGAGGTCTTTCCTATGTTAACTCCATTACATTCCTTACATATGACTTTGTAAACACCACTTTTTTTAAGAATTTCGACTTTTTGTTTGATTTTGTTGTTAGACAGAGCGTTTTTTAGCGCAAAGTTATTAAAGAATGCTGGTCTAACATTAGCGGCTAGAAGTGGTTTTCGTAACATATCCGAAACCTCTGGAATGTATGGAATTTTCCGCCATTGTTTATCATCGTGTTTTGAATCGATAGGAAAAATTGACTGGAGCATTAAACGTCTTGACTTAGTCTGTAGGAGGCGGTGAACTAATTTAGCGTCATAACCATTCTTAATCCAATGTCCTAGGCCCCTTCCTCTATAGCTTGATGACATCAGATCAACCCGCTCCAACTGAATGCGATAATATTCTCTATGCTGATGATTCGCTAACTTACGCTGCCTCAAATTCACCGCTTATAGCAGTCCGGAAAGTAGAGGCTCACATCCATAGACTCTGCCAATTTTACAAGAAGTGGGGGATTCGGATCAATGCCACAAAATCGGAACTTATATGCTTCAGAAGACCTTCAATGAGAAGAGCCAGCTGCACAGTAGCCAATATAAGAAAACTGGTTCTGAAACTTCCTGACGGATCAACCATACCAGTCAAACCGAGTGTAAAATACTTGGGGATCCATTTCAATGAGCTGCTCAGGTTCAACCCGCACTCAAGGAATGTCCTCAAGAAAGCCAGCTGGGCCTTCCATCGTCTGCACCCATTAATGAAAAAAAGAACCGGACTAAGCCAAGAGACGAAGATGCTTCTATACAAGCAACTTCTGCGACCCATCATCAGCTACTCGTTTCCAGCCTGGTTTACAATTTCGAAGACAGCCATGAGTGAACTCCAAGTATTTGAAAGGAAGATTTTAAGAATATGCACTGGACTTTTCTTTGACCGGCAGAGACAGAGGCACTACAGGAACGAACTCCTATATAAAGAAGCAAAAATAATTCCGCTGGACAAATATCTAGTGATGTCGACAAAGAAGCTAGTTGGTAACATAATCAACCACCCGAATCAGCTAATGAGAAAGATTGCCATCGAACATCGACATCCTGAGCCAAGGTATCTCAGCGTTATGGAAACCATGGACGAGAACTTTTTTACGGACAACGACAACGAGAACGCAATCTCGTTCTACGCTGACACAAGGTCACCGCGGCTAAGCGCCGTACCCCCCCCGCCCCCCAACACCTAAATCAAAATGACAACCGGGAAGGAACACCCTGAGGATGATTAAGTCAACCGACTTCTTAAATCAAATTTATTTATCACTAGTATATGTATTATGTATTTTGTTAAACTTAAGTCAGTGTTTAAGGTTAGGCCCCTTATGTGCCAACAATAATGTAAAAAAAAAAAAAACATCATAGTATCGTAAGTAGATGTAAGCCAAATTGTATATATAATGTTCAATAAAAATTAAATTGAATTGAATTGAAGAGTAAATAGTTTCGTTTCTTCTTTTAAAATAGTTGCCAATCCCACACTTTTCGATTCAATCATCAACAATAATAACTGGCCAACTGAAGCTCTTGTAAAAGAATTCACAACTGTCAAAAAAAACAGACCTCGGCGAGTTATATCAAAAAATTCGGCAGCAAAAAACTGAACAGGATTACCCTCTTTTATCAGAATGTTAGAGGGCTTCGCAGCAAAACTGCCAATTTATATACTAACTCTCAAGCTTTTTCACATGACATCTTTGTTTTAACAGAAACCTGGCTGAATTCTAGCTATTTGGACACAGAACTTTTCAATCAAGAGTTCTTAGTTTACAGAAAAGATCGTCATGTTGATAAACCTAAAGAAGTAGGAGGCGGTGTTCTGATCGCTGTTCGTAATCGTCTTTTATCAACGTCTATTTCTTTTCCATTTGTTCTTTCTATTGACTTAGTATGTATCAAATTAAAAATACAGTCTAAGCTAATATATGTTTTAAATGCATATATTCCACCAAAAAGTTCAATCGAATTGTATAATGAACTTGCTATGGCCTTAGATTTTATTATTGACTTGTCTTGCTCCAACAGCAATATTTTACTTCTCGGAGATTTTAATCTGCCCCATATAGAGTGGGTTCCTTCGGAAGATGGTTCTTATCAGGAAGCTACATCAACATCTTCACAAACAGAGCTTCTTTCTTTGGATGGTATTTATTCTACTGACTTACAGCAAGTAAGCTGTATTAAAAATTTTAAAAATCGAGTACTCGATTTAGTATTTTCTTCTGACGCTATTAGTACTGTTGTTCTCGAATCTAGTTCTGGCATCACTAATATAGACAACTACCATCCACCTCTGGATATATTTTTTGACCTGAGCAGCCATCTTCTTGATAATTGTTATCCACAAGACTGTTCATATGTGTTTGATTTTCGTAAGACAAATTTTCAGTTGCTTTCTGATGTTATAAGTAGATCTAATATTGAAAATATATTAGATTCTACAAATATTGATGATGCGGTAACTGGGTTTTATAATATACTCAGTAGCTGTATAAATAATTCTGTACCTACGAAAAGATCTAAAAATAATAATTTTTGTCACCCTTGGTATACACAAGAGCTTAAATCTCTTCGAAACAAGAGAAATAAAGTATGGAAAGTTTACATAAAAACCCTTTCTCCAATAATCTTTGAACAGTATATAACCCTTTTTGAAGAATTTAAAAATCTTTCAAAAGCTTTATACTCCAACTATGTTAACGAAATGGGAATCTCTTTGAAACAGGACCCTAAAAGCTTTTGGCATTTTGTTAACTCGAAGAAAAATTCGGATGGCTTCCCAGCAAGTTTTACATATGAAAACTCTTCGGTACATAATCCCAGTGATATTTGCAATGCGTTCGCAAATAATTTTTCAAACTACTTTGTTGATACTCATGTAAGTGTTGATAAAGATTTTTTTAAAGACGTGAACACCTACCCGCAAGTAAGTTTTAACACTATTCCTGTGGAACAAGATAGGGTCTTACACTTTTTGTCATTATTGAATGACGATTGCTCCTATGGCCCCGACGGTATACCCCCAATTATTCTGAAAAAGTGTAGTCGTGTATTGGTGCAGCCCTTGCAATTATTATTTAAGCTTTCGTTAAAGTCTGGGAAATTTCCATCATTCTGGAAGAAATCATTTCTCACTCCTGTTTTTAAAAAAGGCGACAAATTTGACATCAAAAACTATAGACCTATTTCTAAATTGTCCTGTATCCCTAAGCTTTTTGAACAGATTGTATGTGAAAGTCTTTTATTCTTTGGTAAGAACATTATATGTAAACAGCAACACGGTTTCGTGCAGAAACGGTCTACTGTTACAAACCTTCTTACATTTTTACATAATTGTTCAAATGCAGTAGAAAGTGGTTTTGAAGTAGATTGTATATACACAGATTTTTCCAAAGCATTTGACCAACTCAGCCATAATATTATTGTTTTTAAACTGCAATCATACGGTTTCCCTACTCTTTTTATATCTTGGATCAAATCATACCTAGAAAATAGAACTTACCAGGTTAAATTTAGAAATTCCCTTTCTAATACTTTCGTTGCCCATTCAGGCGTACCCCAGGGAAGCCATTTGGGTCCATTCTTATTTATTCTTGCTATAAATGATGTTTCTTCTTTTATACGCTTTAGTGAGATTCTCATATTTGCAGATGATATGAAAATTTATAAATCAATCAAATCTCCCAATGATCATACTCTTTTGCAGGCTGATCTTGATAGTTTCAGTATTTGGTGTAATAAAAATGGGTTAACTCTTAATCCTATAAAATGCCAAACTATTACTTTCTCAAAGAAAAAAGTTCCAAGTGACTTTGAATATTGTATAACACAAAATAAAATTAATCGTGTTTTTAGTTTTAAGGACTTAGGAGTTAATTTTAGTGCTAATCTGGAATTTTCTGAACATGTTAACTTTATTGTAAAAAAGGCGAACTCTATGCTTGGATTCATAAAACGGTGGGCAAAAGAATTTAACGATCCATACGTTACCCTCTCTTTGTATAACTGTTATGTTAGGCCGCATCTTGAGTATGCTTCACAAGTATGGACCCCTTTCTATGAAATCCATAAGAAACGTATTGAATCAGTCCAGCATAATTTTATTCGCTTTGCCCTTAAAGGCCTTCCATGGGCTGATCCTTATAACCTGCCACCATACGAGCATCGGATAAGGCTTTTGCAGATGCAATCTTTATATCAACGTAGAGTAAACAATGACTTAATTTTTCTACATCAACTTATCTCTGGACAAATTGATTCGTCTGACCTATTAGCCTTTATTGGTTTTAACTACCGCGGACGGTCGTACCATCTTCGAAGTTCTGAGCTTTTTAATATTGAACATCACAGAACCAATTATGGCATGCATGAGCCTCTCACGCGGATGAGTAAGTTATATAACTTGAATGGGGGTGTGTTGGATTTTAATTTAAATAAAAGTAATTTAAAAACTATTTTCAGAACCAGTGCTCCACGATCCTAAATGTTTCTGTGTCATTTTGTTTTAATTTTGACTTTATATGTTTTCATGTTTTTATGTGCATGTGTTTTTGTTTTTGTTGCATTGTGCTTACTAACAACTAACACCTGCACTAAGTGATGAGCCAGTGGGACACATTATATGTGTTGGCAAATCTTCTTTCATCTGCTGATGCTTGCTTTAAGCTCCATTTGAATAAGATCTGATAGTGTAAAAAAAAAAAGAAGAATCAATTCACTACACGCACGCCAATGTCCTTTATTGTATTAAGTTCCTTTCGAAAATTTGGTTGGCTCAGTGGGAACTTAAGAAGACGGTTTAACATCGAGTGAAAGGCTGACATTTTTGTATTTAGTGGGTGTGCGGAGGAACTTGGAATGAAACTATCTGTGGCAGAATCCTTTCTATAAATGTCAAACACCAGTTTTCTTGAGGATATAGACAGCGTCAAGTCCAAAAATTAATAGAATCAGGTCCATATTCCAAGGTAAACAACATGTTTGGCTCAAGTTTGTTTAAGATATTGTCAAGAAAATCAAGAGACTATGATGAGTTCCAGTACAGATACAAAAAATGTCGTCTACATATCTCTTCCAAAGAAAAATGTTTTTTAGCAATGGGCTGAAATGTCGTCAACTTAACAAACTTTTTTCAGTTTGTATTGATCAAAATTATTTTGAGTTTGATGGGAAGTTTTATAAACAAACTAGTGGACTAGCAATGGGTTCCTCTCTTTCTCCGTTTTGTGCTGAGTTTTGTATGGACCATTTTGAACAGCGCTTGTTTGCATTGAATAGCCCATTGCTAAAAAACATTTTTCTTTGGAAGAGATATGTAGACGATATTTTTTGTATCTGGACTGGAACTCATCGAAGTCTCTTGATTTTCCTTGACAATATCTTAAACAAACTTGAGCCAAACATGTTGTTTACCTTGGAATATGGACCTGATTCTATTAACTTTTTGGACTTGATGCTGTCTATCTCCTCAAGAAAACTGGTGTTTGACATTTATAGAAAGGATTCTGCCACAGATAGTGTCATTATACAAAAATGTCAGCCTTTCACTCGATGTTAAACCGTCTTCTTAAGTTCCCACTGAGCCAACCAAATTTTCGAAAGGAACTTAATACAATAAAGGACATTGCGATAAAGAATGGTTATGACGCTAAATTAGTTCACCGCCTCCTACAGACTTAGTCAAGACGTTTAACGCTCCAGTCAATTTTTCCTATCGATTCAAAATACGATGATAAACAATGGCGGAAAATTCCATACATTCCAGAGGTTTCGGATATGTTACGAAAACCACTTCTAGCCGCTAATGTTAGACCAGCATTCTTTAATAACTTTACGCTAAAAAACGCTCTGTCTAACAACAAAATCAAACAAAAAGTCGAAATTCTTAAAAAAAGTGGTGTTTACAAAGTCATATGTAAGGAATGTAATGGAGTTTACATAGGAAAGACCTCGAGACAAATAGGAAAAAGAATCTGTGAACACCTTAAAGCCTCAAAACATCAAGATCCTACTTCGGGTCTCTCGCAGCACATTAAAGCATCTGGTCATGGATGTTCTCTTGATGACGTCACACTCCTCCACTGTCTTCCTGCTGGTCGTGTTTTAGATATATACGAAATATTTGAAATAAATAAACATAAAACTTTAAATATATTAAATTGTGAAATTGATTTAACTAATAATAGTCCCTTACTGTGTAATTAATGTTTCCTATTGTAATATTAACTATGTGTTCATCATACATGTACTGTTGTATATTTTAATTATTTAATTGTTTCTCTATATACCACGACGACTTTATTTTAAATTGTAATTGTATGTTAAACTTAGTGCCCTGAAGATGTCCTAATAGGATGAAACGCGTCGGATTAATTTATTTATTTTATTTATTTTAATTAATAAAATTGAAAAATTTGTGGAAACATCAAGTGTTTTGTTTTAATTTTTTGTAAAATGTTACCGGAAAATAAATGTTTCTACTCCCTTCGATTATCTCGTTTTCCCCTTCAAAACCTAAAATTTTTCGAAATTGAAGTGAGGCCAAAATCCAAAACGACGAATTCCTTGTGTACTTTTGTACTCATACGTCACCAGTGAAAGTAATCACACTACTGTATATTCAGGATATATAAACAATTTAAGGATTTGGTCGCATTTCACTGGACTGCATTCCAATAGACCGGAATGCAATAACATTAAAAGCGCAATAAGACCAACTTGGCATAATTTCACTTTTGTAAAGTGAAATAAAGCTAACGATTGCCTTTTTACACTTTGAGAAAGCGAAATAAGGCCAACTTTTGAAATTTAGCCTTATTTCACTTAGCGTTATTTCACGGCACCGACAAAAATATGGACAATGGATAATCTTTATAAACACTGTAAGTACTACTCACAATTTGTCAATGGATATCAACAAATTTATGTACACGTATTAAAGTTGTTGCCATCAATAAACAACCTTCATCTTATCTGAGTATATCCTGTCCATATCTGATCAGGGTTCCCACTCTCCAGATAAAGGAAATGTTCACGTTTTTTCTTTGTTTTTGCTAAGGAGCATTAAGGATTAATGTCTCTTTTTATCTCTTTTCTGTTCTCGTGTTTTAGTTTTTTTATTTAGATATGGAAAATTGGCTTAAATGCAGTTATGCAACTGTTGGCTATTTTCTTTAAGGAGTAATTACCTACTTAAGAATTGCGTGAGTTTTTGAAGTGATTGCTTTCAGTAATTAATTTCAAATTGGAGTAAACACAAAATGGGTTTATTGAGGAAATTCTTTAAAATAGGTGTTCAAATATTTATAAATTGATTGTAATTGCTTGTTTTTTAATACAAACTAATTTGCTGAGGCAAAGAGGTAGTAAAACTATTTGCGCAACAATCAAATATATGTGCTATCCCGTTGTCAGGCCAGGCGTTGCGACAGGTCATTCATTATCCGATCCAATTTTTAAATAAATTGCATACTATGTATTTTGTTGTAACAGAGGTGTTGATACCTGTTTGAAAAACAAAATATAAGTGTGTGTGAAGATATTTCGCAACAAAAAAAACAAAAGGACAATCAGGAATGATCATAATGGTTTTGTAAGCTATTGGTAAAAGTATCATTTTGAGTTCAAGTGACAGTGACATAACTAGTGAAGGTGTTATTTTGTGTTAAGTGACAGTTGTACGGTGAAGTAAAAGTGTGAAGTAAAGGCTCTTGTTATCTTACCTCTGGATGATGTGGAAAAAGAAAGACTCAATTATTTGAGGTCAAAATGGTTTTAACAATTAAAAATTCTCATAGCTATTTTTTTTATTGAGCCAGACACTGAAAAAATAAAACCGGATGGTGTTCTGTTTAAAAAAAAAACAAAGCTTAATAAACAGATGGTATCCCTATCGACAATTTTGAGAGTTGCGGCAATTTGTTATGTTCACAACGGCAACCCTATATATTATTGAAATCAATAATGGTTAGAATGAACGGCAAATATCCTATCTTGCATGTCTGTGGTGCAAATACGATGTGAACGAACCAGAAGCAGCAAAAAAAATTGGTTCGACAAGGACTGCATGAAAGTAATAAACCGATAGATCGAAATTTTGCTTGCCTGTATGGTTGTCCATCAGTCTGTGTGATTTTTTCGAACTTCGTGTTTATATTTTACTTTGTTTTATTTAAATTTATTTTGTGTGTGTTAAGCCCACAGGCAACTTGCCACAAGAGCATGTTCGCGCCACCCAGTCATGTATTTTATTTGTAAACCCATAATTTTTGTTGTTTGAAGATAGGTTTTAAATTTGGAATTATTTTTGTTTTCTCTTCCAGTAGATGATTAATATAAGGCTTTCTAACAGGCGGCTATATTCTCATAATTTTGTATATTATGTATATTCGACTCTTCCACACCCTAATGGGTAAATACTTTTTTTTCTAACCCTCAAAGTGGTATTTTGTTGGTTTGAAAGATTCGTGAAAAGGGGTGTTCTTGTTTGCCTGGAATCTAATAGCGTTTTTCATTTAAATCTCAAAGATTTACCCTCAAAATCGGGAAGTACTCTTTTAAATGAAACACGTGGGATGTTTTTTTTTGCAGTGGAAGACGGAGATTAATCACGCATAGTGCCTGGTCACTTTGAGGCAAGTGCTCTTTGGAATATACCTATACCGTCCATAAAGGTTTAGGATAAAAAAGGACGCGCAAACGAAAATCCGTCATTAAAATGTTTTCACGTGTCAGTGACGGGATTTTGCGTCCGGATTTCTAGATTTTTTTAAAATTCTCATGGATGCATTTTGACATTCACTATTCTGACATTTGTAATTTTTTATTTTTTCGCTTTTTGCACCAACGCCAACGTCTTGAAAGTTTTCGCAAAATGTGGTTACTTTTGATTATAAATTGCAATTAAGCATAATCCTATATAGAATATTGTAAACATCTAGGCTCATTTCACATTTTTTTTTTTGTTTCGTGTGGTTTCGTGAATCCATTGTGTTCACACGTCTGAACATGGCGGACTGGACGTACGTCCAAATGCGCCGGATGAGTACGTCTAATGTGAACATCGTCAAATGGACACGTTCATCAGCAAAATTTTTGACAGATCTGAAAATTCAGTTCTGAGAACGTAACGTTAAACGCTCAAAAAACTCTGAAAATCAACCATTTCTTTCTTTCAAGTTTTTGTGCTTACTTGGATGAAATCTAAAAAGAATTTTTGTGTTGTGGAATGTGAAAATTTAGTTATTTGTAAGTTGACTAGAAAACATTTTTTTTTATTTGGCTTAAAATTTTCAAAAATTGTCGGACCTGTACTTTGTTACGTACAGTAATTTATTTAGCGAAAATAGTATGTTTGATGATCCTGCAATGTTTGGACTCGAAAACATTGCAGAACGAACTCTAAATTTCTACGAAAAAGTTGTACCCTGCTATTCCGATGAGTATTCTGACATAATTTTCACAAGCCCTCATATTATTCTTGGACCACTGAAAATCCATGCATTTTTATTTCACAATTAATTTTTGATGTGAAGAAATATCTTCTCTATCCATTCCAGTTTCATTTAATTTTCTTAATACAGGTGTCGGTATTATGAATCTACATAAAAATGAAAAACAAAAATTAAATCCTTCGTAAACTTAAAACCAACAAAAAACTCGAAACATTTACCATTTGTTCATAATCCTTTTTATGTGGTACCTATAAAGACATTAATTTAATCACACCTATTACAGTTGTCGTGACGTTTTCTTTGTCGTGTCGTTTTTAAATCGGGATTCCATAATTTGTTTGACACTACAGATTTGTAGTAGATTTTTTCAGTACGAAAAAGTACTTGAATGTATCAAATTGGTTGGCAGCACCTATATAACATTATAAATCTGCCAAAACTGAATCATTTTTTGTTTTTAATTCTGCATTCGTGTTCGCTTTTATTCTTGGTCATAAAAATGGAGTGTCTGTTTGTAATATCAAAATAACAGTATTTTACTACACGCATATGAAAGTATACACAGACCTTATAACAAAACACAAATTTTTAAAATTTTTGCCTGTCTGTTTGTCCCGGCTAATCTCGAGAACGGCTGGACCGATTTTGACGCGACTTTAACTGGCAGATAGATAATGCTGTAGCGCGAAACTAAGGATATTTCATTTACTCCCTAGATGGCGCTCAGGTCGCTTTTTTTCTAGAAAAATCGTTTTTATGACCGGTCAGAAACTATGCTTGACATATTTTGACGAGACTTTCCACTTACAGATAGCTGATGTTGTAGGTTATTTTAATTACCCTCTAGATGCCACCCTCGCATATTCTTATCTGAACCGATCAGAAACTACTGGACCGATTTTTTTTTTTTTTTTAGTAGGAAGTAAGTTATGAAGTAAATTATCCCTAAAATGGCGCTCTGGTAGCATTTTTGATAACTCATATATTAGCTAAAAAGCTTTTGGCAAAATGTTGGACCAATATGATTTATTTTTTTCGAAATCAATGCTTTTTCCCTTATTTTCTGCGGCAGCAACGCGCCGGGTAACAGCGAGTTTATAATAAATAAGTGATTTATTATAATGGACGGCAGTGACGTGTACTACATAACAAGTAGCAACAGTGACAATGTCAAGAATTCCACAACGCTAAGGCAATTAACTGAGCAGTTAATTATCATACTGAAATTCATAAAATGTTCGACTATGTCCACTAGTGGAGTACCTACTAATGCTGATTATAGCTACTCCAAATCAGATCTCTAAATCATCCTCTTGTTGCCTTTACCTACTTCTTTTTTTTATTGTGAGCAACATTTTTTTACTTTAAATTACATGTCGGTCCAAGTCTAGTGAGCTACATATATATATATAAAAAAAAAATTATTCTTGCATCTTCAAATAAGTATATTTAATATTAAAATAAATAATAAAACGAAAATTTAGCGTTTTCTCGTCCTTTTATTTATGTGTCGTTAGCTAAAATGAGGATGACAGATATCGTCGTTTTTTACGCCTTTAATGCATTAGTCGTTTTTTTTCATTTTGTTTCCAGAATGCAGAATGGCGACGTTCTACGACGTTTGACATTTGTATACGACGTTGAAACGACACTGAGCTGTCGAAAACGACAAATGAAATGCCGATTTGACCTCGTCGTATTTTTTAGAGTCGTTTACGACAACGGTAATAGGGGTGAATATATTACAAAACCGTTAACATTTTCATTTCTTTAATTTGTTTTAAATTAGAAATGTTGATACAGAAACGCTGGTAGACTCTATGCATAAAAATAACTGGATAACAAACGTAACTTAATGCCAATCGACGTCAACTGAATTTGTATGAAAGCTGGCCAATCAGAAGGCAGATTTTTGACAGATCTATCTGTCAAAAGGCGTCGTAGAACGCATGAAACACCAAAATGCTAAAAGATTAAATCTTTTGAAGGAAAGAGCAAATTTCGTAAATGAAAAACGCTATAACAGTTAACCTGAAAAGTAAAAAATTATGATATTTAGAAATAGTGGAGGACGATACTCGAGAAATGAAATCTGGACATACCATAGAGAACCATTCGAAGTTGTAGTGTGTACAAGTATCTCGGTGTTCAGTTTACTGCAAGTCCGAACATTGAAAAGCATCTTAAAATGAAGCTGTCTTAAGCGAAGCGAGCCATTAATCCAGTCTGGAGCGCTTTTACCTATTCAAAACAAATATGTTACCCATAGCTCTAAGAAAAATATCATTAGATCGACCGCCCAGACTATCCTTTCCTACGCAGCTTAATCTTGGGAATATACTTGCACAAACGGTAGAAAAGTTCGAAAGATTTTGCACAAAGCGCATATTTCGATTACCCAACAGCACAGCCAGTTGCGTGTATGAAAGAAAAACGTCTACCGAAAATTGTCAAGAAACATATGATAGCTACTGGCGTATACTGTGTCAAGGAATGGCAAGAACTGATATACTGTTATGGATGTGACTTCAATTTCTACCCTAAGTGAAGGAGCTTTATCTTTGCGACAAAAATTCGAGAATATACTCGCAAAAGCACAACCCTACCTATATAACGGCTTTGTTAGTGAAGTGCAATCTTCACAGCATAAATACCGAGGAACCTTTATCTTGAAAACCCAAAATTGTTTTCCAATGCAATAGATAAAGCGCCTTTTGGATTGCTTAAATTAAATTAAAGTAGTTCATATAAAAAGCTCTATTATTATACTCTGATTCAAAAATGAGCGTCATAAAGAATATACAAACTTCAAAAAAGAAATCCTGAACATTTTGTTTCGGGATAAATCGTTTTAAAGCGAGTGTGGAAATGAGTGCACAGTGCACACACCTATTTTCACTCACACAAAAGTATTTGACATTTCTGCCAGCATTATTTAATTTGGTTTCTTACTCGCAAATATTATTTGATATTTAGCTCAGAAAATAAAATTGTGATTAATAATATTGGATTAAACAAAATAAAAACAACAAAAACGAATCCCAGTTACAGAAAATTCAATTTAAACAAATAAAGTATATGAAATAAGAGATAAAAAGTTCAGTTTCTATACAAATTTAAGAAGTCTACTAGTAAGTTCTAACTGGAAATATGCAATACTTTCAAAGCGCAAAATAACACTAAATTCCGTTTGTTCTACCCAAAATATTGCAACTGAGTAGCACTGAGTGTCATTTTGACACTGGATTTCGGCACTGGCTTGGTGGGTAGATCGAATCTCGAATGAGTTTCAAAATTAATTTTTCAAAAACTGTTCACGGAAATAATTTTATTTAAAACAAGGTTTTTGGCTTTTCAAAACAAACCATTAAGTAATTTTTTTGGACGCTACATCCTGGACTATAAGGAGTTGACCAGCATTAAAAAAGGAGATGACCGGCATCGAAAACATGCGAAAACGTTAACCGAAATTTAGAAAAATATTGAGCATTATGGAAGTACTTGCTAATTCAAGAGGCACTTACTCGCCAGGCAAAGTAATGCAACAGATTAGTCGAAATCTGAGTGGCGAGTTTGAACGTTGGAAATATGTTTTAACAGACGGAGCTACGTGCTGGAAGAGATGATGAAGAGAAGTCAATTGGACATCTTGTGTCCAAGAATCAAAATGGCGAAACACTGAAAACCCCGCTTGCTGGATATAAAGACGAAAGTATACAAGATAGTTGCTAGTGCTCTTATGAACCATTATTAGCAATACATTTTAGTAAGCAATGGATAAGAATTAAATAAATAAATAAAAATGATAATTATGATGTATTCTGATCTATGTTCAAAAGGAATTTAATAAATTTTGGTGAATATTCTTGCACAAGTGTTTGGAACAGATTTGCCCAGACGATATTTGACACGGTTCATTAGATTTTGGAAGTAGAAATAGTAAACATAAAAATCCATTTAAGAACTACAAAACGGAATGACAAATATTTTTCTTTTGATCGAATATTAAAGATAAGACATTGGTGTTAATGTGTTCGAAAGAATTTAGGTCCATTGGTTATATATGTATAAGGACTCCACGTACGCCCAACAGCAGAACTGAACTGGATAACACTGACACGCAAACTAAAAAGAAATTAAAATTAAAAACTAAAAGAAAATAAACAAAATAATTAATTTAAAATTGTATATTTAAATTATTTTAAATTTAAAGGGAATACTCTTTCGAAGATAATTTTTGTAAGTGATGTTTATAATATTATACAAGTTCATGTTTTTGATTTTAATTAACTAGATATTAAAAGTTAATTGTATAAACCTTTTTTCATTTTTGTATAGTTATTAAAGTTTTCAATAATACAAATAAGAGATATGAAAAGTATAAAAATTAGCAATGTAAAAAAATTAAATTAAATAAAGTTAAAAAGTAAAATATATTGATGATTAAAATTTGAATAACTTGTAAAATGGCGAGCAAGTGAATCTTAAAACCAATATTTTTTAAGATTGTCAATTTATTTTAGGCTACTAAATATTTAGTTTTTGACGCTGTTTTTTTTTTAATCTACTTTAAACAATAATGTCTATTTTTTTCTTTTCTTGTTTGTCCATTTTTTAAATCTATAAAGTAAAATTAGGCAGTAATTTACAATGAGCAAAATTTTTAATTCACAATTAACATTCGATATTTTTAACTTAATAAAAAATAAATTGTACATTAGAAAACAGAACAAATGAAGAAACTATATAATCATTTAAAATTAATATTAAAAAAACTTATACATTTAAGTTTTAAACTATTACTAGTTTAAATCAGTCAGTTCTTATTTAGCTCTTTAGTATTTTTAATTAGATTTTTTTATTTTGTAAGGTTTTTTTATGAAATACCTAGGATTTTCCTTATTAATTTATTTTAGGTAATAGATAATGATAATAAATGATACAGTCGCCTTTTGTTGGAATATAAAAAAGTTTTACACACCCCGTTTTGGAATGATAATATTTCTGCGTAGAAAATAATAGTACTTGTTTTTTTTTTATTGTTCATGGGATCTTTTTTTAATTTTGATTTTTTCGACAAAAGTTGCACTTTAATGCTTTGGTAGATTGGCTATGATTTATGTTATTTATGTATTTACTGAATATAGTCACTACGTAAACACGTCGAATTTACATCGTTATATACAAAGATTTGATAAAGTCTGATGAATTTAGAGGTCCTTTTTTATCTATGGATTTTTTTTTTAACAAATAACGCGTGAACACGACTCACGCTATATATAAATATATATATCGCATACAGACTTTTTTCTCTGGGGACATGTAGAGTTCATGGAAAATCGAAACCTTAGTATGTTCTATGTAACCACAATCGCAGCCAACATTTAAAAGAAAACATCTTAGCAGAATGCTTTTTTACTGTGCGATGGTTAACATAATCTGATAAAAATGATTTCTTAATTTTGTCTCTTCTTTTGAAATAGCACCTCTAAATGAATAACTTATTAGACGAAAAAACTAAAATAAGAACTGAAAATATGAAATCAGCTGGCAAGAAATCACTGAAAAAAATATTTGAAAAAAGTCATAATGTGGTTAGAATTAATTAGTTATTAATTAGTTATATAAACAACAAAAGCGGTAATAGAATAGTTTTCTTAAATGTCGGATTGTGTGTGCAATTCGAAGACAATCACTATTTCAAGCAAGTTCTATTAAATAAGAGTTTAACCAAATCAGAAATGAAGAACACTTCAGTATGGCCGAATCGATCGGAAGATATCATAACTATTTTCCAAAAGGCATAATTAATGGTAACTAATATTTTTATAATTGCAACAGTGCAATAATATAACAATGTAATACAGTTGCTGATTTAAATCACTCACACACATGAAAATTATTACATAGTAAATAGTACTGAAAATCTTCAAACCTGCCAGAAATTAGAAAAAAGAACCAATAAAAAAATTTTAATAGTCAAAACAGGAAAAAATGTCTGCGGTTTTTTTTCCAATCATAAAAGTTATTAACAAATAACTCAAAATAAGGTATTCATAAAATATTTTCTTACATCTTTTTGCAATGCAGTTAAAATTCTAATAAACAATTTTTTTTTCAAACTAAAAAAAATGTTACAAGCCGCCGTTAACATTTGTTTACTAATTAAGAAAAAAAAAATAACTTGTTGATTTCCGAAGAAAACTTAACAATTTGTCCAGTCAAATAAGCATTCAACATGGACAAAATTCCGGGAAAGCTGAATTTGGTACATAGCCTTCCTAATGGTGTTCTGGGGAAACTGTGAAAAGTCCCCATTGATATGAGCGCCGCTAACGATTTAACGGGAGTCAGAAGCCCCAAAACCGTTTTTCCTCAATATCTTCCTATCACTGCTAGAAAAAAAAAGTTAATGGCAATCTTGTTATTTGCCATTATATTAGTAATAATAAATTTTAGGTACATTTTTTTAGAAATTACCCCTTGAAGACATTTTTTGTAGGAAACTGTCCAAGCTACAAGATTGCCATTAACTTTTTTTGTAGCAGTGATGGTTAGATATATTGAAGAAAAAACTGTTTTGGAGGGCCTTTGACCCCCCGTAAAATCGTTAGAGATGCTCATATCCATGGGGATTTTTCACAGTTTCTTTAGAACACCATTAGGAAGCTTTGTACCAAAATTCAGCTTTCCCGAAATTTTGTCCGAGATTGGCTGTTTTTTCGCTTTATTAACTGTTTAAGGAATACAAATCGAGTCGTCGTCAATTCAATATCTTCTTTTTGACCCGCCCCGATTTTTTTAATTACATATAGAATTTAACACCCAATTGACTGCTGGTTTTCACGAAATATTTGTTTTTCAATTGAAATCTTCGTGAGAATACAATTTTTCGTACTTTACTTTTAAATAAAATCAAAATATTATTCAAATTGAATGGAATCAATAGTAAGTTATTAATTTGTGTATGGTGACATGACAAAGTAGAAGGATCTCGACCTTGCAAACTTGAAGAAAACTATTACAAGAAGAACTATTCTTCTTCCTTTGATCTTTCATGCACTGAATGAGTGGTTTTGTGTGTATATTTGTTACATTTTCGTCACTTTATATTAAAAATATATTCACTGTTGACTTTTTTGTGATGCTTTCATGTCCACTTATAAATCCATCTAGTACGGAAAATTGTTTCTAGGTTACTTTACAAACTGTCAATTTACAAATTGTTGCTTTACACGTTTTTAATTATATAATTAATTCAGTTTTATTTCCAAAAAAAATATGTCAATCAAACTCATTAGACCGTTAGACCGTCGATGCCCTAATCCACCCGCAAAAAGTAAATGTATCGAGAATATAAAACGAAAGACACTAAAGCGAAAACATCAACTAATCTGTATTTTAGACACTAAAAAAGATGAGCTTCGTATTCCCTAACTAGACCACAAAGATTTTATGACTAAGATGAAGGCCTACTTTCTTTTTTTTTTATTAAAAAAACACATTTTTTAGTATAACTTAGGCAAGTCAAATTCTAAGGAACTGGACTATTTGAAAAGCTCAAGAGGAGGAAAACGGAAATTATTTGATAAATTTTAAATACAATTGACGCGTTGTTAGTAAAAGTAAATATTCGTACATAAAAGATAATAATAGTCAATACAACCAATAGTTGAACTATGAAGTCAAATTTCCCTATCATCATAATGATAGGGAAAGTAATTTCCCTATTGAATAATGAGACAATAACCCTGTTTGATATTCAACCAAAATCATCAATAATTTCTGTTAAAATTAACGTCAGTTTGGTGCAGTTTATGAAGATTTTTATAAAATTAAATTTGGTAGATTTGGGCAAGTTTTAGAACAACATTAAAATGCAAAAAAATAGTATGTAGTTTTAGGAACATGTACGTTAATGTCGGTCAAACTATATGAAACAAAATAGCCATAAAACACTATACAAAATCGAAGGATACAAAACTAAATTAAGAGGGGAAAAAACGGGAAGGTGAATGATTATTTACACGTTTCATACGCGCGAAATTGTTTTTTTCTCAAAACGTATTAAGTTATAAAAAAATACTTATTTCGAATGTCGTTGTGACCTATAAACACTATTATAATGACGGACATTTCATTTTGTGTTTCCCAATCTTTTATATCTATCTATATTTCTCTCTCATCCTTCTGTATCTTCCCTCTGTTTTTGCTTTTTATGAAATATTTTTTATTCTGCAGACATTATATTATGAACTTGTTCCAGTTTAAAGGCAAGCCTTTGTTTTTGTGAGAATTCATCTTCTTCCAAGGTTACGGTCAGTTGTTCATTATATTTTACAGCGTATTCATACAACTCGTGGAGGGCACAATTTGTATTAAATTCTGTTGTATGTAACTGCAACGAGAATATGTCCAGCTTAGTGTTTTTTTTTATATTTTACAAACCAATATATATGACTTATTTATACTCACTCTTGATTCCTCCGCGAGCATTGCATTCATATCTTGATCTGATATAGCTGGCATTTCTCTAATATCGCGATAATATCGGTCCACCCACTTGCGATATTCAGGTATATCTTTCGCATATAACAGCTTTGAGCTAGGAGAATCCTTACCTATTAGAAACAAAAATACAAATATGAGGCTTTTTTTCAACGAAATGCAAAAAAAAAACTTACCTAATCTATGATCTGATGTGGAACATGAATCCATAAATGTTTGAGCAACTACTGATAAGCAGGAATCAACTATGTTTGACTTATGAATATCAAAGACAAAGTTTGGATTTTTTATTAAGTTAACCCAAAACCTAGAAGAATTACAAAAATCAATTAATAAAATAAAAATTTCTATTATAAATAATATATTCTGGGAAAGTTCCTATAGTTTGTGGATAAAAACTTATCAAGCCAGCAATTTTCGGTTTAACAAGTGTTAACAAAACTAACTTTCGATTAATAAAATATTCAAACAAAATTGAGTCAGACTGATTTATTAAATAGACACAGCTAGGCAGTAGTTCTAAAAGGGATCTATCAAACTAACGTTTTACATCAAAGAGAATTAAATTGGAGAGTGAAGACGTTCACACTTTTTTTTCAAGACTTATGAATGCATTTTTCTATTCCGTGAATTACTTTTATGTAGTATTTGAAATTTGTTTTGACCAATTTGGATCGTAATTGTGGATTTTGGATGCAATCTTATTCTTCCTTCGGCTTATTTGGTCATTAGTAGTGACAATGAAACAAAGTTTACATTGATTTTCCCAACGTTTCGACAGAGATTTCTGTCCTCTTCAGGGGATCTTTATTAACACAAAATAAAATAAGATATATGTAATTAAAACATGTTAGCACATAATGGTTTAATAATTATACAACTTACGTTACTTTAGAACAGATTAAAAAAATATAAAATAAACAATCAAACATTTAAAAAACAAAATTATTTAAAATTTAAATAATTAAAAAAAACAATTTTTAAATAACTGACGAAGTATTGTCGAATTAATTTTATATTTTATTGTTGCAGCAAACTAGAGAGCAGTAGACGGATGAAATGTTGTGAGTGTCTTGTTTAATATTCATGTTATTTTTCGTGTTCAGAATGTGAAGTGTTTCCAGAGTATACCTTTTTTAAGGCGTGTTTCTCAGATTGAAGGATTTTTACACATTCCAAATCAGGTTTATGGCCTTTTTCAATGCTGTTTGTAGCAAGGGCTGTTTTTTCAGAGCTGTTAGATTTTAAATCTGATTTATGGTTGGCCATTCGTTGTTTTAAAAACTGTTTGATAGTTCCTACATAACACAGAATGCACGTTTCGCTTTCGTTGCCCAGGCAGTTAATTTTGTAGATGACGTCCGTCCGTTTATACTTTTCCGGGTTGGCATTGAGTTGAGTGAAAAGAGGCGCTAATGTGTTGTGTGATTTGTAATCTATTTGGATATTCTCACTTTTTGGTGATATGATTTCTCTAAAGTTCTCCGCAAGCTTCGGAACGTACACCATACTTTTGTAAAATCCAAATTCAGCTACAGCTTTATTATCTCCAACAGTTTTGTTTTATTTTGTTGGAGTGTTAAACCTCTTAAAAGCTCTGCTGGGTAACCATATGAGTGACAATTTTCTCATTGGAAGAGTGAAACTGCTTGTCACTCAACGAAAAGACTTTGTTGATAAGATTAGAAGCGGTGTTAATGATGATATGCCTGGCTAGATTTGAACGACAATTGACAAGTCGTCCCGATGCTGTCGGTTTTTTATGCCAATTAAATTTGTTTTGTGTTAATTTGGTATTTGGTTGTACTGTTTCCCATCTCTTGTGTTAACAATACTTGTGGCAAGATGTACTGGTATGTTGGTAAAAAAAATACCACATCAAACGACGCTAACACATCGTTTTCTGATAATTCTACCAGTTTATCTTTTTCTAAAAACTCAGACGAGTTTTTAACAGAAAATATAGAATTTTTCGTCGCTGACTGTAAAATTTTACCTACATACTTAGCTAACTCATAGCAAGGCAAATTCATAGAGGAAGTGATCGGTCAAAGAGGAATATTTTGTTTGTGTATTTTTGGCAAACCATATATAGAAGGAACCTGTGCCGTTTATGTTGTCAACCTGTTCTTGTCTCTATCATCTATGATTTGGCTTTTGTGAAGCCACTTGACTAGTTGGTTGATTTTATTTTGAAGTGTTGTTGTAGGGTCATTGCGTATGCAATGTACGTGGAGCTGACTGACAACAAGCTCATCATTCCCTTTTCATACATCGTTCTGTCCATTGCGACAGTCACATTTCCAATATCAGCTGGTATGATGATAACGTTGTTGTTTCTTTTGAGCAATAAAATTGAGTCTTTGTGTACTTTCGATATGTACTTTGCAAACTGATCGTGTTGTTGGTGGCGTTGGAAAGAGTGCAACATATTACCAAATTGAGCTCGGGTTACTTCTTGTTCTTGTTCATCTTTCATATTACGTATAACCTCTTCACCGTCGGCAATTAATTGGAAGAGGGGAAATGAGTGTTTATCAAAAGGTAGCGCAAATTTGTTTCCCATTGATAGCAGCCATTTGACAAACCATAATACTCCAACAAAAAAACAAAACTGTTGGAGATAATAAAGCTGTAGCTGAAGTTGGATTTTACAAAAGTATGGTGTACCTTCCGAAGCTTGCGGAAAACTTTAGAGAAATAATATCACCAAAAATTCAGGATATCCAAATAGCTTTCAAATCACACAACACAATAGCGCCTCTTTTCACTCAACTCAAAGCAAAACCGGAAAAGTATAAACGGACGGACGTCATCTACAAAATTAACTGCCTGGGCAACGAAAGCGAAAAGTGCAATCTGTGTTATGTGGGAACTACCAAACAGTTTTTAAAACAACGAATGGCCAACCATAAATCAGATTTAAAATCTAACAGCTCTGAAAAAACAGCCCTTGCTACACACAGCATTGAAAAAGACCATAAACCCGATTTCAAATGTGTAAAAATCCTTCATTCTGAGAAACACGCCTCAAAAAGGGATACTCTGGAAACACTTCACATTCTGAACACGAAAAATAATATGAATAGGAAACAAGACACTCACAACATTTCATCCGTCTACTGCTCTCTAGTTCGCTGCAACAACAAAATATAACATTCATTCGACAATACTTCTTCAGTGGAAGTGCTATACTTAAAAATTGTTTTTTATTTAATTATTTAAATTTTAAATAAATTTGTTTTTTAAATGTTTGATTGTTAATTTTATATTTTTTTTAATCTGTTTTTAAGTAACGTAAGTTGTGTTAGCGATTATATAAAACAAAAGTGGCAGCCCTGCTTCATGCGACAAAAGATGAATATAAAGACAATGTAAAAAGGCAGTTGAATTTGGCAGTCGTAGTGTTTTGGTCGATTTTATTAATAAAGAGTTTGTGTTCATTTTTTTAACTTATTAAAAGGTGTTTAATTTCGGTCGGAATAATTATTTAGCTAACAATTCAGAAGTGGGATTGCTTTGTTCCCATAAATAATAGTTAATTTCTAAAAACTTATAATTTCTATTGCATAATTAAACAGTAAATTCTCGAAATTCTTGTCGCGTCGTAGTAAAAAAAAAAAAAAAAAAAAAAAATCACCATGCCGTTGTCGAGGTCGAGGGATGAACGAGCAGGCGAACGGGAGAGAAGGAGATTGGAGCTTGAACGAGCTGAAGCTGATCGTATGAGAGAAGAAGAGAGACAGGTAAATCAAAATGTTGGCGGGGAAAATAATGGTGTTGGAGATTGTGGTGTTGGTGCTGTTGCTGTGGCAGCTGCTGTTGATGGTGAAGGTGAGATTGGCGTGGAACGACAGGAAATACAAGAAAATGAGCAAAATCAAAATGCGATTGTCATAGAACAACAAGAGAATGGACAAAATCAAAATGGTGCAGGACAATATGATAACGAAAACAGATACAGATGTTATATAAACCAAGAAATTCCTAGAATGGGACAAGGACAACAAAATGCACCAAACCAAAACAGAAACAATAATTTTGAATTTCCAGAAAATTTTGGAAATGCTGGGAAAATGGAGTGGATGATGCAGTATATGATGAGCGAAAACCGAATCCGCAATGAACAGATCCAGCGACGTGACCAAACCATCGACATTCTAGTTGAACAAATACAGAACGCCTACTTTCACGAAAAATATGATCAATGTCGGCAACTGAAACTTAGTTTTGATGAAACTAAAGAGATGATACTAACTGGACTGTGGGCACGGGATGCAGCTTACTCATTGATGGGGTGTCGACATCTTGACGCTGATGATCTATTGCACGACATTCTCAAATTCGAAAGAATGTGTTCAACTCGAATTGGTCAAAATCAGTTCACGAGAAAAACTGAAGAGCAACCATTTGCTGAATTTTCGTATGCCGATCGTCAGATGGAATCTTGGAAAGCTGAAGAGACTACAATACCAACTGGCTCAGTTTCGTTTATCACTGCGATACAAGGAGACAACACAATTTTGTTGCCAATCGCCAACATAGGCAAAGAAGATATCACTGTTGGCTCAATCTTCAATATTGACATGGAAATAACCAGTGCTGAAGAAAAGTTGTCAAAATTGCCTATCGAGCTGAAGGATGTGAACGTGGATGCCGAAACTGTTTCACCTGAAATTCTTCAAGAACTGTTGGACACGTTAAACGAATTTAGAGATTGTGTTGCTCTTGATGCTTGTGATATTGGATGTACAAGTGAGTTCCAAATGGAAATCCAAGAGATACCAGGAAGCAAGCCATTATACTCTAAACCGTACCCTGCGAGCGAAGACGAAAAGAAGAAAATACGAGATATCGTCGATGGCTGGAGGAAAATGGGTATAGTAACAGATACCAATTCTTCATATGCGAGCCCCGTGTTGCTGGTGAAAAAGAAAACAGGTGAGTCAAGACTTGTCGTGGACTATAGACGATTGAACACACAAACTGTGAAAATCAACTTTCCGCTGCCAAATATGGATGATCACATAGCGATGCTTGGAGACTCAAATGTGTTTATCGTTCTGGATCTAGCTCAGGGGTTTTTGCAGTCACCAATCGACCCTAAGGACCGACATAAAACAGCCTTTATAACACCAGAGGATACCGGTGAGTTTACACGCATGATCTTTGGTCTCACTAACGGGCCATTTTATTTTGCTAAGCTTATGCAAAAGGTTTTGGGGCCATTGCGAAATCGAGTAGTGTTTTTCTATCTAGATGATATATTCATACCTGGTCAAGACTGGAATGACCTTAAAGAACGTTTAATTCTCGTTTTAAAAGCGCTTCGGAAGGCAGGCCTAACTGTTAGACTTTCCAAGTGTGAGTTCCTCAAGAAGCGTGTTACCTATCTCGGATTCCAAATTTCTGAAAAGGGTATCGAACCAGGTCAAAACAAAGTCCAGGCTATAGAAGGGTTCCCACAGCCAAGAAATGTCCATGAGGTGCGTAGGTTTTTGGGACTTGCCGGATTCTTTAGACGTTTTGTAGAGAGATTCGCGATCCGAGCAGCTCCACTCTATGATATGTTGAAGACCAGTACCAATTTTGATTGGAATGTTGTGGCTGATGAAGCGTTTAAAGACCTCAAAAATGCTTTAGTGAGCGGACCAATTTTGCTACTTTTCGACCCAAAGAAGCACACTGAACTGCATTCGGATGCCAGCAGCCAAGGTTTAGCCGCTATGCTTCTTCAAAGAGGGAACGATGATGGGCAACTACATCTTGTATATGCAATCAGCAGAAGAACGACAGACGCCGAGAAATCATACCATTCGAGTAAGCTGGAACTATTGGCGGTTGTATGGGCAACAATTCGATTAAGATTTCTGCTCATAAACGTCAAATTCACTATTATAACAGATTGTCAAGCACTTATTTATCCATGTGTCCAGAAGACACGAAATCCACAGGTATGTAGGTGGTATAATTTACTTTGCGAATTTGACTTCGACATCCAACATCGATCTGGAGTGAAACTTCAACATGTTGACGCTCTTAGTCGTGCACCAACGGAGGAGGCACCAATTTCGGAAGAGCGGGCCTATGTTTTTGCTGTAACAACGGATCAAGATGAAGTTATGATGTACCAATGCCAGGATGAAAAACTCCAAAGAAAAATAAATATTCTGCGCAACAAGGAGCCAAGTACGTATACACAGATTGATAAGAGTGAAGTAAATGGGTATTTTCTCGAGAATGGGATTTTATACAAGGTTGAAGGTAATCAATATAAATATGTCATACCTAAAACAATGAGAAAGGCAATTTCAATAAGATTTCATGATTTACAAGGACATTTTGGATTAGATAGAACCTTGACAAAAATTAAAAGATTTTATTATTTTCCAAACATGAGACGATATGTAAAGCAACACATAGGTGCATGTTTGCATTGCTTATTATCAAAGACATAGACAGGAAAACCAGCAGGAGAATTACATCCAATACCACCAGGAAATCGACCGTTTGCAATAGTGCATTTAGACCATTTAGGCCCCTTTATTAGCAGCTCGAAAGGAAATAAGTATATACTTGTAATAATCTGCAACTTAACAAAATACGTGAGATTAGAAGCTGTTCGTAATACCAATGCCGAAAATGTGATAAAAAGGTTAGAAAATTTTGTGACTGAGTTTGGAGCACCAGAAAAATTCGTGACGGACTGAGGCAGTTGTTTCACTTCCTCCAGTTTTGAACAGTTTTGCCAAAAACATGGTATACGACATCATCTCAATTCACCGAGACATGCGCAGGCAAACGGACAAGTCGAGAGGGTAAACCGCACTTTGATACCTACAATAATAGCAACACTAGATGAAAGCAAGGAAGGCAAAGATTGGGATATGAAACTCAAAAATGTTGCAAGGGATCTAAACAACAGCGATAACAAAACCACGGGAAAATCACCATTTCAACTTTTGTATGAATATACTCCACGCTTCGACGAAGGATATTTAAGACAACTTACAATCAATGAAGAATCCAGACATTACCAACGACCTGAAATATTGCGAGATGAAGCGGTTGACAAAATACTGGCAGAGCAAACAAAATTCAAGGATCGTTATGACCGGAGTAGGAGAATCAATGTTCAATATGACCTTGGTGACATTGTTTTTATGAAATCGGTTCCTCAATCTACAGGCGATTCTACGAAATTGCACCGCAAAAATCGAGGCCCTCTTGTAATAACGAAGGTTTTACCAAACGATACTTACGGAGTTGCAGCTTTACGATGTGATGATTCTGGCCGCAAATACTCCTCAACGGCCCACGTAAGTCAACTGAAATTGTTTAAAACACCTGAAAATGACGATGAAGAGGAGTCAGATGCAGACGACGAACCTACCTTACCAAGAACACCTGATGATGATGACAATTCTCAAGAAGATATAAGAACTGGAGTTATTAATCCTGAATCGATGCCGGTGACTTGTACTGCTAAGCAACAGCGCATAAAAAAACGTGTACAATTTCAGGATTATGAATACTATTAGAATAGTTTGATTCGATTTTTTTTTTAAGCATATTTGACAATTAAAACCAAAAGTAAAAAGTAAATGATTAATTGATTCAAACAAAATTTTAACTAAAGAAGTGAAATGTATATTATCGATGTTATATGTATTTTTTTTTATTGTTCTATCACTTGAAACATTTAACTGAAGTTCAGAATGTATTAATTTTTGTTGTTGTTTCTATTAATAAATAATAATATATATACATGTATAAGTAAATTGTATTAAATTCGAGGGCGAATTAAAGACATAGGATGGCCGATTGTTAGCGATTATATAAAACAAAAGTGGCAGCCCTGCTTCATGCGACAAAAGATGAATATAAAGACAATGTAAAAAGGCAGTTGAATTTGGCAGTCGTAGTGTTTTGGTCGATTTTATTAATAAAGAGTTTGTGTTCATTTTTTTAACTAATTAAAAGGTGTTTAATTTCGGTCGGAATAATTATTTAGCTAACAGTTGTATAATTATTAAACCATTATGTGCTAACATGTTCTAATTATATCTTATTTTATTATGTGTTAATAAAGATCCCCTGAAGAGGACAGAAATCTCTGTCGGAACGTTGGGAACATCAATGTAAACTGTGTTTCATTGTCACTAATAATGACCAAATAAGCCAAAGGAAGAATAAGATTTCATCCAAAATGCACAATTTTATGTAGTAGTTGAAAAAGTATAAAGACATTCATTTTTTGTGTTGAATTTGGTGTGGAGGCCTATTTTTCTAATAAGAATATGTTTTATCTTTTAAATAAAAATAAATTATAGTTCCGTTACCGCCAAGAGGTGCTTAGAAACTTAGAAACAATCGTAATCATGATTCTTTATCAATACATAGTATATTTTACCTTTAACAATTTTTAAACCAAGTAGAAAATAAAATTAATAATTGTCATTATTAAAGAAATTTAAACATTTCACTGGGGACTCCAAACGACTTGATAAGTCATTTTAAAGAATGGCAACCGAGATTCGAATGCTCTTATAAGGCCAGTTTTAAACGTGAGTTTTTTTTACAGCATACAAAAGTCTTCAAAACATGACTTACAAGCCCGTTTACACTATAAATTAACTTACAGTTAAAAATACTTATACAGGGTGATCGGTAAACGGTGCACCAAAAAGCTAGAGCTCTATCAAGCTAGCAAAGCCCATTTAGCGTAATCACATTTTGTTATAAAATTGAATTATACCTACTTTTAACCTCTTTTAACAAAAGTCTTCCAAACATGACTTACTTAAAATACTTAAACATGGTAATCGGTAAACGGTGCACCAAAAAGCTAGAGTTCTATCAGGCTGGCAAATCCCAGTAATCGTAATCACATTTTGTTATAAAATTGTATTTTTACCTATTTTTAACCTCTTGAGATATACCATTCATAATATAGTACCTCTTGCAGGTTTCGAGATACCTGCAAGACTATCAAGCCAGCAAACACATTTCTTACCTCTTTCCGTTTCAAATTTAATTTCCAACAAAAAATTTGTTCGATAAATTTTATTGTTCCTATTTTGTTAATTTGCATATCTGAAAATTTTTTTCTACCTCTTTCGGTTCTTGAGATACAAGTGAGTTTGCTTTGTCACATTTTTTTTTTATTTTTTTTTTTTTTGTATTAAAATTTATTTTACTTGTTTTTTACCTCTACAAATCTGCCTTTAGTTTTTTTGAACATCAACAAATATGAAATTATTGAAAAGTGGTTTAGTTAGACAACAAGAACCTGTGTACCAACACTATTTTTGGGCAGGAGTTATAGCTATTTTATGGCCGCCACCGCCATTTACAATCTCATGTTTAATCGAAAATTACACGTATAATACACAAATAAAAAAAATGTGTTTGCTGGCTTGAAAAAGCAAACACGCTTTTATATCAAGAACGGTTAAAGTTACTAAAACACTAATCGCAAATTTTAAGAGGTACAAATAAGTTAAAAAAAAATTCAAGAAATTTTTTTTCTTTTTTAAATTTGAAAATGTGTTTTTTGTATCTCGAGAACGGAAAGGGGTACAAAAAAACTAATTCCAGATTTTGTTGTTTTAATTTGGGAATTTTGTTTTTGTATTTTGGGAACGGAAAGAGGAACAAAAAAATTAAAGGCAGATTTGTAGAGTTACAAAATAGGTAAAATAATTTTTTTAATAAAATTGCGTTTGCTGGCTTGAAATATCTATCACACTTGCTTGCATCTCAAGAATGGAAAGTGTACTAAAAACTAAAGGCAGAATTGTAATCACGAAAAAAAAATTTATTTTCAAGTTTTATTTTTTGTATCTCGAGAACGGAAAGAGGTACAAAAAAACTAAATTCAGATTTGCACAAAATAGATACAATAAAATTTATCAAAATATGTTTTTTTAACTTTTTTTTTGAAAATGTTTTTGCTGGCTTAACCATCAAACATGCAAACACACCTGTATCTCGAAAACGGAGAGGTAAAAAAAAACTTGAAAAAAATTGAAGATTTTCAGAGGTACAATATAGGAATGGTAAATTTTTCTTTCAAAAAAAAATTCCAAAATTTTTTTGTGTTTGCTGGACCAGGAGGCAAAAACATCTGTGTCGCGAGAACGGAAAGAATTAAAAAAAGAGGTACAAAATAGGTGGAATAAAATTTTAAAACGAAATGTGATAACGCTAAGTGGGCTATGCCAGCTTGGTAGAGCTAAGTATGTTAGATTAAGACAACAAAAATCGTATTGGAGTCTTTTCCCTGCTTTGGCGGAAGGGACAGTTTCTAAAACTTTGACATACATCAGGAAACAAATTATTAAAAAACAATCGTGAAATCTACAATGTCATGTTAAACCGTTTTAAAAATGAAGAAAGCTCTTCTTTTCTTACTTCCAAATAAAATTGTTTTAGTATATAATTTTTAAAAATTAATTTTCAAAATCGAAATTTTGCAAAAAATAATAAACTTAATTGAAAGGTCGATTTTCAGGTGATATAAGTGAAAAAAACGTGTAGAATAACTTTTATCCAATACTTTTCATTGTATTGTATCGTATAACATTTTAAAATATAATAAAAAGAAGGTAAATCTTTGAACAGCCGTGTTTTATTGTCGGAGATGAACCATATGGTTCACCCTATAAAAATAAAACTGACGTAAAAATCATCCTTGGGGATTTGAACGCAAAAATAGGTCGGAAGCCAGTATTCAGGCATTACGCAGGCACCCATAGTTTGCATGAGAACACTAATGACAATGGACTTCTGGTCTTAGAATTGGCAGCATCGAAAAACATGGTCGTTGCGAGTACCTGGTTCCCGCGAAAAGATATCTAGAAAGCCACCTGGGTATCACCTGATGGAGTCACTCGTAACCAAATAGACCACGTGTTGATAGACCGTCGCCACTACTCGAACTTGATGACGTTACGAACGTACCGAGGCGTCAATATCGACTCGGATCACTATTTTGTTGGTATGGTCTTTCGAGGGCGGATTGCCTTGCGTAGACGTATTGCATCCGCCGATCAGGTTCGAATCAATACGGCTGCCCTGCGCAATGAAAATGCCAGTAACACCTTTGGTAATGCGTTAGGACTCGCCCTAAAATCACTTGATTTAGGGAGAGTAAGTCCTGGAGCCAATATGCTGGGCGTAGATGAGAAGTGGACACGCCTTAAGAATACTGTCATTAGTACTGCCAACTCCATCTTAGGCAGCAGTCGTAGAAATCGGAACGACTGGTTTGATGATGAATGCAAGCTAGCGACTGAACGTAAGATTGTTGCGTACCGAGCAATGCAACAATCTCATAGAACGCGGGCACGCGAAGAAGAATATAAAGAGCTCAGAAGAATAGAAAAACGACTTCACAGACAGAAAAAATCAGCCTGGGAGAAGAACTTAATCTGTGCGAGGTCCGCACCAGACGCGGAAGTTCTACCAATCCGTCCGAAACATGACGCAGTTCACACCACGCTGCACATACTGCAAGGACGGAGAGGGAAATCTGATCACCGATCCACAAAGCATACTGGAGCGATAGGAAGTGTACTTTAATGAATTGCTAAATGGTCAACTCACTGGAGAAGTGGAGGCTCCACTGCTTCAAGACGAATACCCTATGTTGCCGTCACCAAGCATAGAAGAGGTTGAGAAGGCTATAGGACGGCTTAAGAAAAAGAAAGCCCCGGGAGCTGATGGTATACCAGCCGAATTATTTCAACACGGTGGGCCAGCTCTACGTCAGAAAATTCATGATATTATAGTGCACGTGTGGGAGCATGAAGAAATGCCAGAAGACTGCCGAAAAGGTATAGTATGCCCCATACATAAGAAAGGAGATGTCACAACGTGCAGCAACTATAGAGGTGTCACGTTGTTGAGTACCGCCTATAAGATACTCTCCTCTATCCTACAAGACCGGATAACCCCATACGCTAAAACCATCATCGGACAATATCAGTGTGGTTTCATTCCAGGAAAATCAACAACTGATCAGATCTTTACCCTATGGCAGGCGATGGAAAAATGTCTAAAATTTAACATCTCAACATACCAACTTTTTATAGACTTTAAGGCCGCCTATGATAGCATAGCCAGGGTAGAACTTTACAAAGCCATGAGAGAATTCGGCATCCCAAATAAAATGACACGACTATGTAGGTTGACCATGACCAACGTAACAAGCCAAGTAAAAGTAGCCAGATTGCTATCCAGACCAATCAACATCTTTAATGGACTCCGACAAAGGGATAGTTTGTCCTGCCTCCTTTTCAACGTGGCGTTGGAGAAAGCAATCCGTGACTCTGGCACGGCAACAAGAGGGACCATCGTCAACAGGTCCAGCCAGATACTGGCTTACGCAGACGACATCGACATCATCGGAAGAACCGAGCAAGCTGTACACGATTCCTTCATCCAGATCGAGCAGGCGGCACAAAATCTGGGGCTGCATATTAGTGAAGGTAAAACAAAGTACATGGTGGCGTCGAATGCGAGAGGAACAGTTGGTCAAACAATCAAGGTAGCGGAGCACGAATTTTAAGTGTTGCAATCATTTAAATACCTTGGGTCAATAGTAGCAGCCGATAACAATATAGAAGAAGAAATACTCGGGCGGTTTCTTAAACTCCAACAGAGCCTACTACAGTCTGTCAAAGCTCTTCATATCCATAAATCTCACCACAACTTAAAAACTGCTGCTGTACAGGACCATGGTCCTGCCAGTACTCACATATGGATCCGAGACTTGGGTGCTTAGCAAAAGGCACTCCGACCTCTTAGCCGCGGTCGAGACAAAAGTCTTAAGGAGAATTGTTGGCCCCATATGTGAGGAAGGACGATTCCGGAGAAGGTACAACCATGAATTGTACGCAATCTACCTTGAAGCAAATATCGTGACAAAAATTAGGCTTGGTAGACTCCGGTGGGCAGGGCACCTAGCTCGCATGAGCAAAGAGGAACCTGCTCGGAAAGTTCTTTGTGATACATTCTATGGCAGACGACAGCGTGGTAGACCATGCTTGCGCTGGAGAGATGGCGTAGACCTGGACGCCCGGAGCCTTGGGGTGCGAAACTGGATGGCGTCGGCTCGAGACCGGGATAGGTGGAGAGACTTGTTGAAGGAGGCCAGGACCGGACCCCGGTTGTCGAGCCGATGATGATGATGATAAAAATAAAACGTTCTGGATCTTGTATCTGGATCAACGCTTTTGCTTTTAAATGTTGGTACACGTGACTTTTCTCATTTTGGTTAAATAATGAATTAGATAAACAAATATTATTTCATCACCTCATATTCGCGTTGTTTTAAATTTTAATTTAAAATTTTGTTTTAATTAGTTTTAACTTTAGTTCTTTTGTTTGTGTTTGTGTATTAAAATTAATTTCACCGTCAATAAGATTGCATTACAATGAGTTTTTTGTCTTCACGTTCATTGCCGCAATAATTTTCCGTGCAGATTCATTACAACCTATTTTGCTGTCAATTGTGCTTTAATTTCTAAATAAATATCTTGATATCCTTATGCCCTGGCATATTCTACTCCGAAAACATATTACTGAAGTGATAAAAAGTGTACATAACATATATAAAATGTTAAAGAAAAAAAATTGTCAATAAAAATATTTTACTAGCCTCACTTTTGTTTATTTTCATTTGACACCCAGTAGTTTATTTATTTTCATATATCCTGGGCGTTGCCATTCCTCTTTTATTAATTTTCAGAAATTATATGACGCTTTTTATTGAAAGTTTAAAATTGGATCTTAAATTTTTGATTTTTCGAATTAAATGCGATTGTTTTTTGGGTTTTCATTTGATTTAAAATTGAGAAAAGTAGATATTTATTATAAAGGACTACTTTTGAGGACGTTTTCTAATCCATTGACATCATAGACATACTTCAATAGGTTTCGACACTTTTTATTTTTGTATAGAGTACTTTGTTCTAAATGTTACCGCAAAATACGAGAATAAATTTGTTCCCAAAATAGAACAAAAAGTTGAAAATTTACGAATGTTGTAGATGTTTTTCAATCCATTGACATCCTAGGTATCCTTCAAAATACTTCGACACTTTTAGGCTTGACAGATAGAAAACAAACTAAAAAATATATTTTAAAGTATATAGGGTTATTGGTTTAAGGTGCACCAAAAAGCTTGAGCGTGTAGGTGGGGTTAAGACAAGAAAAAAATCGTATGGGAGGGGGGTCTATTTCACCCCGTTTAGGCGGGAGGGAAATTTTTTAAGAAATTGACTTAAATCAGAAAAAAAATTATTTAAAAACAACGGTAAATGATACAAAGCCTTGTTATATCTTTTTGGAAAGCCAGAAAACTACTCTTTTATTTTATTTTTAAATTAAGTTGTTTAAGTGAACAGTTTTAAAAAAATTAATTTTCAAACTCAAAATTTTGAAAAAAAAATTAAAATGAAAAATTTTAATCTAATTTTTTTCAAAATTTTATGTAATTAACTATTATTTTTATTTTCAAAATTCAATGCTCTTATTAATTTTTAGTCAAAAACTTAAAACTGTATGCCAAAATGTACCTTAGTTTTTGACAAATTAAGAAAATACTAAAAGCACTTTTTCAAAAAAAGGTGAATCTGGTTAAAAACAAATAACTGGATTAACCAGATTTAACCTTTTTTTAAAAAAGTGCTTTTAGTATTTTCTTTAATTCTATATCATGATTTATTATCCATAAAGCTTGTTTTGATTGCGTTTGAACCATTTTTTTTTACTCAATTTGAAGTCGAAAAATTGTGTAATAAGGGGTGTTTCCAAAAACATTAAATGAAACAGTTAAAAAAATTATAAAAAAGGTTGTTTTACGCCCTTTTCCTTGTTTTTGCACTCAAAGTTAAAAAAAAATAAAAAAAAAAATTTCCAACTTTGACTAGCTCTACAAGCCAAACTATTAATCCAAATGAAATAATTTTTTCGATTCGTGGAGCACTAAATCAGTAAAATGAAAAGTTAAGCATTACAGAGCAACCCGAAAAATCATTTAAGCGAACACTTTTCAAAAAACGGGCCACTTTGCGACAATGTAAACAAATTTTTACCCCCCATGATCTGGCTGTTATTAACAAAGAATACATCCGTCCCAAGCTTGAGTACAATTGTTAGGGGAGGTGCTATTATAATCTATCCAAGCTTTCTGGATAGGATTCAAAAAAAGCTTTGAAATCGATAGGTGACAAGACTATAAAAGACACGTTTTCATCGCTTGAACATCGACGTAATGTTTAATGTCTTTCTTTATTTTATCGTAACTTTAACGAAGAGTTTTGCGAAGAAACAGCCATTTGCATTCCTCCCAAGAAACAATTCAACCGTAATAATCATGCTGCAAGGAATGCCCATCACTTTACCCTAAAGCCCAACTACGGACGTACGGTGAAATACAGAAATTCTTTCTTTAGCCCCACTATACGAAAGTGGAATGCCTTACCCGGTTCTATTTTCCCCCCTCATTATGATGCTCAGAAATTCAAAACTAATGTGCATCGGTATCTCCTGTCAACTACTCTACGAATTCCCTGATTGCTCGCACTGCGTTAAATCATTATAAGGGTATTCACAACCCCTTGAGTGCGCGCACATTATAAAAAAAAGAAAAGCTTTCTGGCTTTTTAAAAGGTATAACATGAGATTGTAGGTTTCACTGTGGTTTTTAAATGATTTTTTTTTTGCTGTGAGTCAATGTTTTAGAAAATTGCCCTATACGATTTACTTAGTCTTAACCTAACCTACTCGCTCAAGCCGATGGGTGCGTATACCGATAACCCTGTATAAGTTTAAAAACTTACAGCAGCCCATTTAATAAGATGTAAGCAACTTTTGTAAGTGACTAATGTCTTGTTGATACCGTTTAGTTCCGCTCCTAGCTCAAAGATTACGTGTTTAGTTAGGCCAGGATTACACACGTGAGTTTTACTTGCAGCTTAAGAAATTCTTCTAGACATGACTTCTACAAGAACGTTTAAACTACAGCTAAACTTACAGTAAAAAATACTCACATAAGTTTGAAAACTTACAGCAGCACATTAAATAAGCTGTAAGCAAAATCTGTAAGTGAATGATATCTTGTTTATACCGTTTCGTTCCGCTCCCAGCTCACAGCTAACGTATGTTGTCCAATTTACCGTAAGCTACTCACACAGTTGATTATACTAGTAAATTTTTCAGAATTCCCTCACATGAGTAACTTACGTGAGTAAAATTCACATGTGTAACCCTGGCCAGGCTAGGATTACACACGTGAGTCTTACTTACAGCATACGGAAGTCTTTAAAAATTAACTTACAATAACGTTTACACTATAGCTGAACTTATTGTAAAAAATGCTTACTTAAGTTTGAAAACATACTATAGCCTTTTCAATAACCTGTAAACAGCTTCTGTAAGTGACTTTAAGTGGAGTTCATTCTATGAAATGTAGACATTTCTGAAGGAAATTGTTGTTCAGATATGCGAGTTTTTAACATAAGCGGGTTTCAGTTAAGCGGCGTAATTTGTATGAAATTTTACAAGAAATGCACGGGGATAGATACAAAATTTTCAGATAAGTGAGTTTTTCAACTAAGCGGGTTGCAGATAAACGGGTTTTACTGTATCTTTTGAAGGGATCGCACCAGTGATCATTTCCCTTCTCGAGCTTCTATAATTGAAACCTCACAGCATGTCTTCATATAATATTCTAACTCTTGCTACGTCATATCAACCTAAAACGATTCATTTGTATCCATTGAAAATACGTTGCCCATTCACAAGCATTCCACATAAAAAATATACCCTCCAAGTGCATTGCCATGATTGCCCGAGATATAGTTTCATGAGAAAATGTGTACACACTTCTAACTCCAAGTGTGTTGTCATTATGGCAAAAGATATATAGGTTCATGGACAAATGTGTATACATTTCTATGGAGCGAATGACCGAATGAAAGCGACAAACGTTAAGGGTTCATGTTACAAAAGTATTTTGAATATCTACTGCATGGCCCTCGTTGATAATTGTATGAGATACATTTGAACGTTTAGGCAATAACTAATAATGCTGATATGACAATATTCTAAAGCAAGGTGTGAAGTGATTGGAGTTCAATTATGGAAGGCCGCGAAGATACAAAATTGAAAGAGTAGTTGAATGGAAATTGAATACAAATGTGTGTATAAAAGCAGAAACAATTTCAAAATGTTGTCTTTTATTCATAGCCAACCAGTGCATTTTATTTTCCAAGAGCAACTCGCTCAATTTTAGAATGCACTTCTCCCTATAAGATAATCCCCTTTTCAAGAGCAACTCGCTTGTGAAGGGATCGCACCAGTGATCATTTCCCTTCTCGAGCTTCCATAATTGAAACCTCACAGCATGTGCCTAGCGCCATGTCTTCATATAATATTCTAACCCTTGCTACGTCATATCAACCTAAAACGATTCATTTGTATCCATTGAAAATCGTTGCCCATTCACAAGCATTCCACATAAAAAATATACACTTCAAAATTGAAAGAGTAGTTGAATGGAAATTGAATACAAATTTGTGTATAAAAGCAGAAACAATTTCAAAATAAATGTTGTCTTTTCTCCATAGCCAACCAGTGCATTTTACTTTTCAAGAGCAACTCGCTCAATTTTAAAATACACTTCTCCCTATAAGATTATTCCCTTTTCAAGAGCAACTCGCTTAGATTGGGATAATCTTTCCTCAACTCGCTCTATCATATAGCGTTCGCGCACTTATAGAGGAAAACGACGGCAACTGCCAACGTTTTGAGTTAGGGTTACAAAAGAGAAATTAAATTAAATAAAGATCCACAACACGGGATCTTTGCACGCTTAGATTGGGATAATCTTTCCTCAACTCGCTCTATCATATAGCGTCCGCGCTTATAGAGGAAAACGACGGCAACTGCCAACGTTTTAAGTGAGGGCTAAACAAGAGAAATCAAATTAAATAAAGATCCACAACACGGGATCTTTGCATGGCGACCGTGACAGGACCTCAACAAGAAGTCCTGAATTAAGCAGCTAGCTACATCGCTGAGGCAGAACGACTGCTGAAGAATTCTGGAATAAAGCCCGCCACGATAGCCCGTCCCAGAGAAGAAGCGCAAGGACCTTAGCGCCTTACTGTAGAAGAATATAAAAAACGGCAAGTAAGACGTCAATAGGCCGTACTAACCACCATCGCTTCCCCTGCACCTCCATCCAGAAGAGGAGGAAAAACGGCAACCCTCAAAGCTAAAATAAGATAACTTCACCGCCTCGCCAATATACCTGGAACGAACTCTGAAGATCGCCTCAAATACCACAAGGAGATCAGGATCATTCAGAAAACGCTGAGGGAAAACCGGAGTGAAAAAAAAGCGTCCAAACGCCAAGAGGAGGCTCAGTTTCACAACCTCTTCAATAACATAACCAACCGACTAGCCTGGCATGGGGGGCAAGGAAGGTAAATATGAAGTTATTAACACTGGTCCTCAAATTCTTAACGCTGCCAACCTGGGACAGAGCCAGCTCGACCACACCGCTATTATTCTCGGATTAATGTTCGTAAACGCCATAATAGTGGGATTAGCCTATCTGGGGATACAGCACTTCCGAAGGAAGTTGATAGCGGACATAATCAGCCACCTGGAGAACAGAAACGCCAAAGTATAAAACCTTTTGGCAAAACAATTTTTTTTATTTTATAGTACCTACATAGAAAAAAAGGAGAAAAAAATGTTTTGTTTAATAAATACTTGAAAAAAAAATGTTCCCTTATTGTTAACGATTTTATATGGTAGTAAAAAAAAAAAAATTTTAATTGCACGACTTATTTATAAAAAAAAATGTCTATTGCTAACGGCTCTTTCTCCCTAATTCCATTTTTGTCCATAGTCTAAGATTCCAATGAATTTAACCGAGCTAGAATTAGCCTTAAGGAAACTCAATCAAATCTACGTTAATTTAAAAAAGTCACCTAATCGAACTAGGACTCCCACCAAAGCGGAAGAAAAGCTTCAACAAATTGGTGAACTCTTTGAAGCATTCTCTACACTCTTTGAAGAAATTGACCAAAATAAAATATCTGAGTTGGAACGAATAACATTAAAAGGAATTAGTACGGAAGCCAACAGATACAAAAACGATTCCGAAGACATAGTTAACCGCAATATCAGAAGCGTACCTCCGGAACTTGAAGAGAACGAAGAAGAGAAGCTAGAAACTAAAACAGAATCTATAACTGATACGATGAGTGGTGAAGAATTTAGCTTCAGTACAGCTCAAAAGCTGCCCACTCTATCATTCGAGGAAAACAACCGATCTGAGAGCTTAAGAGATTTTTTGAATAGTATCGAATTTTATTACGATACTCTAACGACTACAGAAAAAGGTACTTTAATTAAATTCGTACTTAAATGTAAAATACAGGGAAAGGCACTGACTGAACTGGGAAATACCAGCCCTAAAGACTTCACTGAGCTAAAGAAAAGCTTGCTCGAGAAATGTGGGCCCAAAGATACAATCGAACAAATTCAGTCACGACTAAGCCGAGCGAGTCAAGGCAACCGACCCGCCAGAAAATTCATAACCGAAATAGAAACGCTGGTTAATCAGATGACTGAATTAGAAGTCGCATGCCATGGTGAAGACACCAGAGCAACCGTGTCATTCAGCAACCGTGGAAGTGTGCATATCGTTGGCGACTTTCATAGTGGAAATTTTACATAGAGGCGCGAGTGCTAATACTAGTGATTTAGATCTACCAAAACCAAGTGGCAAGTTAGCCTAGGTGGTAGAGGAGCAGAATCAGTCGTTCAGCAACCGTGGAAGAGTGCACATCGTTGGCGGCTTTCACAGTGATCATTTAATATAGAGACGCGAGTGTGTTAAAAAGTTATTTCAACCTACCATTTCCAAGTGGCAAGTTAGCCTAGGTGGTAGAGTGGCAGAAGGAGTCGATCTTCAGCTGTGAAAGTGTACAGACGCGTTGACGACTTTCTCAGTATACAAAAATAATTTTCAAGTGTGTTCAATTGAATTAAATTTTCATTAATAGTTTAAGTGCACTCACTGCACAATTTAGTGGCAATTTGCCAAGTAAAATTAAAAGGCAAGTAAGCCTAGTGGGTAGCGTGAACGACGACAACAAAGTGGAGGGTCGTGGGTTCGAGCCCCACCCTGGTCAGGGCTTTTTTTTTAAATAAATTCTGGGAGAAAGTCCATAAAAACAGAGAAGAGCAACAACAACAGATGGTAAAGCCAAGGGGACATCGGAAGATGATCCCCCAACAACAAGACAAGATACCGGAGCATCAGGTGATGCAGCAGCAGCAGTTAAGGTAGCGGTGCCTTCCAAAGAAACCTAGACAACAACGACAGTGTCATCGGACGTGCCGAAGCTAATACAAGCAGCATAGCGACTGCAATGACATCAAGCCTTCCAAAAGGCAAGACATCAACACCGGCACGTGCCGCAGCAACAACAAAAGAAGACAAAAAGAGGAGGCGTATCATTAGATACAAGCCCCATCTTGTAAACCGCAATAACAGGAGCACAAGAGCGAAGTTGGCTAAGGCATCGGCTCAAGCTAAAATGCAGAGGCAGCTAGAAAGCTTCTCCTACGAGGATGAGGTTGAATACGTCAACAACAATGAACAGGAAGATGAGGGCGATGACGAGGCAGAGGCGGACGACGAAATAGCAGGAGAAGCTAACTATGAGGTCGCCAAAGGGGCCGTCAACGAGACCGACAAGAAGACAAATGAGCAAAACGTCGCTGAGGCAGATGCCGAAGACATTGCTTACATGTCCGTAGAAGGTGAGGGGCGCTACGAGAGTGCCGAGTTGGTAGATCTTTCACCTCCAGACTCAGAAACTGAGGAAGAAAAAATAGAATCGCTGACAGAGCAAATCATTGCACTTATGGCAATGGTAAGAGCACTCAAAGAAAAACAAGAAGCGCGTAGGGAAAAAGAGCGCCTAGTTGCTCTTGAAAGCAAAAGACAAAAAACGCTCCAAGAGCAACAAAAAGCTGAACAAACGCAGCAGCCACTCAAACAACAACAACTACTTCCTGAAATTCAGCCAAAAAAGAAGCAGCAGGCGCAGCAACTGCAGCCCCAGCAACAGCATCAGCAACTGCAAGCACAGCAACAAAAACAAAAGCAACAACAACAACAGCAACAGCAACAGCAAAAGCAGCAGCGACAACAACAGCAACAACAACAACAACAACAACAGAAACAACAACAACATCAGCAACAACAGCAACAAAAGCAAATACAAAAACAAATACAACAACCACTACAGCAACAAAAGACACAGAAGCAGCAACAGCAGCAGAAACTACAACAGCAACAACAACCACAGCAGTTACAACAGCAGCAGGCACAACAGCAGCAGTCACAACAGCAGCAGCAACATCAGCAACAGCCACAAGCAAAAAAAGGTAAGGTGCCACCAATCAATACTTATAAAATAGAACTAAAAGATACAATAGAACTATGTAAGCTATCCATTGCTCTTCGGTCGAGCATTATAAAAAAGTAAAAGATCTTTCGTCACAAACGAAGACAGAATTTTACAGTTTCACCCCGAAGGAAGACAAGCTGCAAACAGTCCTCCTGAAGGGTATAGAATCCTCTACGGATCCGCAGGCGCTCTTAGCTGAGCTCCGTCAAGTGGCGAGCGATGATCTCGATTTTATCGGGGTCAGACCGTTTTCCACAGTTAAGGCCAGACGGGAGAAACGGAATTTACCATTCTCCCTCGTTCAGCTCTCGCCCCAAAGCAAGTTAAGTGGTTTAAGGAGTATAACCGTCCTAAACTACCAAATTGTAAGATGGGAAAAATTAAATAGGCAGAGAGACATACTTCAATGCATGAACTGCCAAGGGTACGGCCACGTGGCAGCTAACTGTGGTATGGACCCAGTTTGCTTCAAGTGTGGAGACTCCCACAAGATAGGGGAATGTAAGCTTGGGAAAGATAGGGTCGAAGACAGGACCCAGTTAAAGTGTGCACTTTGCCGAGGCTCCGGACACCCCGCAAACTATCGGGGATGTCCGAAGTTTCAGGAAATGAGAAAAAACAAAGACCAAAAGAAGACAGTAGAGGTGAGACGCCCTGAAGTACGCCAGACAGCAACTTCCGTCAATCCCGCAATTTGTTACGTCCAAATGGCGTCTGGAAAGGGAAAAACGGTACAGCCTCAACCACAGGTAGCCAAACAGGTCCAAGTGCCTACGGCTCCTGTGCCAGAGGCAGATCTGATGCAGGTGTTGCTGACCATTCATGGTCAGTTAACCGATGTGCAAAAACAGATAAGGGAGCAGGCGGCTAGGGTGGATTACCTCTACTCTATTCTGCCGGCAACGCGAAATGGTTAAAGGCGCGCTGCCTGAGCGACCCTTTAAGATCCTAGCTGTGAATGTAAATTCGCTGATTAGGAGCGAACGTAGAACAAACCTCTTTCATTTGCTTCAAGACCAAAGTCCTGACGTGTTTATGGCTAGCGAAACTAAGCTAAACCAGAAACACAAACTGACTAATAAAAATTACAATATCGTAAGAAGGGATCGGCCCAACTCCACTCAAGGGGGTGGGGTCGCAATCTTCATACGAAAGGGCATCAAACATAAAGTTATATATAATAGTGAAGTGCGAAGATTTGGGCTGCTAGAAGCTTGCATCGTTTGCATTCCTCTCCAGCAAGAGAAAAGAATGTACGCAATCGCGGTGTACGCAAATGACGCACCTCAGCCAGCTAATTTTATCGCAGAGCTCGAAAAACTTTTCGAATGCTTAAGATTGAACTTGGATGAGAATTATTATCTCATGGCAGGGGACTTGAACGCCAAACATGTAGATTGGGGAAATCAAGTACAAAATCCTAGAGGGAACCATCTTTTTAATTGGATGGGTCGATACAGTGTTGAGTGTAGGATCGACCTTCTGGCTACAGATAGACCGTCTTTTCCGAGAAGTGGTAGTTTTCTGGATCTACTCCTGCTTGACTCAAGACTGATAATAACTGACACTGTAGGTCAACATACAAAAAACTGTTTACGAACGATTGAATACGACAGTGACCACTGCGGACTTGCCGCCGTAATACAGCTCCCGAGCGAACTTTTGGAGTTGGATGAGTATGTGCCTGCGCACTCTTACAATTTCAGTAAGACGCGTTGGCCACGCTTCTCCAACTCCTTGGCAAGAGAAATACGTTCCGATGACATTTCTCCACCAAATGACAGGAACCTGACGAACGTCGAGATCGACAGGTACCTGACTCAAATGGATACGACTATAAAACGAACAATGGACAGAACAATTCCAAAATATAAGGAACAAGACCCTACTGGTTTATACAAGAACGCGACAATTGACGCACTACACCGACAAAAAAGTGGACTGCTGACTAGATTGAAACTTCTGTACAGACGTTTCACGGACACACGTGATCTGGAGATTAGGACATTGAAGTCGTCGATCAAAAACATCAATGTTCTGATTAAACAAAATTATAGATTGTCTATTAATTTATATTGGGATAACAGAATTCGGCCGTTAATTCCAGCGACCCTAGTATGTTTCCCCAAATAAATAAGATATTTAGAAGAAATGATCAAAACGAACTTCCATGTCTTAAACTTCAGAGGACAATAGATAACGAAGACGTACTTACGATTGCGGGAATAGATGCGGAGGGTGCCGTTTTCGATGATAACTTTTTTATGATAGAAGATCCTCAGGAAAAGGTAGAAGCTGTAGGGGCTGCTTTCCAGCAAGTGTATAAAGTGAATGCTAGCATTCGTCCGAATCATGACCTGGAGAACAGAGCCTTGCTGCACATTTTCTATCTTGGAAATAACATAACGCAATGGCGATCTGAGAATACTGGTTTCACCGGGTTCAATGACGAAAATTTGGCAAACGCCACCATCGCCGAGCGAAATGGACCCAGTTCATTGTTAATTTCGAAGGTAGAACTTCAGTTAATTTTTCAAACATTAAAGAAAAAGAAATCTGCGGGGGTCGATGGTATACCCAACATTGTGTTACGACATCTCCCTGAGGAAGCCATAGACATTTATACCACACTGTTTAACAACGCATTGAATAATGCATATTATCCAGTGAGTTGGAAGACAGCTGTGGTCCATCCTCTCCCCAAAAAGGGAAAGGACAGCTCCAATCCAGCAAATCTTCGGTCGATAAGTCTTCTTCCAAGTATCAGTAAGGTATTCGAAAAGATTCTAAGTAGAGCTCTGTTCAAGTAAGCTGAGGACAAAAATATTATTCCAGATAATCAGTTTGGCTTTAAGGCGGGGCATGACACTATACATGCCGCGTCTTAGTTAGTTTCTGATGTTCAATGGAACAAAGCGAAAAATCAATGCACGGGTGCCGTTCTGGTTGATTTAGAGAAGGCTTTCGACACCGTATGGTTAGAGGGTCTTTATCTGAAGCTAACTAGATTTGGCATAAGTAAACCACTGTTATATATGCTTCATGACATGCTCAATGGTAGAAAGTTTGTTGTCAAAAGTGGCAATGTTACTTCTACCACAACATTTGATATTAAAAACGGTCTACAGCAGGGAGCTGTGAACTCGCCGGTTCTTTTTAGTATTTACACCAGCGATCTGATAGGTAGTCTCACTCATGCAACTGCGTATGCCGATGACCTTGTAGCGTACAGGACCGGTCCAAAAGTTGAAGTCTCTTGCAGCGTGACTTCGACAAGATTCAGCGATATTGTGATGACTGGAAGTTAAAAATTAACTTCCAGAAGTCAGAAACTATCCTGTTTAGAACCCCGTTGTCTAGGGCTTCTAGGGATACAAGAAAGAACTGGAGAAATCTAGTGATCGTTGGACCAAGTGGACATCCACTGGCAAGTAAATATGTGGAAAAGTACCTTGGCATCTGGCTAGATCAGTATCTATATTTCAATCGACATGTAGATGCTGCTCTGACCATAGCTAGGGGAGCCTTTGGGTTGACAAGACGGTTGTTTTATAGCAGCCGCATTGACAGCAGAGTAAAGGTGATTTGCTACATGGCCCTTATCCGGCCAATGATTGCCTATGGGTGCCCTGTGTGGTTCAACGTTGCCCCATCTCAAATGGAAAAGATTCGGGTGTTTGAGATTGCACAGAACACCAGAGTCGGAGTACACACATTACTATGCCAACGAGGTTCTATACAATAGGGCCAATATAAACAGGATAGATAACTTTTTAATCAAGCTGATTCGGGGTCACATTGCAAGAGCGATGACCTCGACCAATGGACTTATTTTTGGGGCTTACTACCCCAATGATGAGTATAGTGAAAGTGTGCGTCTTAACGGTTTCATCCCGCCCGAGACATTCCTCTTTTAAGACAGTCGTGGGCTGATACAGGATAGATTGGCGGTTCCGTTAATCTACCACGTCGGCCGTAGGACTGTGGATCGGCGACTCCTTTACGATCGGGACGTCGGCTCTGGAAACGGAGCAGAACGTCTGCGGTTCAGTAGAGCTGTGCCCCTTCGGGACAGAAAGGAATTAGTTAAGCAAGTCAAAAAATTCTGGTGGTTGGGTGACCACCGTGATATTGAAAGTTGACCATATTATTGCTTTGGCCGACTAACATAGTTCTAAGGTAAAGATAAGTAGAGTAGGTAGAACAGTGACGGCGGCACAAAAAAAAAAAAAAAAAAAAAAAAAAATTGCTGGTGGCTGTTCTAGTTTTTAAGTTATTTTAAGTAGTTTTAATTAGATATAATGTAGTTTAAGTTAGTTTTAATTTAGTTTAGTTTTATTTAGGTAAAGGGTAGCTTTAAGTTTTTTAAAAAATTAAAAAAAACAATGATATAGATAATGAGTTTTTTAATAATTTTCTCGTTAGTTTTAAGTTATCATGAATTTTAAATATAAGTTATTTTACGTCGAAAGGCATTGTTTAAGTATAGTCACAGTTTAATTTAGAGCACCCGCATGGGGCCAGTAAGTTAGTTAAATTAATATGTAAGCTAGTTGTTTAAGATTTTTTGTCTAGCATTAAGATAGATATAAGAAAATGAAAAATAAAAAATGAATTAAAAATGAGAGTGGCAGACGACGGATCTGGAGAGCGTGGGTTCGAGTCCCACTTTGGTCAGGGCTTTTTTTTAAACCAATTCTGGCAAAAGGTGACCAGAAATAGAGAGCATAACGATAGAGAGATGGGAAAACCATCGGGGACATCGATAGATGGTCCCCAACAACAAGGAAGACAGTTGGAGCATCAGGTGATGTGTCATCCGACAGTCAAGTAGCGGGGCCATCAGGCCAAGCTCAAAGAGCAACTGCAGCCCAAAAAGCAACAACAACAGCAGCAGCAGCAGCAGGACCAGTAAAGCGCAAAGTGGCAACAACAACACAGCAACGACAACTACAACAACATCGTCATCGGCACGTGCCGAGGTCGGAACTAGCAGCATGGCAACTGCAAAAAAATCCAGCCCTATTAAAGGGAAAAAAGGACCGGCATGTGTCGAAGCAGGAGGCAAGACGGGAGAAGGAGCGCATAGTTGCTCTTGAGTAGCACACCCGCCAACAAGCGCTCCAAGAGCAAGCTTCGCAACAACAGCAGCTTCCTCGTGAACAACAACCACTCCCAGACCAGCAGCAGCCACAGAAGCAGCAGACAAAGAAGCAGCCACAGCAAAAGCTTCATAAGCCACAACAACCGTCTCGAGTTCCGATCTACATCTCACCGTGAGCGCACGCGTGGGAGCGTAGTATATTTGTCTCTGCTGTGTTGATAAAATAAAACAGAATAATAAATAAATACATAAATATCCCCCTCCCTTTTTCAATCACATAAAACTAAAATCAAAATAAAGAAACCTACGCGCCGCGTGTGCAATAATAAAACAAAAAAAATTGCCAAATAAAATAACCTAGTTTCTTCAGTGCAGTGCAGTGCACATTCATCTAATAATATAAAGAAAAAAAAAGAAAAAACAACACAACGAGTCTTCCTTGTGCTCCCCTCCCTCTCTGTTCCACCTTCGCCCACAATTGTTTCGCATAGCCACTGCAATGTGTATTGTGATGGCTGGTAAGTTCAGTGTTCATTATAGCAACATTCGTGGGCTTAGGAAAAATTTCCATGCTGCGTACGTTCATACTGTTTTGAACAGGCCAGCTATTTTGGCACTAAGCGAAACTCAGGTTGGTGAAACCACTGACATCTCGGAGTTTAACCTTTACGGTTATAGCTAAGTGCCTTTATTCTTTTCTCACCATGGTCTAGCCGTATATGTACGGAATGATGTTCCCTATCAACTTCTACCACAATATGGTCAGTGCACCAACACAAATTTTAATTAAATGTGGTTTAAATTCACCGTCCAAAGGCGCATCATTCACACATGTTTTATTTATCGTAGCCCAAGTTTGGATAGTAATTCGACTTCCAACGAATTCGATGCGCTGTCCGACTCTATCCAGAGAATTGTATCCCACTTTCCGCACAGTGAGATCGTTGTTACGGGCGATTTCAATGTTCACAATTCTTCGTGGCTGCGCTATTCTGGTCAGACAACACCCGAAGGAAGGTATGTCGAGATCTTTGCTGAGTTAAACCACCTGACTCCGTTAGTTGATGAGCCAACTAGGATTCCTGACGTTGCAGGTCAGTCCGCAAACACTCTAGACTTGTTTCTTACCTCTGATCCTAATAAACATACGATTAGTGTATTACCGCCTCTAGGCACATCAGACCATTGTGTCATATCTGCTAATTTCTCATGCCAAAAAAACCCAGTTAAAGAGAAAAACCCTACGAGAACCGTATGGCAATATAAGAAAGAAGGGTCTCAACGACTTCTTCAGGAACTTTAACTGGTCACTATGCTTCCTCGATAGTGACGTGGATTCCAGCACAGATATGGTTACAAACTTAATTCTTTTAGGAATGAGAAATTTTATCCCGAATAGGGTAAAATCTATCAAACCTAAAGAAAACTCATGGTTTGATTTGAGCTGTAAAGAGGTTATTAGGATCAAAGATGTAGGTTTCCGGATTTATAAAGCCAACCCTACTGAGGAAAACCGGAATAAGTTCAAACAAGCTAGAAAGAATTGTAACGGACATATTCGACGCATTAAATTTTTGCATGACCAGAAATTAAGGCAAAAAATACTACAATGTCCCAAAGGTAGTAAAAATTTCTCGTCATTTGTAAAAATTGTGCGCAACACTACGTCTTCGTCAGTTCCTACGCTCGTTTCCAATGACACTCCTTTTGTAAGCTCGATTGATAAAGCCAATCTGCTTGCAGCACAGTTTGCTGTTAATTCGATGCTGCCAATGAGTGACATGACTCCTTCTGTACTTCAAAGCGTAAACGATTCTATGGGACGAATTTTCTTTCGCACTCGTTCAGTTGCTAGAGTCCTAAAAGATCTTGACATTCACAAATCCGCTGGCCCGGATAGTATCCCCGCTATTGTTCTGAAGAGGTGTTCTTCAACGCTGGCAAAACCACTGCGTAAGCTTTTCCATCTGTCCTATTCTACTGGTCTCTTTCCGAGTGGATGGAAAACTGCATTTGTCCAGCCTGTCCCTAAAAAAGGTGAATCCTCCTCCCCCTCTAACTATCGTCCAATTGCACTTACGTCCCTTCTTTCCAAGGTCATGGAAACGCTGATCAATTTTCAGCTTAAGAACGGAAGCTTCTTAATGACCGGCAGTATGGCTTTCGTTGCAAAAGGTCCACTGGTGATCTCATGGTTTATCTCACCGAACAGTGGAATAAATCTTTACATCGTTTTGGAGAAAGTAAGATTATTGCACTTGATATTTCAAAGGCATTTGATAGAGTTTGGCATCAAGCTCTCTTATCGAAAATGCGTGCTTTTGGTATTGATGAATCTCTTCTTTGTTGGGTTAGAAATTACGTTTCGGACCGTTCAATTCAAGTAGTAGTTTTGTCTCCGCCGCTCTTCCTTATTTTTATAAATGATCTTTTGTCTGAAACTTCTAACCCACTACATTGTTTCGCTGATGACAGTACCTCTGCTTTTCATATTCGTTTTTAGATTCTCATCCTTGTTCTTCGGATGTGGACTACCAACGGCAGCGTATGATAAGCTCATTAAATTCTGATCTTGACAGCATTGTTCAATGGGGATTTAAAAACCGTGTAGAATTTAATGCTTCGAAAACTCAATGCTGCCTACTGTCGCAAAAGCGTAACCCTCCCCCAATGCCACTATCCATGGGTGGTACTTGCATCGAGGAGATTGAACAACTATCGGTCCTAGGTATGTGCATCACAAACCACTTGCTGTGGAGTGATCATATATTTGACATCGCCAAAAATGCTGCTAAGTGTTTAGGTTTTCTCCGACGATGCAAGAAGTTTTTTACCCCTTCTGATCTGGCTACAATTTACAAAGCTTTTATTCGTCAGAAACTTGAGTATAACTCTCATATGTGGGCTGGAGCCCCAATAACGTACTTGAGTCTTCTGGATAGAATTGAAAAAAGAGCTTTAAAAATGATAGGAGATCGTTCTCTTACTGAGACATTTGCTTCTCTTGAAAACCGCCGCAAGGTCTCATGCCTATCATTGTTTTATCGTTATTTTCATAAACAATGCTCTAGTGAAATAGCCAGTTGCATTCCTCCCCTTAAACAATTCAACCGTAATACCCTTACTGCTAGGAATGCCCATCAGTTTACCCTTGAGCCCAATTTCGGACGTACTGTTAAGTACAGAGATTCTTTCTTTAGCCGCACTACGCGAATGTGGAATGCTTTACCAGACACAGTATTTCCCACTCATTACAGTCTGCAGACATTCAAAACCAATGTGCATCGGTTTCTCCTTTCTAATCCTATCCTCATTTCCTAATTGCTCGCACTGTGTTTAATCATTATAAGGGTATTCATAACCCCTTTAGTGCACGCTCAATATAAAAAAAAAAAAAAAAAAAAAACAGCATCAGCCTCAGCAACAGCAAGCAAAACAACAACAAAAACAACAACCACAACAACAACGACAACAAACACAGAAGCAGCAACAGCAGCAGCAACAACAGCAACAGCAACAACCGCAACAGCAACAACCGCAGCAGTCACAACAGCAGCCGATGCAACAGCAGCAGAGACAACAGCAGCAGTCACAACAACAACAGCAACAGCCACAAGCAAAGAAAGGTAAGGTGCCACCTATTAATACTTATAAAATGCATATAAAAGACACTATTGAAATATGTAGGTCGGTCATAGGCAACAATTTTATAATTAAGCGGCTAAACGCAGACAGGCATTCCATTCAGTGCTCATCTTTAGAGCACTACAAAAAAGTCAAAGACCTTCTGTCTCAAACTAGAACAGAATATTATAGTTTCACCCCGAAGGAAGACAAGCTTCAAACAGTCCTCCTGAAGGGTATCGAATCCTCTACGGATCCGCAGGCGCTCTTAACTGAGCTCCGTCAAGTGGCGAGCGACGATCTCGAGTTTATCGGGGTCAGACCGTTCACCACAGTCAAAGCCAGACGGGAGAAACGGAATTTACCATTCTCCCTAGTTCAACTCTCGCCCCAAAGCAAATTGAGTGGTCTAAGGAATATAACAGTCCTGGATTACCAAGTTGTACGATGGGAAAAACTAAATAAGCAGAAAGACATGCTTCAATGCATGAACTGCCAAGGGTTCGGACACGTTGCAGTTAACTGTGGTATGGACATAGTCTCTGTTAAATGTGGAGATACCCACAAAACAGTGGAGTGTAAACTCGGGCAAGATAGGGTCACAGATATGACCCAGTTAAAATGTGCGCTCTGCCGAGGCTCCGGGCACCCCGCAAACTATCGGGATGTCCGAATTTCCAGGAGATAAAACAAAACAAAGCCCGAAAGAAAACAGTTGAGGTGAGACGCCTTGAAGTACGCCAGAAAACAACTTCCGTCAATCCCGCAATTTCTTACGCCCAAATCGCGTCTGGAAAGGGAAACACGGTACAGCCTCAACCACAGGTAGCCAAACAGGTCCAAGTGCCTACGGCTCCTGCGCCAGAGGCAGATCTGATGCAGGTGTTAATGACCATTCATGGTCAGTTAACCGACGTGCAAAAACAGATCAGGGAGCAGGCGGCTAGGGTGGATTACCTCTACTCTATTCTGCCGGCAACGCGAAATGGTTAAAGGCGCGCTGCCTGAGCAGCCTTTAAAGATCCTAGCTGTGAATGTAAATTCGCTGATTGAGACCGAACGTAGAGAAAATCTCTTTTATTTTCTGCAAGACTAAAGTCCTGATGTGTTTATGGCTAGCGAAACTAAGCTTACCCAGAAACACAAATTGACTAATAATAATTACAATATCGTGCGAAGGGATCAGCCTAACTCCTCTCAAGGGGGTGGGGTCGCAATCTTCATACGAAAGGGCATTAAACATAAGGTTATATATAATAGTGAAGTGCGAAGGTTCGGGTTGCTAGAAGCCTGCATCGTTTGCATTCCGCTCCTTCAGGGGAAACGAATGTACGTGATCGCGGCGTACGCACCCGAAGCACCTCAGCCTGCTAATTTTATCGCAGAACTCGAAAAACTTTTCGAATGCTTAAGACTGCACTTGGATGAAAACTATTATCTCACGGCAGGAGATTTGAACGCCAAACATGAAGATTGGGGAAATCAAATTCAAAATCCGAGAGGGTACCATTTATTTAATTGGATGGGTCGTCACAGTGTTGAGTGTAGGATCGATCTTTTTGCGACAGATAGACCTTCGTTTCCTAGGAGCGGTGGCTTTCTGGATCTTTTAGTGCTTGACTCACGACTAGTTATAACTGACGCAACAAATCAACAGACAAGAAACTGTTTACGAACAATTGAATACGACAGCGATCACTGCGGACTTGCCACCGTAATACAGCTTCCGAGCGAACTTGTGGAATTGGATGAGTATGTGCCTGTGCACTCTTACAATTTCAGTAAGACGCGCTGGCCACGCTTCTCCAACGCCTTGGCAAGAGAAATACGTTCCGATGACATTTCTCCACCAAATGACAGAAACCTGACGAACGTCGAGATCGACGGGTTCCTGACTCAAATGGATACGACTATAAAACGAACAATGGACAAAACAATCCCAAAATATAAGGAACAAGACCCTTCTGGTTTGTACAAGAACGCGACAATCGACGCACTACACCGACAAAAAAGTGGACTGCTGACTAGGTTGAAACTTCTTTACAGACGTTTCACGGACACACGTGATCTGGAGATTAGGACATTGAAGTCGTCGATCAAAAACATTAACGTTCTGATTAGACAAAACTATAGATTATCTTTTAATTTATATTGGGATAACAGAATTCGTGCTGTTAATTCTAGCGACCCTAGTATGTTTCCCCAAATAAATAAGATATTAAGAAGAAAGATCAAAACGATCTTCCATGTCTTAAACTCCAGAGGACAACAGATAACGAAGACGTACTAACGATTGCGGGAATTGATCCGGAAGGTGCCGTTTTCGATGACAATTTTTATATGATAGAAGATCCTCAGGAAAAGGTAGAAGCTGTAGGGGCTGCTTTCCAGCAAGTGTATAAGGTGAATGCTAGCATTCGTCCGAATCATGACCTGGAGAACAGAGCCTTGCTGCACAATTTCTATCTTGGAAATAACATAACGCAATGGCGATCTGAGAATACTGGTTTCACCGGGTTCAATGACGAAAATTTGGCAAACGCCACCATCGCCGAGCGAAATGGACCTAGTTCATTGTTAATTTCGAAGGTAGAACTTCAGTTAATTTTTCAAACATTAAAGAAAAAGAAATCTACGGGGGTCGATGGTATACCCAACATTGCGTTACGACATCTCCCTGAGGAAGCCATAGACAATTATACCACACTGTTCAACAACGCATTGAATAATGCATATTATCCAGTAATTTGGAAGACAGCTGTGGTCCATCCTCTCCCCAAAAAGGGAAAGGACAGCTCCAATCCAGCAAATCTTCGGTCGATAAGTCTTCTTCCAAGTATCAGTAAGGTATTCGAAAAGATTCTAAGTAGAGCTCTGTTCAAGTAAGCTGAGGACAAAAATATTATTCCAGATAATCAGTTTGGCTTTAAGGCGGGGCATGACACTATACATGCCGCGTCTTAGTTAGTTTCTGATGTTCAATGGAACAAAGCGAAAAATCAATGCACGGGTGCCGTTCTGGTTGATTTAGAGAAGGCTTTCGACACCGTATGGTTAGAGGGTCTTTATCTGAAGCTAACTAGATTTGGCATAAGTAAACCACTGTTATATATGCTTCATGACATGCTCAATGGTAGAAAGTTTGTTGTCAAAAGTGGCAATGTTACTTCTACCACAACATTTGATATTAAAAACGGTCTACAGCAGGGAGCTGTGAACTCGCCGATTCTTTTTAGTATTAACACCAGCGATCTGATAGGTAGTCTCACTCATGCAATTGCGTATGCCGATGACCTTGTAGCGTACAGGACCGGTCCAAAAGTTGAAGTCATCAGAATTCTCTTGAAGCGTGACTTCGACAAGATTCAGCGATATTGTGATGACTGGAAGTTAAAAATTAACTTCCAGAAGTCAGAAACTATCCTGTTTAGAACCCCGTTGTCTAGGGCTTCTAGGGATACAAGAAAGAACTGGAGAAATCTAGTGATCGTTGGACCAAGTGGACATCCACTGGCAAGTAAAGATGTGGTAAAGTACCTTGGCATCTGGCTAGATCAGTATCTATATTTCAATCGACATGTAGATGCTGCTCTGACCAGAGCTAGGGGAGCCTTTGGGTTGACAAGACGGTTGTTCTATAGCAGCCGCCTCGACAGCAGAGTAAAGGTGATTTGCTACATGGCCCTTATCCGGCCAATGATTGCCTATGGGTGCCCTGTGTGGTTCAACGTTGCCCCATCTCAAATGGAAAAGATTCGGGTGTTTGAGATTGCACAGAACACCAGAGTCGGAGTACACACATTACTATGCCAAAGAGGTTCTATACAATAGGGCTAATATAAACAGGATAGATAACTTTTTAATCAAGCTGATTCGGGGTCACATTGCAAGAGCGATGACCTCGACCAATGGACTTATTTTTGGGGCTTACTACCCCAATGATGAGTATAGTGAAAGTGTGCGTCTTAACGGTTTCATCCCGCCCGAGACATTCCTCTTTTAAGACAGTCGTGGGCTGATACAGGATAGATTGGCGGTTCCGTTAATCTACCACGTCGGCCGTAGGACTGTGGATCGGCGACTCCTTTACGATCGGGACGTCGACTCTGGAAACGGAGCAGAACGTCTGCGGTTCAGTAGAGCTGTGCCCCTTCGGGACAGAAAGGAATTAGTTAAGCAAGTCAAAAAATTCTGGTGGTTGGGTGACCACCGTGATATTGAAAGTTGACCATATTATTGCTTTGGCCGACTTACATAGTTCTAAGGTAAAGATAAGTAGAGTAGGTAGAACAGTGACGGCGGCACAAAAAAAAAAAAAAAATATAGCTGGTGGCTGTTCTAGTTTTTAAGTTATTTTAAGTAGTTTTAATTAGATATAATGTAGTTTAAGTTAGTTTTAATTTAGTTTAGTTTTATTTAGGTAAAGGGTAGCTTTAAGTTTTATAAAAAATTAAAAAAAACAATGATATAGATAATGAGTTTTTTTAATAATTTTCTCGTTAGTTTTAAGTTATCATGAATTTTAAATATAAGTTATTTTACGTCGAAAGGCATTGTTTAAGTATAGTCACAGTTTAATTTAGAGCACCCGCATGGGGCCAGTAAGTTAGTTAAATTAATATGTAAGCTAGTTGTTTAAGATTTTTTGTCTAGCATTAAGATAGATATAAGAAAATGAAAAATAAAAAATGAATTAAAAATGAGAGTGGCAGACGACGGATCTGGAGAGCGTGGGTTCGCACTTCCCACTTTGGTCAGGGCTTTTTTTTAAACCAATTCTGGCAAAAGGTGACCAGAAATAGAGAGCATAACGATAGAGAGATGGGAAAACCATCGGGGACATCGATAGATGGTCCCCAACAACAAGGAAGACAGTTGGAGCATCAGGTGATGTGTCATCCGACAGTCACAAGTAGCGGGGTCATCAGGCCAAGCTCAAAGAGCAACTGCAGCCCAAAAAGCAACAACAACAGCAGCAGCAGCAGCAGGACCAGTAAAGCGCAAAGTGGCAACAACAACAGCAGCGACAACTACAACAACATCGTCATCGGCACGTGCCGAGTTCGGAACTAGCAGCATGGCAACTGCAAAAACATCCAGCCCTATTAAAGGGAAAAAAGGACCGGCATGTGTCGAAGCAGGAGGCAAGACGGGAGAAGGAGCGCATAGTTGCTCTTGAGTAGCACACCCGCCAACAAGCGCTCCAAAAGCAAGCTTCGCAACAACAGCAGCTTCCTCGTGATGGCTGGTAAGTTCAGTGTTCATTATAGCAACATTCGTGGGCTTAGGAAAAATTTCCATGCTGCGTACGTTCATACTGTTTTGAACAGGCCAGCTATTTTGGCACTAAGCGAAACTCAGGTTGGTGAAACCACTGACATCTCGGAGTTTAACCTTTACGGTTATAGCTTAGTGCCTTTATTCTTCTCTCACCATGGTCTAGCCGTATATGTACGGAATGATGTTCCCTATCAACTTCTACCACAATATGGTCAGTGCACCAACACAAATTTTAATTAAATGTGGTTTAAATTCACCGTCCAAAGGCGCATCATTCACACATGTTTTATTTATCGTAGCCCAAGTTTGGATAGTAATTCGACTTCCAACGAATTCGATGCGCTGTCCGACTCTATCCAGAGAATTGTATCCCACTTTCCGCACAGTGAGATCGTTGTTACGGGCGATTTCAATGTTCACAATTCTTCGTGGCTGCGCTATTCTGGTCAGACAACACCCGAAGGAAGGTATGTCGAGATCTTTGCTGAGTTAAACCACCTGACTCCGTTAGTTGATGAGCCAACTAGGATTCCTGACGTTGCAGGTCAGTCCGCAAACACTCTAGACTTGTTTCTTACCTCTGATCCTAATAAACATACGATTAGTGTATTACCGCCTCTAGGCACATCAGACCATTGTGTCATATCTGCTAATTTCTCATGCCAAAAAAACCCAGTTAAAGAGAAAAACCCTACGAGAACCGTATGGCAATATAAGAAAGCCAACTGGAACGGTCTCAACGACTTCTTCAGGAACTTTAACTGGTCACTATGCTTCCTCGATAGTGACGTGGATTCCAGCACAGATATGGTTACAAACTTAATTCTTTTAGGAATGAGAAATTTTATCCCGAATAGGGTAAAATCTATCAAACCTAAAGAAAACTCATGGTTTGATTTGAGCTGTAAAGAGGTTATTAGGATCAAAGATGTAGGTTTCCGGATTTATAAAGCCAACCCTACTGAGGAAAACCGGAATAAGTTCAAACAAGCTAGAAAGAATTGTAACGGACATATTCGACGCATTAAATTTTTGCATGACCAGAAATTAAGGCAAAAAATACTACAATGTCCCAAAGGTAGTAAAAATTTCTCGTCATTTGTAAAAATTGTGCGCAACACTACGTCATCGTCAGTTCCTACGCTCGTTTCCAATGACACTCCTTTTGTAAGCTCGATTGATAAAGCCAATCTGCTTGCAGCACAGTTTGCTGTTAATTCGATGCTGCCAATGAGTGACATGACTCCTTCTGTACTTCAAAGCGTAAACGATTCTATGGGACGAATTTTCTTTCGCACTCGTTCAGTTGCTAGAGTCCTAAAAGATCTTGACATTCACAAATCCGCTGGCCCGGATAGTATCCCCGCTATTGTTCTGAAGAGGTGTTCTTCAACGCTGGCAAAACCACTGCGTAAGCTTTTCCATCTGTCCTATTCTACTGGTCTCTTTCCGAGTGGATGGAAAACTGCATTTGTCCAGCCTGTCCCTAAAAAAGGTGAATCCTCCTCCTCCTCTAACTATCGTCCAATTGCACTTACGTCCCTTCTTTCCAAGGTCATGGAAACGCTGATCAATTTTCAGCTTAAGAACGGAAGCTTCTTAATGACCGGCAGTATGGCTTTCGTTGCAAAAGGTCCACTGGTGATCTCATGGTTTATCTCACCGAACAGTGGAATAAATCTTTAAATCGTTTTGGAGAAAGTAAGATTATTGCACTTGATATTTCAAAGGCATTTGATAGAGTTTGGCATCAAGCTCTCTTATCGAAAATGCGTGCTTTTGGTATTGATGAATCTCTTCTTTGTTGGGTTAGAAATTACGTTTCGGACCGTTCAATTCAAGTAGTAGTTTTGTCTCCGCCGCTCTTCCTTATTTTTATAAATGATCTTTTGTCTGAAACTTCTAACCCACTACATTGTTTCGCTGATGACAGTACCTCTGCTTTTCATATTCATTTTTAGATTCTCATCCTTGTTCTTCGGATGTGGACTACCAACGGCAGCGTATGACAAGCTCATTAAATTCTGATCTTGACAGCATTGTTCAATGGGGATTTAAAAACCGTGTAGAATTTAATGCTTCGAAAACTCAATGCTGCCTACTGTCGCAAAAGCGTAACCCTCCCCCAATGCCACTATCCATAGGTGGTACTTGCATCGAGGAGATTAAACAACTATCGGTCCTAGGTATGTGCATCACAAACCACTTGCTGTGGAGTGATCATATATTTGACATCGCCAAAAATGCTGCTAAGTGTTTAGGTTTTCTCCGACGATGCAAGAAGTTTTTTACCCCTTCTGATCTGGCTACAATTTACAAAGCTTTTATTCGTCAGAAACTTGAGTATAACTCTCATATGTGGGCTGGAGCCCCAATAACGTACTTGAGTCTTCTGGATAGAATTGAAAAAAGAGCTTTAAAAATGATAGGAGATCGTTCTCTTACTGAGACATTTGCTTCTCTTGAACACCGCCGCAAGGTCTCATGCCTATCATTGTTTTATCGTTATTTTCATAAACAATGCTCTAGTGAAATAGCCAGTTGCATTCCTCCCCTTAAACAATTCAACCGTAATACCCGTACTGCTAGGAATGCCCATCAGTTTACCCTTGAGCCCAATTTCGGACGTACTGTTAAGTACAGAGATTCTTTCTTTAGCCGCACTACGCGAATGTGGAATGCTTTACCAGACACAGTATTTCCCACTCATTACAGTCTGCAGACATTCAAAACCAATGTGCATCGGTTTCTCCTTTCTAATCCTATCCTCATTTCCTAATTGCTCGCACTGTGTTTAATCATTATAAGGGTATTAATAACCCCTTTAGTGCACGCTCAATATAAAAAAAAAAAAAAAAAAAAAAAAACAGCATCAGCCTCAGCAACAGCAAGCAAAACAACAACAAAAACAACAACCACAACAACAACGACAACAAACACAGAAGCAGCAACAGCAGCAGCAACAACAGCAACAGCAACAACCGCAACAGCAACAACCGCAACAGCAACAACCGCAGCAGTCACAACAGCAGCCGATGCAACAGCAGCAGAGACAACAGCAGCAGTCACAACAACAACAGCAACAGCCACAAGCAAAGAAAGGTAAGGTGCCACCTATTAATACTTATAAAATGCATATAAAAGACACTATTGAAATATGTAGGTCGGTCATAGGCAACAATTTTATAATTAAGCGGCTAAACGCAGACAGGCATTCCATTCAGTGCTCATCTTTAGAGCACTACAAAAAAGTCAAAGACCTTCTGTCTCAAACTAGAACAGAATATTATAGTTTCACCCCGAAGGAAGACAAGCTTCAAACAGTCCTCCTGAAGGGTATCGAATCCTCTACGGATCCGCAGGCGCTCTTAACTGAGCTCCGTCAAGTGGCGAGCGACGATCTCGAGTTTATCGGGGTCAGACCGTTCACCACAGTCAAAGCCAGACGGGAGAAACGGAATTTACCATTCTACCTAGTTCAACTCTCGCCCCAAAGCAAATTGAGTGGTCTAAGGAATATAACAGTCCTGGATTACCAAGTTGTACGATGGGAAAAACTAAATAAGCAGAAAGACATGCTTCAATGCATGAACTGCCAAGGGTTCGGACACGTTGCAGTTAACTGTGGTATGGACATAGTCTGTGTTAAATGTGGAGATACCCACAAAACGGTGGAGTGTAAACTCGGGCAAGATAGGGTCACAGATATGACCCAGTTAAAATGTGCGCTCTGCCGAGGCTCCGGGCACCCCTCAAACTATCGGGATGTCCGAATTTTCAGGAGATAAAACAAAACAAAGCCCGAAAGAAAACAGTTGAGGTGAGACGCCTTGAAGTACGCCAGAAAACAACTTCCGTCAATCCCGCAATTTCTTACGCCCAAATCGCGTCTGGAAAGGGAAACACGGTACAGCCTCAACCACAGGTAGCCAAACAGGTCCAAGTGCCTACGGCTCCTGCGCCAGAGGCAGATCTGATGCAGGTGTTAATGACCATTCATGGTCAGTTAACCGACGTGCAAAAACAGATCAGGGAGCAGGCGGCTAGGGTGGATTACCTCTACTCTATTCTGCCGGCAACGCGAAATGGTTAAAGGCGCGCTGCCTGAGCAGCCTTTAAAGATCCTAGCTGTGAATGTAAATTCGCTGATTGAGACCGAACGTAGAGCAAATCTCTTTCATTTTCTGCAAGACTAAAGTCCTGATGTGTTTATGGCTAGCGAAACTAAGCTTACCCAGAAACACAAATTGACTAATAATAATTACAATATCGTGCGAAGGGATCAGCGTAACTCCTCTCAAGGGGGTGGGGTCGCAATCTTCATACGAAAGGGCATTAAACATAAGGTTATATATAATAGTGAAGTGCGAAGGTTCGGGTTGCTAGAAGCCTGCATCGTTTGCATTCCGCTCCTTCAGGGGAAACGAATGTACGTGATCGCGGCGTACGCACCCGAAGCACCTCAGCCTGCTAATTTTATGGCAGAACTCGAAAAACTTTTCGAATGCTTAAGACTGCACTTGGATGAAAACTATTATCTCATGGCAGGAGCTTTGAACGCCAAACATGAAGATTGGGGAAATCAAATTCAAAATCCGAGAGGGTACCATTTATTTAATTGGATGGGTCGTCACAGTGTTGAGTGTAGGATCGATCTTTTTGCGACAGATAGACCTTCGTTTCCTAGGAGCGGTGGCTTTCTGGATCTTTTAGTGCTTGACTCACGACTTGTTATAACTGATGCAACAAATCAACAGACAAGAAACTGTTTACGAACAATTGAATACGACAGCGATCACTGCGGACTTGCCACCGTAATACAGCTTCCGAGCGAACTTGTGGAATTGGATGAGTATGTGCCTGTGCACTCTTACAATTTCAGTAAGACGCGCTGGCCACGCTTCTCCAACGCCTTGGCAAGAGAAATACGTTCCGATGACATTTCTCCACCAAATGACAGAAACCTGACGAACGTCGAGATCGACGGGTTCCTGACTCAAATGGATACGACTATAAAACGAACAATGGACAAAACAATCCCAAAATATAAGGAACAAGACCCTTCTGGTTTGTACAAGAACGCGACAATCGACGCACTACACCGACAAAAAAGTGGACTGCTGACTAGGTTGAAACTTCTTTACAGACGTTTCACGGACACACGTGATCTGGAGATTAGGACATTGAAGTCGTCGATCAAAAACATTAACGTTCTGATTAGACAAAACTATAGATTATCTTTTAATTTATATTGGGATAACAGAATTCGGGCTGTTAATTCTAGCGACCCTAGTATGTTTCCCCAAATAAATAAGATATTTAGAAGAAATGATCAAAACGATCTTCCATGTCTTAAACTCCAGAGGACAACAGATAACGAAGACGTACTAACGATTGCGGGAATTGATCCGGAAGGTGCCGTTTTCGATGACAATTTTTATATGATAGAAGATCCTCAGGAAAAGGTAGAAGCTGTAGGGGCTGCTTTCCAGCAAGTGTATAAGGTGAATGCTAGCATTCGTCCGAATCATGACCTGGAGAACAGAGCCTTGCTGCACAATTTCTATCTTGGAAATAACATAACGCAATGGCGATCTGAGAATACTGGTTTCACCGGGTTCAATGACGAAAATTTGGCAAACGCCACCATCGCCGAGCGAAATGGACCTAGTTCATTGTTAATTTCGAAGGTAGAACTTCAGTTAATTTTTCAAACATTAAAGAAAAAGAAATCTACGGGGGTCGATGGTATACCCAACATTGTGTTACGACATCTTCCTGAGGAAGCCATAGACATTTATACCACACTGTTCAACAACGCATTGAATAATGCATATTATCCAGTAAGTTGGAAGACAGCTGTGGTCCATCCTCTCCCCAAAAAGGGAAAGGACAGCTCCAATCCAGCAAATCTTCGGTCGATAAGTCTTCTTCCAAGTATCAGTAAGGTATTCGAAAAGATTCTAAGTAGAGCTCTGTTCAAGTAAGCTGAGGACAAAAATATTATTCCAGATAATCAGTTTGGCTTTAAGGCGGGGCATGACACTATACATGCCGCGTCTTAGTTAGTTTCTGATGTTCAATGGAACAAAGCGAAAAATCAATGCACGGGTGCCGTTCTGGTTGATTTAGAGAAGGCTTTCGACACCGTATGGTTAGAGGGTCTTTATCTGAAGCTAACTAGATTTGGCATAAGTAAACCACTGTAATATATACTTCATGACATGCTCAATGGTAGAAAGTTTGTTGTCAAAAGTGGCAATGTTACTTCTACCACAACATTTGATATTAAAAACGGTCTACAGCAGGGAGCTGTGAACTCGCCGATTCTTTTTAGTATTAACACCAGCGATCTGATAGGTAGTCTCACTCATGCAATTGCGTATGCCGATGACCTTGTAGCGTACAGGACCGGTCCAAAAGTTGAAGTCATCAGAATTCTCTTGAAGCGTGACTTCGACAAGATTCAGCGATATTGTGATGACTGGAAGTTAAAAATTAACTTCCAGAAGTCAGAAACTATCCTGTTTAGAACCCCGTTGTCTAGGGCTTCTAGGGATACAAGAAAGAACTGGAGAAATCTAGTGATCGTTGGACCAAGTGGACATCCACTGGCAAGTAAAGATGTGGTAAAGTACCTTGGCATCTGGCTAGATCAGGGGCCCAACTATGTAACTCGATTCTACAATTAAAATAATCGATTTCGCAAAATCCGAACTCTGTAATTCTATAAGAACGCTCTAATAAACGAAAGTCCAATGAAAAAATTTCCTTTCGCAAATTTGGAACTACCTAACTCGAAAGTAGATGTCGAAACCATTCGAATTCGCATAATATTGTTCGCATGCAAATGTGTTTGCGAGCAATCCTTTAAAATTAAACGAAAGCATACAATATGCATGAAAACATATTTTTTGTAATTGGTAATATTTATTTATCTGTTTTTAACTAATCAATAATTCATTTTCAACGTAAGGACTCACCTAAAAGTGCGAACACAAAAGCTTCTCAATTCAATATTCTTGGCCAACACAATGACGAAACGCACCGATTTAAAAAAATCAATAAATTCATCTTCTAAAAGCGCCATATTTATTGCAAAACTGAAAATAAAACATTTCACTCTGTAATCGCTTTCATATATGTAGTTGCATTTTTAATAATTCTTTTTGCGATAAGCACCATTATACCTACCTCCGTGTTTTGTACAAAGTACAATGTATTGCATTTATAGCGTTTTTTCTTGTTCCAATTTACTTACCATTGGAAAAAATCTGATAAAACTTAACAACTTAAGTTATTATTTTCATTCAAAAACTTGATTTAATTTAAAATGTTTCACAAAAAAAAATGTTTATTGACTCCTTTTTCAATTCATCTGTCAATAGAATGCGAGACTCGTTCGAAAATCGGAAATATTGTGGGATATTTTTGGGACTTATTTTATTCGATTCTCATTTCATACATAGTGCCCGTTGAAAGTAGAATCGGAAATGATTTGCGAATAGAATCAAAAGTAGAATCGAGTTACATAGTTGGGCCCCAGTTTCTATATTTCAATCGACATGTAGATGCTGCTCTGACCAGAGCTAGGGGAGCCTTTGGGTTGACAAGACGGTTGTTCTATAGCAGCCGCCTCGACAGCAGAGTAAAGGTGATTTGCTACATGGCCCTTATCCGGCCAATGATTTTTTATGGGTGCCCTGTGTGGTTCAACGTTGCCCCATCTCAAATGGAAAAGATTCGGGTGTTTGAGATTGCACAGAACACCAGAGTCGGAGTACACACATTACTATGCCAACGAGGTTCTATACAATAGGGCTAATATAAACAGGATAGATAACTTTTTAATCAAGCTGATTCGGGGTCACATTGCAAGAGCGATGACCTCGACCAATGGACTTATTTTTGGGGCTTACTACCCCAATGATGAGTATAGTGAAAGTGTGCGTCTTAACGGTTTCATCCCGCCCGAGACATTCCTCTTTTAAGACAGTCGTGGGCTGATACAGGATAGATTGGCGGTTCCGTTAATCTACCACGTCGGCCGTAGGACTGTGGATCGGCGACTCCTTTACGATCGGGACGTCGGCTCTGGAAACGGAGCAGAACGTCTGCGGTTCAGTAGAGCTGTGCCCCTTCGGGACAGAAAGGAATTAGTTAAGCAAGTCAAAAAATTCTGGTGGTTGGGTGACCACCGTGATATTGAAAGTTGACCATATTATTGCTTTGGCCGACTTACATAGTTCTAAGGTAAAGATAAGTAGAGTAGGTAGAACAGTGACGGCGGCACAAAAAAAAAAAAAAATATAGCTGGTGGCTGTTCTAGTTTTTAAGTTATTTTAAGTAGTTTTAATTAGATATAATGTAGTTTAAGTTAGTTTTAATTTAGTTTAGTTTTATTTAGGTAAAGGGTAGCTTTAAGTTTTATAAAAAATTAAAAAAAAAACAATAATGAGTTTTTTTAATAATTTTCTCGTTAGTTTTAAGTTATCATGAATTTTAAATATAAGTTATTTTACGTCGAAAGGCATTGTTTAAGTATAGTCACAGTTTAATTTAGAGCACCCGCATGGGGCCAGTAAGTTAGTTAAATTAATATGTAAGCTAGTTGTTTAAGATTTTTTGTCTAGCATTAAGATAGATATAAGAAAATGAAAAATAAAAAATGAATTAAAAATGAGAGTGGCAGACGACGGATCTGGAGAGCGTGGGTTCGAGTCCCACTTTGGTCAGGGTTTTTTTTTAAACCAATTCTGGCAAAAGGTGACCAGAAATAGAGAGCATAACGATAGAGAGATGGGAAAACCATCGGGGACATCGATAGATGGTCCCCCAACAACAAGGAAGACAGTTGGAGCATCAGGTGATGTGTCATCCGACAGTCAAGTAGCGGGGCCATCAGGCCAAGCTCAAAGAGCAACTGCAGCCCAAAAAGCAACAACAACAGCAGCAGCAGCAGCAGCAGGACCAGTAAAGCGCAAAGTGGCAACAACAACAGCAGCGACAACTACAACAACATCGTCATCGGCACGTGCCGAGTTCGGAACTAGCAGCATGGCAACTGCAAAAACATCCAGCCCTATTAAAGGGAAAAAAGGACCGGCATGTGTCGAAGCAGGAGGCAAGACGGGAGAAGGAGCGCATAGTTGCTCTTGAGTAGCACACCCGCCAACAAGCGCTCCAAGAGCAAGCTTCGCAACAACAGCAGCTTCCTCGTGATGGCTGGTAAGTTCAGTGTTCATTATAGCAACATTCGTGGGCTTAGGAAAAATTTCCATGCTGCGTACGTTCATACTGTTTTGAACAGGCCAGCTATTTTGGCACTAAGCGAAACTCAGGTTGGTGAAACCACTGACATCTCGGAGTTTAACCTTTACGGTTATAGCTTAGTGCCTTTATTCTTCTCTCACCATGGTCTAGCCGTATATGTACGGAATGATGTTCCCTATCAACTTCTACCACAATATGGTCAGTGCACCAACACAAATTTTAATTATATGTGGTTTAAATTCACCGTCCAAAGGCGCATCATCCACACATGTTTTATTTATCGTAGCCCAAGTTTGGATAGTAATTCGACTTCCAACGAATTCGATGCGCTGTCCGACTCTATCCAGAGAATTGTATCCCACTTTCCGCACAGTGAGATCGTTGTTACGGGCGATTTCAATGTTCACAATTCTTCGTGGCTGCGCTATTCTGGTCAGACAACACCCGAAGGAAGGTATGTCGAGATCTTTGCTGAGTTAAGCCACCTGACTCCGTTAGTTGATGAGCCAACTAGGATTCCTGACGTTGCAGGTCAGTCCGCAAACACTCTAGACTTGTTTCTTACCTCTGATCCTAATAAACATACGATTAGTGTATTACCGCCTCTAGGCACATCAGACCATTGTGTCATATCTGCTAATTTCTCATGCCAAAAAAACCCAGTTAAAGAGAAAAACCCTACGAGAACCGTATGGCAATATAAGAAAGCCAACTGGAACGGTCTCAACGACTTCTTCAGGAACTTTAACTGGTCACTATGCTTCCTCGATAGTGACGTGGATTCCAGCACAGATATGGTTACAAACTTAATTCTTTTAGGAATGAGAAATTTTATCCCGAATAGGGTAAAATCTATCAAACCTAAAGAAAACTCATGGTTTGATTTGAGCTGTAAAGAGGTTATTAGGATCAAAGATGTAGGTTTCCGGATTTATAAAGCCAACCCTACTGAGGAAAACCGGAATAAGTTCAAACAAGCTAGAAAGAATTGTAACGGACATATTCGACGCATTAAATTTTTGCATGACCAGAAATTAAGGCAAAAAATACTACAATGTCCCAAAGGTAGTAAAAATTTCTCGTCATTTGTAAAAATTGTGCGCAACACTACGTCATCGTCAGTTCCTACACTCGTTTCCAATGACACTCCTTTTGTAAGCTCGATTGATAAAGCCAATCTGCTTGCAGCACAGTTTGCTGTTAATTCGATGCTGCCAATGAGTGACATGACTCCTTCTGTACTTCAAAGCGTAAACGATTCTATGGGACGAATTTTCTTTCGCACTCGTTCAGTTGCTAGAGTCCTAAAAGATCTTGACATTCACAAATCCGCTGGCCCGGATAGTATCCCCGCTATTGTTCTGAAGAGGTGTTCTTCAACGCTGGCAAAACCACTGCGTAAGCTTTTCCATCTGTCCTATTCTACTGGTCTCTTTCCGAGTGGATGGAAAACTGCATTTGTCCAGCCTGTCCCTAAAAAAGGTGAATCCTCCTCCTCCTCTAACTATCGTCCAATTGCACTTACGTCCCTTCTTTCCAAGGTCATGGAAACGCTGATCAATTTTCAGCTTAAGAACGGAAGCTTCTTAATGACCGGCAGTATGGCTTTCGTTGCAAAAGGTCCACTGGTGATCTCATGGTTTATCTCACCGAACAGTGGAATAAATCTTTACATCGTTTTGGAGAAAGTAAGATTATTGCACTTGATATTTCAAAGGCATTTGATAGATTGCATCAAGCTCTCTTATCGAAAATGCGTGCTTTTGGTATTGATGAATCTCTTCTTTGTTGGGTTAGAAATTACGTTTCGGACCGTTCAATTCAAGTAGTAGTTTTGTCTCCGCCGCTCTTCCTTATTTTTATAAATGATCTTTTGTCTGAAACTTCTAACCCACTACATTGTTTCGCTGATGACAGTACCTCTGCTTTTCATATTCGTTTTTAGATTCTCATCCTTGTTCTTCGGATGTGGACTACCAACGGCAGCGTATGATAAGCTCATTAAATTCTGATCTTGACAGCATTGTTCAATGGGGATTTAAAAACCGTGTAGAATTTAATGCTTCGAAAACTCAATGCTGCCTACTGTCGCAAAAGCGTAACCCTCCCCCAATGCCACTATCCATGGGTGGTACTTGCATCGAGGAGATTGAACAACTATCGGTCCTAGGTATGTGCATCACAAACCACTTGCTGTGGAGTGATCATATATTTGACATCGCCAAAAATGCTGCTAAGTGTTTAGGTTTTTTCCGACGATGCAAGAAGTTTTTTACCCCTTCTGATCTGGCTACAATTTACAAAGCTTTTATTCGTCAGAAACTTGAGTATAACTCTCATATGTGGGCTGGAGCCCCAATAACGTACTTGAGTCTTCTGGATAGAATTGAAAAAAGAGCTTTAAAAATGATAGGAGATCGTTCTCTTACTGAGACATTTGCTTCTCTTGAACACCGCCGCAAGGTCTCATGCCTATCATTGTTTTATCGTTATTTTCATAAACAATGCTCTAGTGAAATAGCCAGTTGCATTCCTCCCCTTAAACAATTCAACCGTAATACCCTTACTGCTAGGAATGCCCATCAGTTTACCCTTGAGCCCAATTTCGGACGTACTGTTAAGTACAGAGATTCTTTCTTTAGCCGCACTACGCGAATGTGGAATGCTTTACCAGACACAGTATTTCCCACTCATTACAGTCTGCAGACATTCAAAACCAATGTGCATCGGTTTCTCCTTTCTAATCCTATCCTCATTTCCTAATTGCTCGCACTGTGTTTAATCATTATAAGGGTATTCATAACCCCTTTAGTGCACGCTCAATATAAAAAAAAAAAAAAAAAAAAAAAAAAAAAACAGCATCAGCCTCAGCAACAGCAAGCAAAACAACAACAAAAACAACAACCACAACAACAACGACAACAAACACAGAAGCAGCAACAGCAGCAGCAACAACAGCAACAGCAACAACCGCAACAGCAACAACCGCAGCAGTCACAACAGCAGCCGATGCAACAGCAGCAGAGACAACAGCAGCAGTCACAACAACAACAGCAACAGCCACAAGCAAAGAAAGGTAAGGTGCCACCTATTAATACTTATAAAATGCATATAAAAGACACTATTGAAATATGTAGGTCGGTCATAGGCAACAATTTTATAATTAAGCGGCTAAACGCAGACAGGCATTCCATTCAGTGCTCATCTTTAGAGCACTACAAAAAAGTCAAAGACCTTCTGTCTCAAACTAGAACAGAATATTATAGTTTCACCCCGAAGGAAGACAAGCTTCAAACAGTCCTCCTGAAGGGTATCGAATCCTCTACGGATCCGCAGGCGCTCTTAACTGAGCTCCGTCAAGTGGCGAGCGACGATCTCGAGTTTATCGGGGTCAGACCGTTCACCACAGTCAAAGCCAGACGGGAAAAACGGAATTTACCATTCTCCCTAGTTCAACTCTCGCCCCAAAGCAAATTGAGTGGTCTAAGGAATATAACAGTCCTGGATTACCAAGTTGTACGATGGGAAAAACTAAATAAGCAGAAAGACATGCTTCAATGCATGAACTGCCAAGGGTTCGGACACGTTGCAGTTAACTGTGGTATGGACATAGTCTGTGTTAAATGTGGAGATACCCACAAAACGGTGGAGTGTAAACTCGGGCAAGATAGGGTCACAGATATGACCCAGTTAAAATGTGCGCTCTGCCGAGGCTCCGGGCACCCCGCAAACTATCGGGATGTCCGAATTTTCAGGAGATAAAACAAAACAAAGCCCGAAAGAAAACAGTTGAGGTGAGACGCCTTGAAGTACGCCAGAAAACAACTTCCGTCAATCCCGCAATTTCTTACGCCCAAATCGCGTCTGGAAAGGGAAACACGGTACAGCCTCAACCACAGGTAGCCAAACAGGTCCAAGTGCCTACGGCTCCTGCGCCAGAGGCAGATCTGATGCAGGTGTTAATGACCATTCATGGTCAGTTGATCAGGGAGCAGGCGGCTAGGGTGGATTACCTCTACTCTATTCTGCCGGCAACGCGAAATGGTTAAAGGCGCGCTGCCTGAGCAGCCTTTAAAGATCCTAGCTGTGAATGTAAATTCGCTGATTGAGACCGAACGTAGAGCAAATCTCTTTCATTTTCTGCAAGACTAAAGTCCTGATGTGTTTATGGCTAGCGAAACTAAGCTTACCCAGAAACACAAATTGACTAATAATAATTACAATATCGTGCGAAGGGATCAGCCTAACTCCTCTCAAGGGGGTGGGGTCGCAATCTTCATACGAAAGGGCATTAAACATAAGGTTATATATAATAGTGAAGTGCGAAGGTTCGGGTTGCTAGAAGCCTGCATCGTTTGCATTCCGCTCCTTCAGGGGAAACGAATGTACGTGATCGCGGCGTACGCACCCGAAGCACCTCAGCCTGCTAATTTTATCGCAGAACTCGAAAAACTTTTCGAATGCTTAAGACTGCACTTGGATGAAAACTATTATCTCATGGCAGGAGCTTTGAACGCCAAACATGAAGATTGGGGAAATCAAATTCAAAATCCGAGAGGGTACCATTTATTTAATTGGATGGGTCGTCACAGTGTTGAGTGTAGGATCGATCTTTTTGCGACAGATAGACCTTCGTTTCCTAGGAGCGGTGGCTTTCTGGATCTTTTAGTGCTTGACTTACGACTTGTTATAACTGACGCAACAAATCAACAGACAAGAAACTGTTTACGAACAATTGAATACGACAGCGATCACTGCGGACTTGCCACCGTAATACAGCTTCCGAGCGAACTTGTGGAATTGGATGTGTATGTGCCTGTGCACTCTTACAATTTCAGTAAGACGCGCTGGCCACGCTTCTCCAACGCCTTGGCAAGAGAAATACGTTCCGATGACATTTCTCCACCAAATGACAGAAACCTGACGAACGTCGAGATCGACGGGTTCCTGACTCAAATGGATACGACTATAAAACGAACAATGGACAAAACAATCCCAAAATATAAGGAACAAGACCCTTCTGGTTTGTACAAGAACGCGACAATCGACGCACTACACCGACAAAAAAGTGGACTGCTGACTAGGTTGAAACTTCTTTACAGACGTTTCACGGACACACGTGATCTGGAGATTAGGACATTGAAGTCGTCGATCAAAAACATTAACGTTCTGATTAGACAAAACTATAGATTATCTTTTAATTTATATTGGGATAACAGAATTCGGGCTGTTAATTCTAGCGACCCTAGTATGTTTCCCCAAATAAATAAGATATTAAGAAGAAATGATCAAAACGATCTTCCATGTCTTAAACTCCAGAGGACAACAGATAACGAAGACGTACTAACGATTGCGGGAATTGATCCGGAAGGTGCCGTTTTCGATGACAATTTTTATATGATAGAAGATCCTCAGGAAAAGGTAGAAGCTGTAGGGGCTGCTTTCCAGCAAGTGTATAAGGTGAATGCTAGCATTCGTCCGAATCATGACCTGGAGAACAGAGCCTTGCTGCACAATTTCTATCTTGGAAATAACATAACGCAATGGCGATCTGAGAATACTGGTTTCACCGGGTTCAATGACGAAAATTTGGCAAACGCCACCATCGCCGAGCGAAATGGACCTAGTTCATTGTTAATTTCGAAGGTAGAACTTCAGTTAATTTTTCAAACATTAAAGAAAAAGAAATCTACGGGGGTCGATGGTATACCCAACATTGTGTTACGACATCTTCCTGAGGAAGCCATAGACATTTATACCACACTGTTCAACAACGCATTGAATAATGCATATTATCCAGTAAGTTGGAAGACAGCTGTGGTCCATCCTCTCCCCAAAAAGGGAAAGGACAGCTCCAATCCAGCAAATCTTCGGTCGATAAGTCTTCTTCCAAGTATCAGTAAGGTATTCGAAAAGATTCTAAGTAGAGCTCTGTTCAAGTAAGCTGAGGACAAAAATATTATTCCAGATAATCAGTTTGGCTTTAAGGCGGGGCATGACACTATACATGCCGCGTCTTAGTTAGCTGATGTTCAATGGAACAAAGCGAAAAATCAATGCACGGGTGCCGTTCTGGTTGATAAAGAAGAAGCCACTGTTATATATGCTTCATGACATGCTCAATGGTAGAAAGTTTGTTGTCAAAAGTGGCAATGTTACTTCTACCACAACATTTGATATTAAAAACGGTCTACAGCAGGGAGCTGTGAACTCGCCGATTCTTTTTAGTATTTACACCAGCGATCTGATAGGTAGTCTCACTCATGCAATTGCGTATGCCGATGACCTTGTAGCGTACAGGACCGGTCCAAAAGTTGAAGTCATCAGAATTCTCTTGAAGCGTGACTTCGACAAGATTCAGCGATATTGTGATGACTGGAAGTTAAAAATTAACTTCCAGAAGTCAGAAACTATCCTGTTTAGAACCCCGTTGTCTAGGGCTTCTAGGGATACAAGAAAGAACTGGAGAAAGTACCTTGGCATCTGGCTAGATCAGTATCTATATTTCAATCGACATGTAGATGCTGCTCTGACCAGAGCTAGGGGAGCCTTTGGGTTGAAAAGACGGTTGTTCTATAGCAGCCGCCTCGACAGCAGAGTAAAGGTGATTTGCTACATGGCCCTTATCCGGCCAATGATTGCCTATGGGTGCCCTGTGTGGTTCAACGTTGCCCCATCTCAAATGGAAAAGATTCGGGTGTTTGAGATTGCACAGAACACCAGAGTCGGAGTACACACATTACTATGCCAACGAGGTTCTATACAATAGGGCTAATATAAACAGGATAGATAACTTTTTAATCAAGCTGATTCGGGGTCACATTGCAAGAGCGATGACCTCGACCAATGGACTTATTTTTGGGGCTTACTACCCCAATGATGAGTATAGTGAAAGTGTGCGTCTTAACGGTTTCATCCCGCCCGAGACATTCCTCTTTTAAGACAGTCGTGGGCTGATACAGGATAGATTGGCGGTTCCGTTAATCTACCACGTCGGCCGTAGGACTGTGGATCGGCGACTCCTTTACGATCGGGACGTCGGCTCTGGAAACGGAGCAGAACGTCTGCGGTTCAGTAGAGCTGTGCCCCTTCGGGACAGAAAGGAATTAGTTAAGCAAGTCAAAAAATTCTGGTGGTTGGGTGACCACCGTGATATTGAAAGTTGACCATATTATTGCTTTGGCCGACTTACATAGTTCTAAGGTAAAGATAAGTAGAGTAGGTAGAACAGTGACGGCGGCACAAAAAAAAAAAAAAATAGCTGGTGGCTGTTCTAGTTTTTAAGTTATTTTAAGTAGTTTTAATTAGATATAATGTAGTTTAAGTTAGTTTTAATTAAGTTTAGTTTTATTTAGGTAAAGGGTAGCTTTAAGTTTTATAAAAAATTAAAAAAAACAATAATGAGTTTTTTTAATAATTTTCTCGTTAGTTTTAAGTTATCATGAATTTTAAATATAAGTTATTTTACGTCGAAAGGCATTGTTTAAGTATAGTCACAGTTTAATTTATAGCACCCGCATGGAGCCAGTAAGTTAGTTAAATTAATATGTAAGCTAGTTGTTTAAGATTTTTTGTCTAGCATTAAGATAGATATAAGAAAATGAAAAATAAAAAATGAATTAAAAATGAGAGTGTCAGACGACGGATCTGGAGAGCGTGGGTTCGAGTCCCACTTTGGTCAGGGCTTTTTTTTAAACCAATTCTGGCAAAAGGTGACCAGAAATAGAGAGCATAACGATAGAGAGATGGGAAAACCATCGGGGACATCGATAGATGGTCCCCCAACAACAAGGAAGACAGTTGGAGCATCAGGTGATGTGTCATCCGACAGTCAAGTAGCGGGGCCATCAGGCCAAGCTCAAAGAGCAACTGCAGCCCAAAAAGCAACAACAACAGCAGCAGCAGCAGCAGCAGGACCAGTAAAGCGCAAAGTGGCAACAACAACAGCAGCGACAACTACAACAACATCGTCATCGGCACGTGCCGAGTTCGGAACTAGCAGCATGGCAACTGCAAAAACATCCAGCCCTATTAAAGGGAAAAAAGGACCGGCATGTGTCGAAGCAGGAGGCAAGACGGGAGAAGGAGCGCATAGTTGCTCTTGAGTAGCACACCCGCCAACAAGCGCTCCAAGAGCAAGCTTCGCAACAACAGCAGCTTCCTCGTGATGGCTGGTAAGTTCAGTGTTCATTATAGCAACATTCGTGGGCTTAGGAAAAATTTCCATGCTGCGTACGTTCATACTGTTTTGAACAGGCCAGCTATTTTGGCACTAAGCGAAACTCAGGTTGGTGAAACCACTGACATCTCGGAGTTTAACCTTTACGGTTATAGCTTAGTGCCTTTATTCTTCTCTCACCATGGTCTAGCCGTATATGTACGGAATGATGTTCCCTATCAACTTCTACCACAATATGGTCAGTGCACCAACACAAATTTTAATTATATGTGGTTTAAATTCACCGTCCAAAGGCGCATCATTCACACATGTTTTATTTATCGTAGCCCAAGTTTGGATAGTAATTCGACTTCCAACGAATTCGATGCGCTGTCCGACTCTATCCAGAGAATTGTATCCCACTTTCCGCACAGTGAGATCGTTGTTACGGGCGATTTCAATGTTCACAATTCTTCGTGGCTGCGCTATTCTGGTCAGACAACACCCGAAGGAAGGTATGTCGAGATCTTTGCTGAGTTAAGCCACCTGACTCCGTTAGTTGATGAGCCAACTAGGATTCCTGACGTTGCAGGTCAGTCCGCAAACACTCTAGACTTGTTTCTTACCTCTGATCCTAATAAACATACGATTAGTGTATTACCGCCTCTAGGCACATCAGACCATTGTGTCATATCTGCTAATTTCTCATGCCAAAAAAACCCAGTTAAAGAGAAAAACCCTACGAGAACCGTATGGCAATATAAGAAAGCCAACTGGAACGGTCTCAACGACTTCTTCAGGAACTTTAACTGGTCACTATGCTTCCTCGATAGTGACGTGGATTCCAGCACAGATATGGTTACAAACTTAATTCTTTTAGGAATGAGAAATTTTATCCCGAATAGGGTAAAATCTATCAAACCTAAAGAAAACTCATGGTTTGATTTGAGCTGTAAAGAGGTTATTAGGATCAAAGATGTAGGTTTCCGGATTTATAAAGCCAACCCTACTGAGGAAAACCGGAATAAGTTCAAACAAGCTAGAAAGATTTGTAACGGACATATTCGACGCATTAAATTTTTGCATGACCAGAAATTAAGGCAAAAAATACTACAATGTCCCAAAGGTAGTAAAAATTTCTCGTCATTTGTAAAAATTGTGCGCAACACTACGTCATCGTCAGTTCCTACGCTCGTTTCCAATGACACTCCTTTTGTAAGCTCGATTGATAAAGCCAATCTGCTTGCAGCACAGTTTGCTGTTAATTCGATGCTGCCAATGAGTGACATGACTCCTTCTGTACTTCAAAGCGTAAACGATTCTATGGGACGAATTTTCTTTCGCACTCGTTCAGTTGCTAGAGTCCTAAAAGATCTTGACATTCACAAATCCGCTGGCCCGGATAGTATCCCCGCTATTGTTCTGAAGAGGTGTTCTTCAACGCTGGCAAAACCACTGCGTAAGCTTTTCCATCTGTCCTATTCTACTGGTCTCTTTCCGAGTGGATGGAAAACTGCATTTGTCCAGCCTGTCCCTAAAAAAGGTGAATCCTCCTCCTCCTCTAACTATCGTCCAATTGCACTTACGTCCCTTCTTTCCAAGGTCATGGAAACGCTGATCAATTTTCAGCTTAAGAACGGAAGCTTCTTAATGACCGGCAGTATGGCTTTCGTTGCAAAAGGTCCACTGGTGATCTCATGGTTTATCTCACCGAACAGTGGAATAAATCTTTACATCGTTTTGGAGAAAGTAAGATTATTGCACTTGATATTTCAAAGGCATTTGATAGAGTTTGGCATCAAGCTCTCTTATCGAAAATGCGTGCTTTTGGAATTGATGAATCTCTTCTTTGTTGGGTTAGAAATTACGTTTCGGACCGTTCAATTCAAGTAGTAGTTTTGTCTCCGCCGCTCTTCCTTATTTTTATAAATGATCTTTTGTCTGAAACTTCTAACCCACTACATTGTTTCGCTGATGACAGTACCCTCTGCTTTTCATATTCGTTTTTAGATTCTCATCCTTGTTCTTCGGATGTGGACTACCAACGGCAGCGTATGATAAGCTCATTAAATTCTGATCTTGACAGCATTGTTCAATGGGGATTTAAAAACCGTGTAGAATTTAATGCTTCGAAAACTCAATGCTGCCTACTGTCGCAAAAGCGTAACCCTCCCCCAATGCCACTATCCATGGGTGGTACTTGCATCGAGGAGATTGAACAACTATCGGTCCTAGGTATGTGCATCACAAACCACTTGCTGTGGAGTGATCATATATTTGACATCGCCAAAAATGCTGCTAAGTGTTTAGGTTTTCTCCGACGATGCAAGAAGTTTTTTACCCCTTCTGATCTGGCTACAATTTACAAAGCTTTTATTCGTCAGAAACTTGAGTATAACTCTCATATGTGGGCTGGAGCCCCAATAACGTACTTGAGTCTTCTGGAAAATTGAAATTGAAAAAAGAGCTTTAAAAATGATAGGAGATCGTTCTCTTACTGAGACATTTGCTTCTCTTGAACACCGCCGCAAGGTCTCATGCCTATCATTGTTTTATCGTTATTTTCATAAACAATGCTCTAGTGAAATAGCCAGTTGCATTCCTCCCCTTAAACAATTCAACCGTAATACCCGTACTGCTAGGAATGCCCATCAGTTTACCCTTGAGCCCAATTTCGGACGTACTGTTAAGTACAGAGATTCTTTCTTTAGCCGCACTACGCGAATGTGGAATGCTTTACCAGACACAGTATTTCCCACTCATTACAGTCTGCAGACATTCAAAACCAATGTGCATCGGTTTCTCCTTTCTAATCCTATCCTCATTTCCTAATTGCTCGCACTGTGTTTAATCATTATAAGGGTATTCATAACCCCTTTAGTGCACGCTCAATATAAAAAAAAAAAAAAAAAAACAGCATCAGCCTCAGCAACAGCAAGCAAAACAACAACAAAAACAACAACCACAACAACAACAACAACGACAACAAACACAGAAGCAGCAACAGCAGCAGCAACAACAGCAACAGCAACAACCGCAACAGCAACAACCGCAACAGCAACAACCGCAGCAGTCACAACAGCAGCCGATGCAACAGCAGCAGAGACAACAGCAGCAGTCACAACAACAACAGCAACAGCCACAAGCAAAGAAAGGTAAGGTGCCACCTATTAATACTTATAAAATGCATATAAAAGACACTATTGAAATATGTAGGTCGGTCATAGGCAACAATTTTATAATTAAGCGGCTAAACGCAGACAGGCATTCCATTCAGTGCTCATCTTTAGAGCACTACAAAAAAGTCAAAGACCTTCTGTCTCAAACTAGAACAGAATATTATAGTTTCACCCCGAAGGAAGACAAGCTTCAAACAGTCCTCCTGAAGGGTATCGAATCCTCTACGGATCCGCAGGCGCTCTTAACTGAGCTCCGTCAAGTGGCGAGCGACGATCTCGAGTTTATCGGGGTCAGACCGTTCACCACAGTCAAAGCCAGACGGGAGAAACGGAATTGACCATTCTCCCTAGTTCAACTCTCGCCCCAAAGCAAATTGAGTGGTCTAAGGAATATAACAGTCCTGGATTACCAAGTTGTACGATGGGAAAAACTAAATAAGCAGAAAGACATGCTTCAATGCATGAACTGCCAAGGGTTCGGACACGTTGCAGTTAACTGTGGTATGGACATAGTCTGTGTTAAATGTGGAGATACCCACAAAACAGTGGAGTGTAAACTCGGGCAAGATAGGGTCACAGATATGACCCAGTTAAAATGTGCGCTCTGCCGAGGCTCCGGGCACCCCGCAAACTATCGGGATGTCCGAATTTTCAGGAGATAAAACAAAACAAAGCCCGAAAGAAAACAGTTGAGGTGAGACTCCTTGAAGTACGCCAGAAAACAACTTCCGTCAACCCCGCAATTTCTTACGCCCAAATCGAGTCTGGAAAGGGAAACACGGTACAGCCTCAACCACAGGTAGCCAAACAGGTCCAAGTGCCTACGGCTCCTGCGCCAGAGGCAGATCTGATGCAGGTGTTAATGACCATTCATGGTCAGTTAACCGACGTGCAAAAACAGATCAGGGAGCAGGCGGCTAGGGTGGATTACCTCTACTCTATTCTGCCGGCAACGCGAAATGGTTAAAGGCGCGCTGCCTGAGCAGCCTTTTAAGATCCTAGCTGTGAATGTAAATTCGCTGATTGAGACCTAACGTAGAGCAAATCTCTTTCATTTGCTGCAAGACTAAAGTCCTGATGTGTTTATGGCTAGCGAAACTAAGCTTACCCAGAAACACAAATTGACTAATAATAATTACAATATCGTGCGAAGGGATCAGCCTAACTCCTCTCAAGGGGGTGGGGTCGCAATCTTCATACGAAAGGGCATTAAACATAAGGTTATATATAATAGTGAAGTGCGAAGGTTCGGGTTGCTAGAAGCCTGCATCGTTTGCATTCCGCTCCTTCAGGTGAAACGAATGTACGTGATCGCGGCGTACGCACCCGAAGCACCTCAGCCTGCTAATTTTATCGCAGAACTCGAAAAACTTTTCGAATGCTTAAGACTGCACTTGGATGAAAACTATTATCTCATGGCAGGAGCTTTGAACGCCAAACATGAAGATTGGGGAAATCAAATTCAAAATCCGAGAGGGTACCATTTATTTAATTGGATGGGTCGTCACAGTGTTGAGTGTAGGATCGATCTTTTTGCGACAGATAGACCTTCGTTTCCTAGGAGCGGTGGCTTTCTGGATCTTTTAGTGCTTGACTCACGACTTGTTATAACTGACGCAACAAATCAACAGACAAGAAACTGTTTACGAACAATTGAATACGACAGCGATCACTGCGGACTTGCCACCGTAATACAGCTTCCGAGCGAACTTGTGGAATTGGATGAGTATGTCCCTGTGCACTCTTACAATTTCAGTAAGACGCGCTGGCCACGCTTCTCCAACGCCTTGGCAAGAGAAATACGTTCCGATGACATTTCTCCACCAAATGACAGAAACCTGACGAACGTCGAGATCGACGGGTTCCTGACTCAAATGGATACGACTATAAAACGAAAAATGGACAAAACAATCCCAAAATATAAGGAACAAGACCCTACTGGTTTGTACAAGAACGCGACAATCGATGCACTACACCGACAAAAAAGTGGACTGCTGACTAGGTTGAAACTTCTTTACAGACGTTTCACGGACACACGTGATCTGGAGATTAGGACATTGAAGTCGTCGATCAAAAACATTAACGTTCTGATTAGACAAAACTATAGATTACCTATTAATTTATATTGGGATAACAGAATTCGGGCTGTTAATTCTAGCGACCCTAGTATGTTTCCCCAAATAAATAAGATATTTAGAAGAAATGATCAAAACGATCTTCCATGTCTTAAACTCCAGAGGACAACAGATAACGAAGACGTACTAACGATTGCGGGAATTGATCCGGAAGGTGCCGTTTTCGATGACAATTTTTATATGATAGAAGATCCTCAGGAAAAGGTAGAAGCTGTTGGGGCTGCTTTCCAGCAAGTGTATAAGGTGAATGCTAGCATTCGTCCGAATCATGACCTGGAGAACAGAGCCTTGCTGCACAATTTCTATCTTGGAAATAACATAACGCAATGGCGATCTGAGAATACTGGTTTCACCGGGTTCAATGACGAAAATTTGGCAAACGCCACCATCGCCGAGCGAAATGGACCTAGTTCATTGTTAATTTCGAAGGTAGAACTTCAGTTAATTTTTCAAACATTAAAGAAAAAGAAATCTACGGGGGTCGATGGTATACCCAACATTGTGTTACGACATCTCCCTGAGGAAGCCATAGACATTTATACCACACTGTTCAACAACGCATTGAAAAATGCATATTATCCAGTAAGTTGGAAGACAGCTGTGGTCCATCCTCTCCCCAAAAAGGGAAAGGACAGCTCCAATCCGGCAAATCTTCGGTCGATAAGTCTTCTTCCAAGTATCAGTAAGGTATTCGAAAAGATTCTCAATAGAGCTCTGTTCAAGTGGGCTGAGGACAAGAATATTATTCCAGACAATCAGTTTGGCTTTATGGCGGGACATGACACTATTCATGCCGCGTCTAAGTTAGTTTCTGATGTTCAATGGAACAAAGCGAAAAATCAATACAAAGGTGCCGTTCTTGTTGATTTAGAGAAGGCTTTCGACACCGTTTGGTTAGAGGGTCTTTATCTGAAATTAACCAGATTTGGCATAAGTAAACCACTGTTATATATGCTTCATGACATGCTCAATGGTAGAAAGTTTGTTGTCAAAAGTGGCAATGTAACTTCCACCACAACTTTTGATATTAAAAACGGTCTACAGCAAGGAGCTGTGAACTCGCCGATTCTTTTTAGTATTTACACCAGCGATCTGATAGGTAGTCTCACTCATGCGATTGCGTATGCCGATGACCTTGTAGCGTACAGGACCGGTCCAAAAAATGGAGTCATCAGAATTCTCTTGCAGCGTGACTTCGACAAGATTCAGCGATATTGTGATGACTGGAAGTTAAAAATTAATTTTCAGAAATCAGAAACTATCCTGTTTAGAACCCCTTTGTCTAAGGCTTCTAGGGATACAAGAAAGAACTGGAGAAATCTAGTGATCGTTTGACCAAGTGGACATCCACTGGCGACTAAAGATGTAGTAAAGTACCTTGGTATCTGGCTAGATCAGTATCTATATTTCAATCGACATATAATTGCTGCTCTGGCCAGAGCTAGGGGATCGTTTGCTCTGACAAGACGGTTGTTTTATAGCAGCCGCCTTGAAAACAGGGTGAAGGTGATTTGCTACATGGCCCTCATCCGGCCGATGATTGCCTATGGTGCCCTGTGTGGTTTAACGTTGCCCCATCTCAAATGGAAAAGATTCGGGTGTTTGAGAGGCAGTGTCTTAGGACCTGTCTTGGATTACACAGAACACCAGAGTCGGAGTACAAACATTATTATGCCAACGAGGTCTTATACAACGGGGCCAATATAAACAGGATAGATAACTTTTTAATTAAGCTGATTCGGAGTCACATTGCAATAGCGATGACCTCAGCCAATGGACTTATTTTCGGGGCTTATTACCCCAACGACGAATATAGTGAAAGCGTTTGTCTTAACGGTTTCATTCCGCCCGAGACATTCCTCTATTTAGACAGTCGGGGGCTGATACAGGATAGATTGGCGGTTCCGTTAATCTACCACGTCGGCCGTAGAACTGTGGATCGGCGAATCCTGTATGGTCGAGACGTCGGCTCTGGGAACGGAGCAGAACGTCTGCGGTTCAGTAGAGCTGTGCCCCTTCGGGACAGAAAGGACATGGATAAGCAAATTAAACAATTCTGGTGGTTGGGTGACCACCTTGATACTGATGGTTAGTCAAAGTTGTTGCCTTGGCCGACCTACGTATTTTTAATTATTAATAGGTATATTTTAGTAGAACAGTGGTGGCACCAAAAAAAATACAAAACACATTAAATGGCATTTGTTTGTGTGTATGTGCATTTGGCGCTGTTTGATATATATGTATATAAATATATATATATTTATAATCGTGTGCACATATGCATTGTCTGCTGCGCCAAAAAAAAAAAAAAAATGCTGCTGGTGGCTGTTCTAGTTTTAAGTTATTTTAAGTATTTTTAAGTAGTTTTAAGTTACTTACGTATATTTACGTATATTTTTATTTTATTTAGGTTAATTTAGTTTTATTTAGGTAAAGGGTAGTTTTAAGTTTTTATATAAAATAAATGATGTTTTTAAGTTTTAGTTTTAAGTAATTTTGAATTTTAATTTGAGTTAGTTTTTACGCCCAAAGGCATTTTTAATATATAGTTATAGTATAATTTAGAGCGCCCGTATGGGGCCAGTAAGTTAGTTAAGTTATTCTGTAAGCTAGTTTTTAAGGTTTTTGTCTAGCATTTAAGTTAGTTATAAGTTAAATTGAAAATAAAAATGAATTTAAAAAAAAAAAAAAAAAAAAGTGGAAGGTCGTGGGTTCGATTCTCACCCCAGGCAAGGCCTTTTTTAAATTATTTCTGGCAAGAGATTTCTAGGAGAAGAAAGCAGCAGCAACAACAAGAAAAGCAGATGGTCAAACCAACGGGGACATCGAAAGATGGTCCCCCAACAACAACAAAAGGTGCTGGAACATCAGGCGATGTAACAGCCGATAAAATGATAGCAGGGCCATCCAGAGGCCAAACAACAAATACAGCAGCATCTGCTGGACCTTCAAGGTCAAGAAAAACTACAACAACAGAGCCATCGGCACGTGTCGAGGCCAAAACCATAAGCATGGCAACTGCCAAAACAACAAGCCCTACCAAAGGCAAATCACCAGGGCCGGCATGTGCCGAAGCAACTGAGGAAAATAAGAGGAGGCGCTACATAAACTACAAGCCGAACCTTGTTGTGAAGAAGCGCATCGGTGATGCAGCCCAGCAAATTGCAGGTCGTGAACGGTCAGCCAAGTCATCGGCTCAGGCCAAAATCCAGAGGCAGCTGGACAGCTCCTCCAACGACGACGAAAACAACAACAACGACAACAAGGGAGAAGACGACGAGGCTGAGGCTGATGTCGTAATCGTCAATGAGGCTGAAGAAGAAGTCTCTAATAATCCAGAGCCTTTCAACGATATCGCACACGTAACAGGCGAAGTAAACGCAGCTGACGTAGATGCCGAAGGAAACATATCCTACATGTCAGAAGAAGGAGAAGGGCAAAATTAATCCCAAAGTTACTTACCTCATACGGATCACCAATACAAAAGAACTTGACATTAACGATGAAACGCAAAACCAAATCCAGGTACGAACACGTTATATACAGAGTATACGAAATTGCAAATAAGTTGGAAATTCCACTTAAAATTATTAATACCAAACCTGGTAGCTTTCCTTCTTGGACATTGAAAACCGAAAGCGTAGACATCCAGCTCACAACATTTAAAAAAACTAACCTAGCACCTATCCATTTCAGGCAAATGTTTAACGAAATGTGCGACAACTTTACTAAGCTCAACTTTAATTTTTTGTATACGGACGGGTCGGAAATAAATAACAGAAGTGCATACGCGATAGTGGATCAAAATTTTGATACGGTAGAAGCCCGCAGGCTTTCTGAACACAGCAATGTTTTTACCGCCGAATCAGCTGCAATTTTAGGAGCTATCGAATACGCGGAGAAAAGAAGAGGAAAATTTTGTATTTTCTCAGACAGCCTTTCATCATTAAATGCTATAATCAACATAAACTGCAACTTTATCCCAATTGTAAGAATTCGGAACAAGCTATGTCAAAACAAAACCAAAATTAAACTTGTTTGGATACCTGGTCATGTTAACATCCCTGGCAACGAAGCAGCTGATGCCGCCGCCAAAATTGCCACTCGCCTTTAACTTTTTCAAACTTAATCAACCCATACGACTTCCTAAAAAAATTAAATACCTACATATGGAAAAATGTTTATACAATTTTTAAAATATAAATAACTACTATTCAAACATCATTAACCCTTTACGCATTCCAGTACAACTACCTGCAACTTTGACCAGACCAGAAGCAAAGGCTATCATCAGACTAAGGCTGGGGCATAGCCACATCACCCATGTACATTTGATTGATAAGAACGCAATCAACATTTCCTGCTCATTCTGCAACCACCCAGAACAAATGACAATTGAACATCTGTTAAACGTCTGCCCCAAGTTCAAACCAAGTGATCATCGCACAGAAATAATAAAGCATCCTAACTCAGAAAACTGTTCAAAAATCCTAGATTTCTTAAAAATGTCAAAACTGCTAAGTAAAATTTAAAAGAAAAAAAAAAAAAAAAACCTTTTTAAAAACTAAATACTTATACTTTAAATGATAACTACTTAAAAGAAAAGTATGCATAAAATATACAACCTTCAAACCATGTAAAAGCTGATGGCTTTATTGTTAGTGCTTTTATCTTTTTTATTTTTTGTAATTTTATATTGCACTAAATATTATTAATAAATAAATAAATAAATAATATATAGTTATAGTATAATTTAGAGCGCCAGTATGGGGCCAGTTAGTTAGTTAAGTTATTCTGTAAGCTAGTTTTTAAGGTTTTTGTCTAGCATTTAAGTAGTTCTAAGTTGAATTGAAAATAAAAATTGAATTACATACTCATACACCAGAGCAACCCTGAGCACTGCTAACGATCGCAGAGGACTAGCATTTCGATCGACTTAAACTGGTACTAGAAAGCGCTCGACACACAACTTTAAAAAGCGCTTCCCAGCATCTACTAGAAATTGATCAGGGGTCAAACCAACCAGCGACCCTAAAATATTTCGAACAACGGCAACAAAATTTCAGGGGACACCAATTAAGAGGATCAAACCCTAGAGTTCGGGATATAAGAAGCAACAGGCAAGTCAATAATAATTACCAACAGGACACCCGGAATTATAACACCTATCCAAATAATAATCATAGAATGGGTTCCCAACATATGCAAAATAATCCACGAAAAAAATATAGAACAGGTTCCCAAAATAGTCAATTTAATACATCAGCTCAGGATACCAACACCGCCAAAATAACAATTATAGGCAAGGTTACCAAACGGATTATAACCACCAGGGACATCAACCTCACTAGAACCAATGTACCACACAATAACCAACCCCGTAATAACAGGGAAAACGGACAGCGAATAAACTACCCCAACTTAAGGGCATTGGGAAACGAACAACCCACCGAAGGGACAGCCGACCCGTCGGAGGGGTCTATAGAATGTGTACATGGCCGGATCCATATCACAGGCCAAAGAAGGAAAAATTCCAATCAAAATTTTGAATTTGATTAACCAATATAAGTGACATCTACGATATGGTAGGAGGAGCAATGTATTTTTCGTGTATTGATTTAAGCCAAGGTTATTACCAAATAACCGAACCGAAAAGCAGACCTATGACAGCATTTTCAACGGAAGACGGCCATTTTCAACTAAACGACTTCCGATGGGAATTAAAATTTCTCCCAGCAAATTTTCGAGAATGATGTCCATAGCTAGACTGACTTATTCACGTTGCTTTGTCTACCTTGGTGACCTAATAGTTTTTGAAAAAAGCCTTACTGATCACAACAAGAATTTGATCGATGTGTTTAATCGACTAAGGGCCAGTTTTTCATTCCTCAGTTAAACAGTCAGTTAGTACTTATTCCTCAGTTAGTGAAAAATTTGATTTTTCGACCGTCAGTTAGCACTTATTCCTAGGAATAAATGCCTTAACTGTGGAATAAAGTTATTTGTTCGTTTCGCAGACAGTTAAGAAGTTATTCCTAGGAATAAATTGTTGAACTGTCAAAAAAGTACCGTTTATTGGATTTTGGAAAAGTAAAATAATTTGTGTGCGATGGAGATAGTATGCTTGTCTCAACCTGGGTAAAAACACTGAAATCATCAATACTACCTTTAAACAAGAAGAACTTGAAATTTGTTGCTCGTTGTACATTCCACAAAATAAAATAGTTGTATTTTGTTTTGTTTTATGTTTTCTATTTATTCTCATTTAAATAAATATATAAAATCTTTTCTTAAACTAACTGAGCCTTAGAATTCGTATCATTTGGATGATCTCCTTCGCGATTCGGGCACTGGTTTCGATACCAAAGATTCACATGTGCTTGCAATAAAGAGAAGATGTGGTCGTGCTGCTTCCTGATTCACGTTCACTTCCAATGGCAGCGTTTCTTACAAACGAAAGCAGCAACGAATTGGCCTTCATTTTTGTTTGTCATTTGGTTTGAAGAGAGATATGAGATTCAGTAGAGGTACTTGCTGTTTGTTGGAAGAGCTTGGAATTGACTGTTCTGGTGATTTGAAATTAAAATAGCCTCAGTAGTGTCAGTACTACAAGGACGAGTTGCAGAAAGTATTGGTGGTAGTGGCCGAGTCCTTGCAGGCAACCTCGTTGTATTATTCAGCGGAGGGGTTGTTGATATCTTCAACACATCCATCGCCCACAGAGTACTAAAGAAACACAAAATTTAAATTAGTCGTGTTTTATATAATTTTCAATAAACAAAACTTACTTCTTTATCCTTCGAGTGATACACACAGGTAGGGGATTACAAAGCTTTCACAATAGGCATTTTAATTTATATATATGAAAAATATAATTGATTTGATTTGTAAAAGGAATTTAACTTTGTGGCCGATTTGAAAGTTTTATTTTAGTGCGATTAAAAAAAAAGAATGAAAAATTTGATACCGATATATTTTTGAAAGTAAACAAATAATGACATTTGATTTTAAAGTAGGCATGTCTATTCACTCGATCGCATACTTATAAACAGCTGAAGCATTTTCTCACTCTAACACTGTGAAGTTGGATGTAGTTAATTTTGTTATTCTGTGGAATAGATAACTGGCTCTTTTTTATTGCTTAAAAAATCCAACAGTGTTATCAGACTGTTAAAGAGTCAGTTAACTTTATTCTTCTCATAGCTAACTGACTGTTTAACTGACGAATGAAAAATTGGCCCTAAGGGAAGTGAATCTAAAGATGCATCCTGGTAAATGTGCTTTTCTCAGAAAAGAAGTTCTTTATCTAGGACACGTCATTTCCAACCAGGGAATACACCCAGACCCTGAAAAATCAGCTGCTATGCACAATTATCCCACTCCCACTAACGCTGACGAAGTAAGAAGATTCGTAGCTTTCGCAAATTATTATCGGAAGTTTATACCAAACTTTGCTACAATAGCCATACCTCTCAATAGATTACTTAGAAAAAACGTAAATTTCAACTTTTAAAAACAATCCTTACTAGCCCCCAAATTTTACAGTTCCCAAATTTCGAAGAAGAATTCGTTCTACGTACAGATGCCTCAGGCTTTGCTTTAGGGGCTGTACTTTCAAATTTCGATGAAAAACCTATAGCTTATGCTAGCAAAACTCTAAATAACGCCGAAAAGAATTATAGCACAATTGAAAAAGAGTTACTAGCTATAGTATGGGCAATAAAGCATTTTCGACCATATCTCTTTGGCAGAAAATTTAAAATAATAACTGATCATAGACCCCTAGTATACCTTTTTTCTCTAAGAGAACCCTCTAGTAGGCTGACCAAATTCAGGTTACTACTAGAAGAATATAACTTCTCAGTTGAATACACACCCGGAAAAGATAATTACGCTGCTGATGCCTTGAGTAGAATAAAGTTAGATTCCGACAACCTTAAACAACTCCAAATATGCGTAGTCACAAGGTCACAATCAAAGACAGAAAAATTGGTTCAAGAAAATGAAAAAACCGAAACGGAAACGGAAGAAAATAATCGTATTATCACCGAATTACTTAAACCACCAGAACATGGGCATAAAATAATTGAGCTAAAAATATGTAACAGTTTCGAGGAAGACGAATATCGAAAAGATATAAATATAATCCTGGGACCAAACAAAGTGTTGGCATACATCCCAGAGATGAATTGTATACTTCTAAGAAAGCCCAAGGAAAGCACTACCGCCCTATCGACATCATTTGGCGATTTGTTGTCGAGGGACGTGCATAAAATCTGCGGACTATTATCAATAAATAAATTATATATTACAAAACAAGAAATTAAAAAACTCACAGACGGCCGTCGAGAATATAAAATTCATGAGTTACAGAAAATCTTGGGAGATATGTTTAAAAAAAGTAATATAAAGGTGCACCTCATAAATAAATATATAGAAATTACCAATCCTCACAAAAAGAAAATATTGCTCAATGATTACCACGTATTACCAACAAGTGGACATGCAGGAATAAACCGCATGCTTAAAACGATTAAACAAAAATATTTCTGGACTGGAATGCAAAATGACATAGCTACTTATGTAAAACATTGCCCAGTGTGTCAGAAAAACAAATATATAACACCCAAAAAACAGCCTATGGAAATAACGTCAACTGCTGAATCATGCTTTGATAAACTTTATCTAGATTTAGTAGGTCCCTTGGACGAATCAGTTAATGGATACAGGTACATACTTACGTTACAAGATGAACTGACGAAATTCATCGAAGCCACAGTAGCTAAAGGACTAGTAGAATGCTTTATTCTTAAATATGGAGTTCCAAAGATAATAGCCTCTGATCAAGGCACAGAATTTATCAACAGAATTTTTAAGGATATGTGCAAACTATTGAAAATAGAACAAATACAATCTACAGCATATCATCATGAAAGCATAGGAGCATTAGAAAACTCTCATAAAGTCCTAGGAGCATACCTTAGAAGTTACGTTTCCGAAAAACACACAGACTGGTGTACATGGTTACCATACTATGTGTTTTCATATAACACCGCAGTACATGCAGAAACAGGGTATTCCCCATTTGAACTAGTATTTGGACGTCAATGTACATTGCCTTCAAATTTGACAAAACAAGTGGACCCCAGGTACAATTATGAAGATTATGTAATTGAACTAAGAGAAAAGCTACAAATTGCTCATAGAGATACAAGAGATGTGCTGCTAGAAAAGAAAAATACAAGAAAAACTGAGTACGATAAAAGAGCTAAGAGTAAACCAATTAGTTTCGAAACAGGAAGCTTGGTCCTATTAAGAAATGAAAATAGAAGAAAATTGGATCCTATTTTCATAGGGCCATACGAAGTTTTGTCCGAAGATGGTGTAAACTGCGATATCAAGTACGAAGGAAAAAAAGTTACTGTACACAAAAATCGTTTAAAGAAATTTTATGTTTACATACTAAAACAATACTTATTCGCATTAGATTAATCTAAAATTTTCAACTAAACGACTTCCGATGGGACTTAAAATTTCTCCCAGCAAATTTTCGAGAATGATGTCCATAGCTAGACTGACTTATTCACGTTGCTTTGTCTACCTTGGTGACCTTATAGTTTTTGAAAAAAGCCTTACTGATCACAACAAGAATTTGATCGATGTGTTTAATCGACTAAGGGCCAGTTTTTCATTCCTCAGTTAAACAGTCAGTTAGTACTTATTCCTCAGTTAGTGAAAAATTTGATTTTTCGACCGTCAGTTAGCACTTATTCCTAGGAATAAATGCCTTAACTGTGGAATAAAGTTATTTGTTCGTTTCGCAGACAGTTAAGAAGTTATTCCTAGGAATAAATTGTTGAACTGTCAAAAAAGTACCGTTTATTGGATTTTGGAAAAGTAAAATAATTTGTGTGCGATGGAGATAGTATGCTTGTCTCAACCTGGGTAAAAACACTGAAATCATCAATACTACCTTTAAACAAGAAGAACTTGAAATTTGTTGCTCGTTGTACATTCCACAAAATAAAATAGTTGTATTTTGTTTTGTTTTATGTTTTCTATTTATTCTCATTTAAATAAATATATAAAATCTTTTCTTAAACTAACTGAGCCTTAGAATTCGTATCATTTGGATGATCTCCTTCGCGATTCGGGCACTGGTTTCGATACCAAAGATTCACATGTGCTTGCAATAAAGAGAAGATGTGGTCGTGCTGCTTCCTGATTCACGTTCACTTCCAATGGCAGCGTTTCTTACAAACGAAAGCAGCAACGAATTGGCCTTCATTTTTGTTTGTCATTTGGTTTGAAGAGAGATATGAGATTCAGTAGAGGTACTTGCTGTTTGTTGGAAGAGCTTGGAATTGACTGTTCTGGTGATTTGAAATTAAAATAGCCTCAGTAGTGTCAGTACTACAAGGACGAGTTGCAGAAAGTATTGGTGGTAGTGGCCGAGTCCTTGCAGGCAACCTCGTTGTATTATTCAGCGGAGGGGTTGTTGATATCTTCAACACATCCATCGCCCACAGAGTACTAAAGAAACACAAAATTTAAATTAGTCGTGTTTTATATAATTTTCAATAAACAAAACTTACTTCTTTATCCTTCGAGTGATACACACAGGTAGGGGATTACAAAGCTTTTACAATAGGCATTTTAATTTATATATATGAAAAATATAATTGATTTGATTTGTAAAAGGAATTTAACTTTGTGGCCGATTTGAAAGTTTTATTTTAGTGCGATTAAAAAAAAAGAATGAAAAATTTGATACCGATATATTTTTGAAAGTAAACAAATAATGACATTTGATTTTAAAGTAGGCATGTCTATTCACTCGATCGCATACTTATAAACAGCTGAAGCATTTTCTCACTCTAACACTGTGAAGTTGGATGTAGTTAATTTTGTTATTCTGTGGAATAGATAACTGGCTCTTTTTTATTGCTTAAAAAATCCAACAGTGTTATCAGACTGTTAAAGAGTCAGTTAACTTTATTCTTCTCATAGCTAACTGACTGTTTAACTGACGAATGAAAAATTGGCCCTAAGGGAATAAAGAATAAAGTTAGATTCCGACAACCTTAAACAACTCCAAATATGCGTAGTCACAAGGTCACAATCAAAGACAGAAAAATTGGTTCAAGAAAATGAAAAAACCGAAACGGAAACGGAAGAAAATAATCGTATTATCACCGAATTACTTAAACCACCAGAACATGGGCATAAAATAATTGAGCTAAAAATATGTAACAGTTTCGAGGAAGACGAATATCGAAAAGATATAAATATAATCCTGGGACCAAACAAAGTGTTGGCATACATCCCAGAGATGAATTGTATACTCCTAAGAAAGCCCAAGGAAAGCACTACCGCCCTATCGACATCATTTGGCGATTTGTTGTCGAGGGACGTGCATAAAATCTGCGGACTATTATCAATAAATAAATTATATATTACAAAACAAGAAATTAAAAAACTCACAGACGGCCGTCGAGAATATAAAATTCATGAGTTACAGAAAATCTTGGGAGATATGTTTAAAAAAAGTAATATAAAGGTGCACCTCATAAATAAATATATAGAAATTACCAATCCTCACAAAAAGAAAATATTGCTCAATGATTACCACGTATTACCAACAAGTGGACATGCAGGAATAAACCGCATGCTTAAAACGATTAAACAAAAATATTTCTGGACTGGAATGCAAAATGACATAGCTACTTATGTAAAACATTGCCCAGTGTGTCAGAAAAACAAATATATAACACCCAAAAAACAGCCTATGGAAATAACGTCAACTGCTGAATCATGCTTTGATAAACTTTATCTAGATTTAGTAGGTCCCTTGGACGAATCAGTTAATGGATACAGGTACATACTTACGTTACAAGATGAACTGACGAAATTCATCGAAGCCACAGTCGCTAAAGGACTAGTAGAATGCTTTATTCTTAAATATGGAGTTCCAAAGATAATAGCCTCTGATCAAGGCACAGAATTTATCAACAGAATTTTTAAGGATATGTGCAAACTATTGAAAATAGAACAAATACAATCTACAGCATATCATCATGAAAGCATAGGAGCATTAGAAAACTCTCATAAAGTCCTAGGAGCATACCTTAGAAGTTACGTTTCCGAAAAACACACAGACTGGTGTACATGGTTACCATACTATGTGTTTTCATATAACACCGCAGTACATGCAGAAACAGGGTATTCCCCATTTGAACTAGTATTTGGACGTCAATGTACATTGCCTTCAAATTTGACAAAACAAGTGGACCCCAGGTACAATTATGAAGATTATGTAATTGAACTAAGAGAAAAGCTACAAATTGCTCATAGAGATACAAGAGATGTGCTGCTAGAAAAGAAAAATACAAGAAAAACTGAGTACGATAAAAGAGCTAAGAGTAAACCAATTAGTTTCGAAACAGGAAGCTTGGTCCTATTAAGAAATGAAAATAGAAGAAAATTGGATCCTATTTTCATAGGGCCATACGAAGTTTTGTCCGAAGATGGTGTAAACTGCGATATCAAGTACGAAGGAAAAAAAGTTACTGTACACAAAAATCGTTTAAAGAAATTTTATGTTTACATACTAAAACAATACTTATTCGCATTAGATTAATCTAAAATTTTCAACTAAACGACTTCCGATGGGACTTAAAATTTCTCCCAGCAAATTTTCGAGAATGATGTCCATAGCTAGACTGACTTATTCACGTTGCTTTGTCTACCTTGGTGACCTTATAGTTTTTGAAAAAAGCCTTACTGATCACAACAAGAATTTGATCGATGTGTTTAATCGACTAAGGGCCAGTTTTTCATTCCTCAGTTAAACAGTCAGTTAGTACTTATTCCTCAGTTAGTGAAAAATTTGATTTTTCGACCGTCAGTTAGCACTTATTCCTAGGAATAAATGCCTTAACTGTGGAATAAAGTTATTTGTTCGTTTCGCAGACAGTTAAGAAGTTATTCCTAGGAATAAATTGTTGAACTGTCAAAAAAGTACCGTTTATTGGATTTTGGAAAAGTAAAATAATTTGTGTGCGATGGAGATAGTATGCTTGTCTCAACCTGGGTAAAAACACTGAAATCATCAATACTACCTTTAAACAAGAAGAACTTGAAATTTGTTGCTCGTTGTACATTCCACAAAATAAAATAGTTGTATTTTGTTTTGTTTTATGTTTTCTATTTATTCTCATTTAAATAAATATATAAAATCTTTTCTTAAACTAACTGAGCCTTAGAATTCGTATCATTTGGATGATCTCCTTCGCGATTCGGGCACTGGTTTCGATACCAAAGATTCACATGTGCTTGCAATAAAGAGAAGATGTGGTCGTGCTGCTTCCTGATTCACGTTCACTTCCAATGGCAGCGTTTCTTACAAACGAAAGCAGCAACGAATTGGCCTTCATTTTTGTTTGTCATTTGGTTTGAAGAGAGATATGAGATTCAGTAGAGGTACTTGCTGTTTGTTGGAAGAGCTTGGAATTGACTGTTCTGGTGATTTGAAATTAAAATAGCCTCAGTAGTGTCAGTACTACAAGGACGAGTTGCAGAAAGTATTGGTGGTAGTGGCCGAGTCCTTGCAGGCAACCTCGTTGTATTATTCAGCGGAGGGGTTGTTGATATCTTCAACACATCCATCGCCCACAGAGTACTAAAGAAACACAAAATTTAAATTAGTCGTGTTTTATATAATTTTCAATAAACAAAACTTACTTCTTTATCCTTCGAGTGATACACACAGGTAGGGGATTACAAAGCTTTCACAATAGGCATTTTAATTTATATATATGAAAAATATAATTGATTTGATTTGTAAAAGGAATTTAACTTTGTGGCCGATTTGAAAGTTTTATTTTAGTGCGATTAAAAAAAAAGAATGAAAAATTTGATACCGATATATTTTTGAAAGTAAACAAATAATGACATTTGATTTTAAAGTAGGCATGTCTATTCACTCGATCGCATACTTATAAACAGCTGAAGCATTTTCTCACTCTAACACTGTGAAGTTGGATGTAGTTAATTTTGTTATTCTGTGGAATAGATAACTGGCTCTTTTTTATTGCTTAAAAAATCCAACAGTGTCAGACTGTTAAAGAGTCAGTTAACTTTATTCTTCTCATAGCTAACTGACTGTTTAACTGACGAATGAAAAATTGGCCCTAAGGGAAGTGAATCTAAAGATGCATCCTGGTAAATGTGCTTTTCTCAGAAAAGAAGTTCTTTATCTAGGACACGTCATTTCCAACCAGGGAATACACCCAGACCCTGAAAAATCAGCTGCTATGCACAATTATCCCACTCCCACTAACGCTGACGAAGTAAGAAGATTCGTAGCTTTCGCAAATTATTATCGGAAGTTTATACCAAACTTTGCTACAATAGCCATACCTCTCAATAGATTACTTAGAAAAAACGTAAATTTCAACTTTTAAAAACAATCCTTACTAGCCCCCAAATTTTACAGTTCCCAAATTTCGAAGAAGAATTCGTTCTACGTACAGATGCCTCAGGCTTTGCTTTAGGGGCTGTACTTTCAAATTTCGATGAAAAACCTATAGCTTATGCTAGCAAAACTCTAAATAACGCCGAAAAGAATTATAGCACAATTGAAAAAGAGTTACTAGCTATAGTATGGGCAATAAAGCATTTTCGACCATATCTCTTTGGCAGAAAATTTAAAATAATAACTGATCATAGACCCCTAGTATACCTTTTTTCTCTAAGAGAACCCTCTAGTAGGCTGACCAAATTCAGGTTACTACTAGAAGAATATAACTTCTCAGTTGAATACACACCCGGAAAAGATAATTACGCTGCTGATGCCTTGAGTAGAATAAAGTTAGATTCCGACAACCTTAAACAACTCCAAATATGCGTAGTCACAAGGTCACAATCAAAGACAGAAAAATTGGTTCAAGAAAATGAAAAAACCGAAACGGAAACGGAAGAAAATAATCGTATTATCACCGAATTACTTAAACCACCAGAACATGGGCATAAAATAATTGAGCTAAAAATATGTAACAGTTTCGAGGAAGACGAATATCGAAAAGATATAAATATAATCCTGGGACCAAACAAAGTGTTGGCATACATCCCAGAGATGAATTGTATACTCCTAAGAAAGCCCAAGGAAAGCACTACCGCCCTATCGACATCATTTGGCGATTTGTTGTCGAGGGACGTGCATAAAATCTGCGGACTATTATCAATAAATAAATTATATATTACAAAACAAGAAATTAAAAAACTCACAGACGGCCGTCGAGAATATAAAATTCATGAGTTACAGAAAATCTTGGGAGATATGTTTAAAAAAAGTAATATAAAGGTGCACCTCATAAATAAATATATAGAAATTACCAATCCTCATAAAAAGAAAATATTGCTCAATGATTACCACGTATTACCAACAAGTGGACATGCAGGAATAAACCGCATGCTTAAAACGATTAAACAAAAATATTTCTGGACTGGAATGCAAAATGACATAGCTACTTATGTAAAACATTGCCCAGTGTGTCAGAAAAACAAATATATAACACCCAAAAAACAGCCTATGGAAATAACGTCAACTGCTGAATCATGCTTTGATAAACTTTATCTAGATTTAGTAGGTCCCTTGGACGAATCAGTTAATGGATACAGGTACATACTTACGTTACAAGATGAACTGACGAAATTCATCGAAGCCACAGTAGCTAAAGGACTAGTAGAATGCTTTATTCTTAAATATGGAGTTCCAAAGATAATAGCCTCTGATCAAGGCACAGAATTTATCAACAGAATTTTTAAGGATATGTGCAAACTATTGAAAATAGAACAAATACAATCTACAGCATATCATCATGAAAGCATAGGAGCATTAGAAAACTCTCATAAAGTCCTAGGAGCATACCTTAGAAGTTACGTTTCCGAAAAACACACAGACTGGTGTACATGGTTACCATACTATGTGTTTTCATATAACACCGCAGTACATGCAGAAACAGGGTATTCCCCATTTGAACTAGTATTTGGACGTCAATGTACATTGCCTTCAAATTTGACAAAACAAGTGGACCCCAGGTACAATTATGAAGATTATGTAATTGAACTAAGAGAAAAGCTACAAATTGCTCATAGAGATACAAGAGATGTGCTGCTAGAAAAGAAAAATACAAGAAAAACTGAGTACGATAAAAGAGCTAAGAGTAAACCAATTAGTTTCGAAACAGGAAGCTTGGTCCTATTAAGAAATGAAAATAGAAGAAAATTGGATCCTATTTTCATAGGGCCATACGAAGTTTTGTCCGAAGATGGTGTAAACTGCGATATCAAGTACGAAGGAAAAAAAGTTACTGTACACAAAAATCGTTTAAAGAAATTTTATGTTTACATACTAAAACAATACTTATTCGCATTAGATTAATCTAAAAAAAAAGGAGGGAGAGAGCCCTCGCACGTACGTACATATATGCGCATATAAGGAAAAAAGTTATTAATAGTTAATATAAAGATATAGAAATTATTAGTCTAAATTAAGTTAAGTTTTAGTAAAAAAAAAAAAAAGTCTTAGTAGTAAAAAAAAAAAAATATATAATAACATAGAAACTTAAAGTCTAGTTTTAGTAATAAAGAAAAATTAAGTATCGTCAAAATAAACAAGAAATAAAATTAAAATAATTATCATAGAAAGTTAAAGTAAAATAAAAATAAGCAAAACTAAAATAAAATGAAAATAGAAAATAATAACTTAGAATTTTCAAGTAAAATAAGAACAAAAAAAAACAAGGAACAAGCATTTAAAGTGTAAAAACAAAATAGATTAAAATCAAACGATCTCTCGCGCTACGAGATTTCATCTTTTTTTCCCCAGGAGGGTGGTGTGAAGGGATCGCACCAGTGATCATTTCCCTTCTCGAGCTTCCATGATTGAAACCTCACAGCATGTGCCTAGCGCCATGTCTTCATATAATATTCTAACCCTGGCTACGTCATATCAACCTAAAACGATTCATTTGTATCCATTGAAAATACGTTGCCCATTCACAAGCATTCCACATAAAAAATAAACACTCCAAATGCATTGCCATGATTGCCCGAGATATAGTTTCATGAGAAAATGTGTACACACTTCTAACTCCAAGTGTGGACAACATCGCATAAGATATATAGGTTCATGGGCAAATGTGAATACATTTCTATGGAGCGAATGACCGAATGCAAGCGACAAACGTTAAGGGTTCATGTTACAAAAGTATTTTGAATATCTACTGCATGGCCCTCGTTGATAATTATATGAGATACATTTGAACGTTTAGGCAATAACTAATAATGCTGATATGACAATATTCTAAAGCAAAGTGTGAAGTGATTGGAGTTCAATTATGGAAGGCCGCGAAGATACAAAATTGAAAGAGTAGTTGAATGGAAATTGAATACAAATTTGTGTATAAAAGCAGAAACAATTTCAAAATAAATGTTGTCTTTTCTCCATAGCCAACCAGTGCATTTTACTTTTCAAGAGCAACTCGCTCAATTTTAAAATACACTTCTCCCTATAAGATTATTCCCTTTTCAAGAGCAACTCGCTTAGATTGGGATAATCTTTCCTCAACTCGCTCTATCATATAGCGTTCGCGCACTTATAGAGGAAAACGACGGCAACTGCCAACGTTTTGAGTTAGGGTTACAAAAGAGAAATTAAATTAAATAAAGATCCACAACACGGGATCTTTGCACGCTTAGATTGGGATAATCTTTCCTCAACCTTCTCTATCATATAGCGTCCGCGCTTATAGAGGAAAACGACGGCAACTGCCAACGTTTTAAGTTAGGGCTAAACAAGAGAAATCAAATTAAATAAAGATCCACAACACGGGATCTTTGCATGGCGACCGTGACAGGACCTCAACAAGAAGTCCTGAATTTAGCAGCTAGCTACATCGCTGAGGCAGAACGACTGCTGAAGAATTCTGGAATAAAGCCCGCCACGATAGCCCGTCCCAGAGAAGAAGCGCAAGGACCTTAGCGCCTTACTGTAGAAGAATATAAAAAACGGCAAGTAAGACGTCAATAGGCCGTACTAACCACCATCGCTTCCCCTGCACCTCCATCCAGAAGAGGAGGAAAAACGGCAACCCTCAAAGCTAAAATAAGATAACTTCACCGCCTCGCCAATATACCTAGAACGAACTCTGAAGATCGCCTCAAATACCACAAGGAGATCAGGATCATTCAGAAAACGCTGAGGGAAAACCGGAGTGAAAAGAAAGCGTCCAAACGCCAAGAGGCTCAGTTTCACAACCTCTTCAATAACATAACCAACCGACTAGCCTGGCATGGGGGGCAAGGAAGGTAAATATGAAGTTATTAACACTGGTCCTCAAATTCTTAACGCTGCCAACCTGGGACAGAGCCAGCTCGACCACACCGCTATTATTCTCGGATTAATGTTCGTAAACGCCATAATAGTGGGATAAGCCTATCTGGGGATACAGCACTTCCGAAGGAAGTTGATAGCGGACATAATCAGCCACCTGGAGAACAGAAACGCCAAAGTATAAAACCTTTTGGCAAAACAATTTTTTTTATTTTATAGTAAAAAAATGTTTTGTTAAATAAATACTTGAAAAAAAAATGTTCCCTTATTGTTAACGATTTTATATGGTAGTAAAAAAAAAAAAATTTTAATTGCACGACTTATTTATAAAAAAAAAATGTCTATTGCTAACGGCTCTTTCTCCCTAATTCCATTTTTGTCCATAGTCTAAGATTCCAATGAATTTAACCGAGCTAGAATTAGCCTTAAGGAAACTCAATCAAATCTACGTTAATTTAAAAAAGTCACCTAATCGAACTAGGACTCCCACCAAAGCGGAAGAAAAGCTTCAACAAATTGGTGAACTCTTTGAAGCATTCTCTACACTCTTTGAAGAAATTGACCAAAATAAAATATCTGAGTTGGAACGAATAACATTAAAAGGAATTAGTACGGAAGCCAACAGATACAAAAACGATTCCGAAGACATAGTTAACCGCAATATCAGAAGCGTACCTCCGGAACTTGAAGAGAACGAAGAAGAGAAGCTAGAAACTAAAACAGAATCTATAACTGATACGATGAGTGGTGAAGAATTTAGCTTCAGTACAGCTCAAAAGCTGCCCACTCTATCATTCGAGGAAAACAACCGATCTGAGAGCTTAAGAGATTTCTTGAATAGTATCGAATTTTATTACGATACTCTAACGACTACAGAAAAAGGTACTTTAATTAAATTCGTACTTAAATGTAAAATACAGGGAAAGGCACTGACTGAACTGGGAAATACCAGCCCTAACGACTTCACTGAGGTAAAGAAAAGCTTGCTCGAGAAATGTGGGCCCAAAGATACAATCGAACAAATTCAGTCACGACTAAGCCGAGCGAGTCAAGGCAACCGACCCGCCAGAAAATTCATAACCGAAATAGAAACGCTGGTTAATCAGATGACTGAATTAGAAGTCGCATGCCATGGTGAAGACACCAGAGCAACCGTGTCATTCAGCAACCGTGGAAGTGTGCATATCGTTGGCGACTTTCATAGTGGAAATTTTACATAGAGGCGCGAGTGCTAATACTAGTGATTTAGATCTACCAAAACCAAGTGGCAAGTTAGCCTAGGTGGTAGAGGAGCAGAATCAGTCGTTCAGCAACCGTGGAAGAGTGCACATCGTTGGCGGCTTTCACAGTGATCATTTAATATAGAGACGCGAGTGTGTTAAAAAGTTATTTCAACCTACCATTTCCAAGTGGCAAGTTAGCCTAGGTGGTAGAGTGGCAGAAGGAGTCGATCTTCAGCTGTGAAAGTGTACAGACGCGTTGACGACTTTCTCAGTATACAAAAATAATTTTCAAGTGTGTTCAATTGAATTAAATTTTCATTAATAGTTTAAGTGCACTCACTGCACAATTTAGTGGCAATTTGCCAAGTAAAATTAAAAGGCAAGTTAGCCTAGTGGGTAGCGTGAACGACGTCAGTCGTTCAGCAACCGTGGAAGTGTGCACATCGTTGGCGACTTTCATAGTGGAAATTTTACATAGAGGCGCGAGTGCTAAAAGTAGTGATCTAGATCTACCAAAACCAAGTGGCAAGTTAGCCTAGGTGGTAGAGGAGCAGATTTCAGAGTGGAAGGTCGTGGGTTCGATTCTCACCCCGGGCAAGGCCTTTTTTTAAATTATTTCTGGCAAGAGGTTTCTAGAAGAAGAAAGCAGCAGCAACAACAAGAAGAGCAGATGGTCAAACCAACGGGGACATCGAAAGATGGTCCCCCAACAACAACAAAAGGTGCTGGAACATCAGGCGATGTAACAGCCGATAAACAGATAGCGGGGCCATCCAGAGGCCAAACAACAAATACGGCAGCATCTGCTGGACCTTCAAGGTCAAGAAAAATGACATTAACAGAGCCATCGGCACGTGTCGAGGCCAAAACCTTGAGCATGGCAACTGCCAAAACAACAAGCCCTACCAAAGGCAAATCACCAGGGCCGGCATGTGCCGAAGCAACTGAGGCAAATAAGAGGAGGCGCTACATTAACTACAAGCCGAACCTTGTTGTGAAGAAGCGCATCGGTGATGCAGCTCAGCAAATTGAAGGGCGTGAACGATCAGCTAAGTCATCGGCTCAGGCCAAAATCCAGAGGCAGCTGGACAGCTCCTCCAATGACGACGAATACAACAACAACGACAACAAGGGAGAAGACGACGAGGCTGAGGCTGATGTCGTAATCGTCAAAGAGGCTGAAGTAGAAATATCGAAGAACACAGAGCCAGCCAACGAGATCGCCGACGTAACAGGCGAAAAAAACGTAGATGACGTAGATGCCGAAGAAGGCATATCATACATGTCGGTAGAAGGAGAAGGGCACTACGTCAGTGGCGAGATAGTGGATCTTTTGGAGGAAGAAGAGGACGAACAGATTGAAACACTAACGCAGCAGATCTCCTCGCTGATAGATTTGGTTGAATCACTAAGAAAGAAGCAGGAAGCGAGAAGGGAGAAGGAGCGCCAAGTGACTCTTGAGCAGCGCACCCGCCAAGAAGCGCTCCAAGAACAACTTGAAGCTTCGCAAAAACAGAAGCCTTCTCAGGAAAAACGACTACTCCCAGACCAGCAGCAGCCACATAAGCAGCAATCAAAGAAGCAGCCACAACAACAGCTTCACAAACAGCAACAGCCTCAGCAGCCGCAGGCAAAACAACAACAACAACCACAACCACAACAACAACGACAACAGACACAGAAGCAACAACAGCAGCAGCAACAAACGCAACAGCAACAACCGCAGAAGTCAGAACAGCAGCAGACCCAACAGCAGCCGATGCAGCAGCAGCAGACAACAGCAGCAGTCACAACAACGACAGCAACAACAGCAACAGCCACAAGCAAAGAAAGGTAAGGTGCCACCTATAAATACTTACAAAATGGAGATAAAAGAAACTATTGAAATATGTAGGTCGGTCGTAGGCAACAATTTTATAATTAAGCGGCTAAACGCAGACAGGCATTCTATTCAGTGCTCTTCTTTAGAGCACTACAGAAAAGTTAAAGACCTTCTGTCTCAAACTAAAACTGAGTATTATAGTTTCACCCCAAAGGAAGACAAGCTTCAAACAGTCCTCCTGAAGGGTATCGAATCCTCTACGGATCCGCAGGCGCTCTTAGCTGAGCTCCGTCAAGTGGCGAGCGACGATCTCGATTTTATCGGGGTAAGACCGTTTACCACAGTCAAAGCCAGACGGGAGAAACGGAAGTTACCATTCTTCCTAGTTCAACTCTCGCCCCAAAGCAAATTGAGTGGTCTAAGGAATATAACAGTCCTGGATTACCAAGTTGTACGATGGGAGAAATTAAACAAGCAGAAAGACATGCTTCAATGCATGAACTGCCAAGGGTTTGGACACATTGCAGTTAACTGTGGTATGGACCCAGTCTGCGTTAAATGTGGAGATACCCACAAAACAGGGGAGTGTAAACTCGGGCAAGATAGGGTCACAGATATGACCCAGTTAAAATGTGCGCTCTGCCGAGGCTCCGGGCACCCCGCAAACTATCGGGGATGTCCGAAGTTTCAGGAGATAAAGCAAAACAAAGCCCAAAAGAAAACAGTTGAGGTGAGACGCCCTGAAGTACGCCAGACAACAACTTCCGTCAATCCCGCAATTTCCTACGCCCAAATGGCGTCTGGAAAGGGAAAAACGGTACAGCCTAAACCACAGGTAGCCAAACAGGTCCAAGTGCCTACGGCTCCTGTGCCAGAGGCAGATCTGATGCAGGTGTTGCTGACCATTCATGGTCAGTTAACCGACGTGCAAAAACAGATCAGGGAGCAGGCGGCTAGGGTGGATTACCTCTACTCTATTCTGCCGGCAACGCGAAATGGTTAAAGGCGCGCTGCCTGAGCGACCCTTTAAGATCCTAGCTGTGAATGTAAATTCGCTGATTAGGACCGAACGTAGAGCAAACCTCTTTCATTTGCTGCAAGACCAAAGTCCTGATGTGTTTATGGCTAGCGAAACTAAGCTAAACCAGAAACACAAACTGACTAATAAAAATTACAATATCGTAAGAAGGGATCGGCCCAACTCCTCACAAGGGGGTGGGGTCGCAATCTTCATACGAAAGGGTATTAATCATAAAGTTATATATAATAGTGAAGTGCGAAGATTTGGGTTGCTAGAAGCCTGCATCGTTTGCATTCCTCTCCAGCAGGGGAAAAGAATGTACGCAATCGCGGTGTACGCACCTGACGCACCTCAGCCAGCTAATTTTATCGCAGAGCTCGAAAAACTTTCGAATGCTTAAGACTGAACTTGGATGAGAATTATTATCTCATGGCAGGGGACTTAAACGCCAAACATGTAGATTGGGGAAACCAAATTCAAAATTCTAGAGGGAACCATCTTTTTAATTGGATGGGTCGATACAGTGTTGAGTGTAGGATCGACCTTCTGGCTACAGATAGACCGTCATTTCCGAGAAGTGGTAGTTTTCTGGATCTTTTACTGCTTGACTCACGACTAGTTATAACTGACGCAACAAATCAACAGACAAGAAACTGTTTACGAACGATTGAATACGACAGTGATCACTGCGGACTTGCCACCGTAATACAGCTTCCGAGCGAACTTGTGGAGTTGGATGAGTATGTGCCTGTGCACTCTTACAATTTCAGTAAGACGCGCTGGCCACGCTTCTCCAACGAATTGACAAGAGAAATACGTTCCGATGACATTTCTCCACCAAATGACAGAAACCTGACGAACGTCGAGATCGACGGGTTCCTGACTAAAATGGATACGACTATAAAACGAACAATGGACAAAACAATCCCAAAATATAAGGAACAAGACTCTACTGGTTTATACAAGAACGCGACAATCGACGCACTACACCGACAAAAAAGTGGACTGCTGACTAGATTGAAACTTCTGTACAGACGATTCACGGACACACGTGATCTGGAGATTAGGACATTGAAGTCGTCGATCAAAAACATTAACGTTTTGATTAGACAAAACTATAGATTATCTATTAATTTATATTGGGATAACAGAATTCGGGCTGTTAATTCTAGCGACCCTAGTATGTTTCCCCAAATAAATAAGATATTTAGAAGAAATGATCAAAACGATCTTCCATGTCTTAAACTCCAGAGGACAACAGATAACGAAGACGTACTAACGATTGCGGGAATTGATCCGGAAGGTGCCGTTTTCGATGACAATTTTTATATGATAGAAGATCCTCAGGAAAAGGTAGAAGCTGTAGGGGCTGCTTTCCAGCAAGTGTATAAGGTGAATGCTAGCATTCGTCCGAATCATGACCTGCAGAACAGAGCCTTGCTGCACAATTTCTATCTTGGAAATAACATAACGCAATGGCGATCTGAGAATACTGGTTTCACCGGGTTCAATGACGAAAATTTGGCAAACGCCACCATCGCCGAGCGAAATGGACATAGTTCATTGTTAATTTCGAAGGTAGAACTTCAGTTAATTTTTCAAACATTAAAGAAAAAGAAATCTGCGGGGGTCGATGGTATACCCAACATTGTGTTACGACATCTCCCTGAGGAAGCCATAGACATTTATACAACACTGTTCAACAACGCATTGAATAATGCATATTATCCAGTGAGTTGAAAGACAGCTGTGGTCCATCCTCTCCCCAAAAAGGGAAAGGACAGCTCCAATCCGGCAAATCTTCGGTCGATAAGTCTTCTTCCAAGTATCAGTAAGGTATTCGAAAAGATTCTCAATAGAGCTCTGTTCAAGTGGGCTGAGGACAAATATATTATTCCAGACAATCAGTTTGGCTTTAAGGCGGGACATGACACTATTCATGCCGCGTCTAAGTTAGTTTCTGATGTTCAATGGAACAAATCGAAAAATCAATGTACAGGTGCCGTTCTGGTTGATTTAGAGAAGGCTTTCGACACCGTATGGTTAGAGGGTCTTTATCTGAAGCTATCTAGATTTGGCATAAGTAAACCACTGTTATATATGCTTCATGACATGCTCAATGGTAGAAAGTTTGTTGTCAAAAGTGGCAATGTAACTTCCACCACAACTTTTGATATTAAAAACGGTCTACAGCAAGGAGCTGTGAACTCACCGATTCTTTTTAGTATTTACACCAGCGATCTGATAGGTAGTCTCACTCATGCGATTGCGTATGCCGATGACCTTGTAGCGTACAGGACGGGTCCAAAAGTTGAAGTCATCAGAATTCTCTTGCAGCGTGACTTCGACAAGATTCAGCGATATTGTGATGACTGGAAGTTAAATTAACTTTCAGAAATCAGAAACTATCCTGTTTAGAACCCCTTTGTCTAAGGCTTCTAGGGATACAAGAAAGAACTGGAGAAATCTAGTGATCGTTGGACCGAGTGGACATCAACTGGCGAGTAAAGATGTGGTAAAGTACCTTGGTATCTGGCTAGATCAGTATCTATATTTCAATCGACATATAGATGCTGCTCTGGCCAGAGCTAGGGGAGCGTTTGCTCTGACAAGACGGTTGTTTTATAGCAGCCGCCTTGAAAACAGGGTAAAGGTGATTTGCTACATGGCCCTCATCCGGCCGATGATTGCCTATGGGTGCCCTGTGTGGTTTAACGTTGCCCCATCTCAAATGGAAAAGATTCGGGTGTTTGAGAGACAGTGTCTTAGGACCTGTCTTGGATTACACAGAACACCAGAGTCGGAGTACAAACATTATTATGCCAACGAGGTCTTATACAACGGGGCCAATATAAACAGGATAGATAACTTTTTAATTAAGCTGATTCGGGGTCACATTGCAAGAGCGATGACCTCAGTCAATGGACTTATTTTCGGGGCTTATTACCCCAATGAAGAATATAGTGAGAGCGTTTGTCTTAACGGTTTCATCTCGCCCGAGACATTCCTCTATTTAGACAGTCGGGGGCTGATACAGGATAGATTGGCGGTTCCGTTAATCTACCACGTCGGCCGTAGAACGGTGGATCGGCGAATCCTGTATGGTCGAGACGTCGGCTCTAGGAACGGAGCAGTAGAGCTACGGTTCAGTAGAGCTGTGCCCCTTCGGGACAAAAAGGACTTGAATAAGCAAGCTAAAAAATACTGGTGGTTGGGTGACCACCTTGATATTGATGGTTAGTCGAGGTTGTTGCCTTGGCCGACCTACGTATTTCTAAGGTATAACTAGGTAGATTAAGTAGGACAGGACGGTGGCACCAAAAAAATATAAAAAATCCAAAAATTGCATGTTTGTGGATATGTGCTTGAGCGCATGCATATGTATATATGTTAATATATGCATATGTATGGGCGTGTGTGCATGTGCATCGGCAAAAAAAAAAAAAAAAAAAAAAAAAAAAAAGGCTGCTGGTGGCTGTTCTAGTTTTAAGTTATTTTAAGTATTTTAAGTAGTTTTAAGTTATTTAGGTATAATTATTACATATATTTTACGTATATTTAAGTTTTATTTAGGTAGAGGGTACTTTTAAGTTTTTAAATAAAATAAAATAATGTCTTGAAAAACAAGTTTTTTAAAGAATTTTCTTGTTTAGGTTTAAGTAATATTGAATTTTAAATTAAGAAGAGTCTTTACGCCGAAAGGCATTTTTTTAAATATAGTCATAGTATAATTTAGAGCGCCCGTATGGGGCCAGTAAGTTAGTTAAGTTAATATGTAAGCTAGTTGTTTAAGATTTTTTGTCTAGCATTAAGATAGATATTAGAAAATGAAAAAATAAAAAATGAATTAAAATGCAAAAAAAAAAAAAAGCGTGAACGACGACAAAGTGGAGGGTCGTGGGTTCGAGCCCCACCTTGGTCAGGGCTTTTTTTTAAAATAAATTTTGGGAGAAAGTCCATAAAAACAGAGAAGAGCAACAACAACAGATGGTAAAGCCAACGGGGACATCGGAAGATGATCCCCAACAACAAGACAAGATACCGGAGCATCAGGTGATGCAGCAGCAGCAGTTAAGGTAGCGGTGCCTTCCAAAGAAACCCAGACAACAACGACAGTGTCATCGCCACGTGCCGAAGCTAATACAAGCAGCATAGCGACTGCAATGACATCAAGCCTTCCAAAAGGCAAGACATCAACACCGGCACGTGCCGTAGCAACAACAAAAGAAGACAAAAAGAGGAGGCGTATCATTAGATACAAGCCCCATCTTGTAAACCGCAATGACAGGAGCACAAGAGCGAAGTTGGCTAAGGCATCGGCTCAAGCTAAAATGCAGAGGCAGCTAGAAAGCTCCTCCTACGAGGATGACGAATACGTCAACAACAATGAACAGGAAGATGAGGGCGATGACGAGGCAGAGGCGGACGACGAAATAGCAGGAGAAGCTAACTATGAGGTCGCCAAAGGGGCCGTCAACGAGACCGACAAGAAGACAAATGAGCAAAACGTCGCTGAGGCAGATGCCGAAGACATTGCTTACATGTCCGTAGAAGGTGAGGGGCGCTACGAGAGTGCCGAGTTGGTAGATCTTTCACCTCCAGACTCAGAAACTGAGGAAAAAAAATAGAATCGCCGACAGAGCAAATCACTGCACTTATGGCAATGGTAAGAGCACTCAAAGAAAAACAAGAAGCGCGTAGGGAAAAAGAGCGCCTAGTTGCTCTTGAAAGCAAAAGACAAAAAACGCTCCAAGAGCAACAAAAAGCTGAACAAACGCAGCAGCCACTCAAACAACAACAACTACTTCCTGAAATTCAGCCAAAAAAGAAGCAGCAGGCGCAGCAACTGCAGCCCCAGCAACAGCATCAGCAACTGCAAGCACAGCAACAAAAACAAAAGCAACAACAACAACAGCAACAGCAACAGCAAAAGCAGCAGGGACAACAACAGCAACAACAACAACAACAACAACAGAAACAACAACAACATCAGCAACAACAGCAACAAAAGCAAATACAAAAACAAATACAACAACCACTACAGCAACAAAAGACACAGAAGCAGCAACAGCAGCAGAAACTACAACAGCAACAACAACCGCAGCAGTTACAACAGCAGCAGGCACAACAGCAGCAGTCACAACAGCAGCAGCAACATCAGCAACAGCCACAAGCAAAAAAAGGTAAGGTGCCACCAATCAATACTTATAAAATAGAACTAAATGATAAAAAATAAAAGCAATAATTTTATTATTAAAAGATTGAACGCAGACCGACACGCTATCCATTGCTCTTCGGTCGAGCATTATAAAAAAGTAAAAGATCTTTCGTCACAAACGAAGACAGAATTTTACAGTTTCACCCCGAAGGAAGACAAGCTGCAAACAGTCCTCCTGAAGGGTATAGAATCCTCTACGGATCCGCAGGCGCTCTTAGCTGAGCTCCGTCAAGTGGCGAGCGATGATCTCGATTTTATCGGGGTCAGACCGTTTTCCACAGTTAAGGCCAGACGGGAGAAACGGAATTTACCATTCTTCCTCGTTCAGCTCTCGCCCCAAAGCAAGTTAATTGGTTTAAGGAGTATAACCGTCCTAAACTACCAAATTGTAAGATGGGAAAAACTAAATAGGCAGAGAGACATGCTTCAATGCATGAACTGCCAAGGGTACGGCCACGTGGCAGCTAACTGTGGTATGGACCCAGTTTGCGTCAAGTGTGGAGACTCCCACAAGATAGGGGAATGTAAGCTTGGAAAAGATAGGGTCGAAGACAGGACCCAGTTAAAGTGTGCACTTTGCCGAGGCTCCGGACACCCCGCAAACTATCGGGGATGTCCGAAATTTCAGGAAATGAGAAAAAACAAAGACCAAAAGAAGACAGTAGAGGTGAGACGCCCTGAAGTACGCCAGACAGCAACTTACGTCAATCCCGCAATTTGTTACGCCCAAATGGCGTCTGGAAAGGGAAAAACGGTACAGCCTCAACCACAGGTAGCCAAACAGGTCCAAGTGCCTACGGCTCCTGTGCCAGAGGCAGATCTGATGCAGGTGTTAATGACCATTCATGGTCAGTTAACCGACGTGCAAAAACAGATCAGGGAGCAGGCGGCTAGGGTGGATTACCTCTACTCTATTCTGCCGGCAACGCGAAATGGTTAAAGGCGCGCTGCCTGAGCGACCCTTTAAGATCCTAGCTGTGAATGTAAATTCGCTGATTAGGACCGAACGTAGAACAAACCTCTTTCATTTGCTTCAAGACCAAAGTCCTGACGTGTTTATGGCTAGCGAAACTAAGCTAAACCAGAAACACAAACTGACTAATAAAAATTACAATATCGTAAGAAGGGATCGGGCCAACTCCTCTCAAGGGGGTGGGGTCGCAATCTTCATACGAAAGGGCATCAAACATAGAGTTATATATAATAGTGAAGTGCGAAGATTTAGGCTGCTAGAAGCTTGCATCGTTTGCATTCCTCTCCAGCAAGGAAAAAGAATGTACGCAATCGCGGTGTACGCACCTGACGCACCTCAGCCAGCTAATTTTATCGCAGAGCTCGAAAAACTTTTCGAATGCTTAAGACTGAACTTGGATGAGAATTATTATCTCATGGCAGGGGACTTGAACGCCAAACATGTAGATTGGGGAAATCAAGTACAAAATCCTAGAGGGAACCATCTTTTTAATTGGATGGGTCGATACAGTGTTGAGTGTAGGATCGACCTTCTGGCTACAGATAGACCGTCTTTTCCGAGAAGTGGTAGTTTTCTGGATCTACTCCTGCTTGACTCAAGACTGATAATAACTGACACTGTAGGTCAACATACAAAAAACTGTTTACGAACGATTGAATACGACAGTGACCACTGCGGACTTGCCGCCGTAATACAGCTCCCGAGCGAACTTTTGGAGTTGGATGAGTATGTGCCTGCGCACTCTTACAATTTCAGTAAGACGCGTTGGCCACGCTTCTCCAACTCCTTGGCAAGAGAAATACGTTCCGATGACATTTCTCCACCAAATGACAGGAATCTGACGAACGTCGAGATCGACAGGTACCTGACTTAAATGAATACGACTATAAAACGAACAATGGACAGAACAATTCCAAAATATAAGGAACAAGACCCTACTGGTTTATACAAGAACGCGACAATTGACGCACTACACCGACAAAAAAGTGGACTGCTGACTAGATTGAAACTTCTGTACAGACGTTTCACGGACACACGTGATCTGGAGATTAGGACATTGAAGTCGTCGATCAAAAACATCAATGTTCTGATTAAACAAAATTATAGATTGTCTATTAATTTATATTGGGATAACAGAATTCGGGCCGTTAATTCCAGCGACCCTAGTATGTTTCCCCAAATAAATAAGATATTTATAAGAAATGATCAAAACGAACTTCCATGTCTTAAACTTCAGAGGACAATAGATAACGAAGACGTACTTACGATTGCGGGAATAGATGCGGAGGGTGCCGTTTTCGATGATAACTTTTTTATGATAGAAGATCCTCAGGAAAAGGTAGAAGCTGTAGGGGCTGCTTTCCAGCAAGTGTATAAAGTGAATGCTAGCATTCGTCCGAATCATGACCTGGAGAACAGAGCCTTACTACACAACTTCTACCTTGGAAATAACATGACGCAATGGCGATCTGAGAATACTGGTTTCACCGGGTTCAATGACGAAAACTTGGCAAACGCCACCATCGCCGAGCGAAATGGACCCAGTTCATTGTTAATTTCGAAGGTAGAACTTCAGTTAATTTTTCAAACATTAAAGAAAAAGAAATCTGCGGGGGTCGATGGTATATCCAACATTGTTTTACGACATCTCCCTCAGGAAGCAGTAGACATTTATACCACACTGTTCAACAACGCATTGAATAATGCATATTATCCAGTGAGTTGGAAGACAGCTGTGGTCCATCCTCTCCCCAAAAAGGGAAAGGACAGCTCCAATCCAGCAAATCTTCGGTCGATAAGTCTTCTTCCAAGTATCAGTAAGGTATTCGAAAAGATTCTAAGTAGAGCTCTGTTCAAGTAAGCTGAGGACAAAAATATTATTCCAGATAATCAGTTTGGCTTTAAGGCGGGGCATGACACTATACATGCCGCGTCTTAGTTAGTTTCTGATGTTCAATGGAACAAAGCGAAAAATCAATGCACGGGTGCCGTTCTGGTTGATTTAGAGAAGGCTTTCGACACCGTATGGTTAGAGGGTCTTTATCTGAAGCTAACTAGATTTGGCATAAGTAAACCACTGTTATATATGCTTCATGACATGCTTAATGGTAGAAAGTTTGTTGTCAAAAGTGGCAATGTTACTTCTACCACAATATTTGATATTAAAAACGGTCTACAGCAGGGAGCTGTGAACTCGCCGATTCTTTTTAGTATTTACACCAGCGATCTGATAGGTAGTCTCACTCATGCAATTGCGTATGCCGATGACCTTGTAGCGTACAGGACCGGTCCAAAAGTTGAAGTCATCAGAATTCTCTTGAAGCGTGACTTCGACAAGATTCAGCGATATTGTGATGACTGGAAGTTAAAAATTAACTTCCAGAAGTCAGAAACTATCCTGTTTAGAACCCCGTTGTCTAGGGCTTCTAGGGATACAAGAAAGAACTGGAGAAATCTAGTGATCGTTGGACCAAGTGGACATCCACTGGCAAGTAAAGATGTGGTAAAGTACCTTGGCATCTGGCTAGATCAGTATCTATATTTCAATCGACATATAGATGCTGCTCTGGCCAGAGCTAGGGGAGCGTTTGCTCTGACAAGACGGTTGTTTTATAGCAGCCGCCTTGAAAACAGGGTAAAGGTGATTTGCTACATGGCCCTTATCCGGCCAATGATTGCCTATGGGTGCCCTGTGTGGTTCAACGTTGCCCCATCTCAAATGGAAAAGATTCGGGTGTTTGAGATTGCACAGAACACCAGAGTCGGAGTACACACATTACTATGCCAACGAGGTTCTATACAATAGGGCTAATATAAACAGGATAGATAACTTTTTAATCAAGCTGATTCGGGGTCACATTGCAAGAGCGATGACCTCGACCAATGGACTTATTTTTGGGGCTTACTACCCCAATGATGAGTATAGTGAAAGTGTGCGTCTTAACGGTTTCATCCCGCCCGAGACATTCCTCTTTTAAGACAGTCGTGGGCTGATACAGGATAGATTGGCGGTTCCGTTAATCTACCACGTCGGCCGTAGGACTGTGGATCGGCGACTCCTTTACGATCGGGACGTCGGCTCTGGAAACGGAGCAGAACGTCTGCGGTTCAGTAGAGCTGTGCCCCTTCGGGACAGAAAGGAATTAGTTAAGCAAGTCAAAAAATTCTGGTGGTTGGGTGACCACCGTGATATTGAAAGTTGACCATATTATTGCTTTGGCCGACTTACATAGTTCTAAGGTAAAGATAAGTAGAGTAGGTAGAACAGTGGCGGCGGCACAAAAAAAAAAAAAAATAGCTGGTGGCTGTTCTAGTTTTTAAGTTATTTTAAGTAGTTTTAATTAGATATAATGTAGTTTAAGTTAGTATTAATTTAGTTTAGTTTTATTTAGGTAAAGGGTAGCTTTAAGTTTTATAAAAAATTAAAAAAAACAATGATATAGATAATGAGTTTTTTTAATAATTTTCTCGTTAGTTTTAAGTTATCATGAATTTTAAATATAAGTTATTTTACGTCGAAAGGCATTGTTTAAGTATAGTCACAGTTTAATTTAGAGCACCCGCATGGGGCCAGTAAGTTAGTTAAATTAATATGTAAGCTAGTTGTTTAAGATTTTTTGTCTAGCATTAAGATAGATATAAGAAAATGAAAAATAAAAAATGAATTAAAAATGAGAGTGGCAGACGACGGATCTGGAGAGCGTGGGTTCGAGTCCCACTTTGGTCAGGGCTTTTTTTTAAACCAATTCTGGCAAAAGGTGACCAGAAATAGAGAGCATAACGATAGAGAGATGGGAAAACCATCGGGGACATCGATAGATGGTCCCCCAACAACAAGGAAGACAGTTGGAGCATCAGGTGATGTGTCATCCGACAGTCAAGTAGTGGGGCCATCAGGCCAAGCTCAAAGAGCAACTGCAGCCCAAAAAGCAACAACAACAGCAGCAGCAGCAGCAGGACCAGTAAAGCGCAAAGTGGCAACAACAACAGCAGCGACAACTACAACAACATCGTCATCGGCACGTGCCGAGTTCGGAACTAGCAGCATGGCAACTGCAAAAACATCCAGCCCTATTAAAGGGAAAAAAGGACCGGCATGTGTCGAAGCAGGAGGCAAGACGGGAGAAGGAGCGCATAGTTGCTCTTGAGTAGCACACCCGCCAACAAGCGCTCCAAGAGCAAGCTTCGCAACAACAGCAGCTTCCTCGTGATGGCTGGTAAGTTCAGTGTTCATTATAGCAACATTCGTGGGGTTAGGAAAAATTTCCATGCTGCGTACGTTCATACTGTTTTGAACAGGCCAGCTATTTTGGCACTAAGCGAAACTTAGGTTGGTGAAACCACTGACATCTCGGAGTTTAACCTTTACGGTTATAGCTTAGTGCCTTTATTCTTCTCTCACCATGGTCTAGCCGTATATGTACGGAATGATGTTCCCTATCAACTTCTACCACAATATGGTCAGTGCACCAACACAAATTTTAATTATATGTGGTTTAAATTCACCGTCCAAAGGCGCATCATTCACACATGTTTTATTTATCGTAGCCCAAGTTTGGATAGTAATTCGACTTCCAACGAATTAGATGCGCTGTCCGACTCTATCCAGAGAATTGTATCCCACTTTCCGCACGGTGAGATCGTTGTTACGGGCGATTTCAATGTTCACAATTTTTCGTGGCTGCGCTATTCTGGTCAGACAACACCCGAAGGAAGGTATGTCGAGATCTTTGCTGAGTTAAACCACCTGACTCCGTTAGTTGATGAGCCAACTAGGATTCCTGACGTTGCAGGACAGTCCGCCAACACTCTAGACTTGTTTCTTACCTCTGATCCTAATAAACATACGATTAGTGTATTACCGCCTCTAGGCACATCAGACCATTGTGTCATATCTGCTAATTTCTCATGCCAAAAAACCCCAGTTAAAGAGAAAAACCCTACGAGAACCGTATGGAAATATGAGAAAGCCAACTGGAACGGTCTCAACGACTTCTTCAGGAACTTTAACTGGTCACTATGCTTCCTCGATAGTGACGTGGATTCCAGCACAGATATGGTTACAAACTTAATTCTTTTAGGAATGAGAAATTTTATCCCAAATAGGGTAAAATCTATCAAACCAAAAGAAAACTCATGGTTTGATTCGAGCTGTATAGGTTATTAGGATCAAAGATGTAGGTTTCCGGATTTATAAAGCCAACCCTACTGAGGAAACTCAGTCTGAAACTGTCTGAAACTTCTAACCCACTACATTGTTTCGCTGATGACAGTACCTCTGCTTTTCATATTCGTTTTTAGATTCTCATCCTTGTTCTTCGGATGTGGACTACCAACGGCAGCGTATGATAAGCTCATTAAATTCTGATCTTGACAGCATTGTTCAATGGGGATTTAAAAACCGTGTAGAATTTAATGCTTCGAAAACTCAATGCTGCCTACTGTCGCAAAAGCGTAACCCTCCCCCAATGCCACTATCCATGGGTGGTACTTGCATCGAGGAGATTAAACAACTATCGGTCCTAGGTATGTGCATCACAAACCACTTGCTGTGGAGTGATCATATATTTGACATCGCCAAAAATGCTGCTAAGTGTTTAGGTTTTCTCCGACGATGCAAGAAGTTTTTTACCCCTTCTGATCTGGCTACAATTTACAAAGCTTTTATTCGTCAGAAACTTGAGTATAACTCTCATATGTGGGCTGGAGCCCCAATAACGTACTTGAGTCTTCTGGATAGAATTGAAAAAAGAGCTTTAAAAATGATAGGAGATCGTTCTCTTACTGAGACATTTGCTTCTCTTGAACACCGCCGCAAGGTCTCATGCCTATCATTGTTTTATCGTTATTTTCATAAACAATGCTCTAGTGAAATAGCCAGTTGCATTCCTCCCCTTAAACAATTCAACCGTAATACCCGTACTGCTAGGAATGCCCATCAGTTTACCCTTGAGCCCAATTTCGGACGTACTGTTAAGTACAGAGATTCTTTCTTTAGCCGCACTACGCGAATGTGGAATGCTTTACCAGACACAGTATTTCCCACTCATTACAGTCTGCAGACATTCAAAACCAATGTGCATCGGTTTCTCCTTTCTAATCCTATCCTCATTTCCTAATTGCTCGCACTGTGTTTAATCATTATAAGGGTATTCATAACCCCTTTAGTGCACGCTCAATATAAAAAAAAAAAAAAAAAAACAGCATCAGCCTCAGCAACAGCAAGCAAAACAACAACAAAAACAACAACCACAACAACAACGACAACAAACACAGAAGCAGCAACAGCAGCAGCAACAACAGCAACAGCAACAACCGCAACAGCAACAACCGCAACAGCAACAACCGCAGCAGTCACAACAGCAGCCGATGCAACAGCAGCAGAGACAACAGCAGCAGTCACAACAACAACAGCAACAGCCACAAGCAAAGAAAGGTAAGGTGCCACCTATTAATACTTATAAACTGCATATAAAAGACACTATTGAAATATGTAGGTCGGTCATAGGCAACAATTTTATAATTAAGCGGCTAAACGCAGACAGGCATTCCATTCAGTGCTCATCTTTAGAGCACTACAAAAAAGTCAAAGACCTTCTGTCTCAAACTAGAACAGAATATTATAGTTTAACCCCGAAGGAAGACAAGCTTCAAACAGTCCTCCTGAAGGGTATCGAATCCTCTACGGATCCGCAGGCGCTCTTAACTGAGCTCCGTCAAGTGGCTTGAATGTATTCCTTTCAAATGCTTGAATGTATTCAGGGTCGTTACTATTGATTTTCATGTTCTTTTTAAGATATTTAACCATCGGGTATGCTATTTTGGAGTAATCGGCAATAAATTTTCTATAATATCCAGTGCTACCTAAAAATCCTTGTAATTGCTTAATTGTCTGAGGCAGTGAATACTTTTGAATAACTTCTATTTTACTTGGGTTAGGTTTCATTCCCTCTGAAGTAAGTATATGTCCTAAGTATTCTGTATTTTTCTTAAGAAAAGAACATTTACTTAATTGTATCTTAAGATTGTGGTCTGCTAATATCTGAAAAATTTTGTCTAAAGATGTTAGGTGTTCTTCTAATGAGGTCGAAAAAATGAGTATATCATCAAGATATACTGTGCAAATTTTTCCTATGTACTCTCTAAGAATCTCATTCATAAGGCGTTGAAATGTCGCTGGGGCGTTTTTCAACCCAAAGGGCATTCTGGTATATTCATATAGACCGTTTTGTGTAACAAATGCAGTCTTATGCATATCCTGAGGGTGCACCTTTATTTGATGATAACCCTTTGCTAAATCAAGGGTAGAGAAATACTGGGACCTTCCTAACTTATCAAGAATACTTTCGATATTTGGTAATGGGTATTTATCGTCTAAAGTTATATCATTGAGAGCACGATAGTCGACACATATTCTATATTTAACTTTTCCTTCACTATTGGGCTTCTTAGCGACTACCACGATTGGTGAAGCGTATCGACTATTTGATTTCCGTATTATGCCTTGCCTCTCCATATCACTAATTTGTGTTCTTACTTCATCTTCATGTTTTTGGGGCAGACGGTAGAGTCTGGAATTTATTTGTTGGTCTGTGCATAATTTTATTTCATGAAAAATACTTTCACAATTAGTAAGCTGATCGCCATCTCTATATAAAAGATTCTTATATTTTTGTAGTAAATCTTGAATTTCTTGCTTTTCGAAAACTTTTAAATGATCTAAATTTACTTCATTCCCACCCCCTAACTCATGACATTCTATAAATGGTTGTGACTCTAAAACAATTGGAAGGATAGTTTTGTTTTGTAGAAGCACTTCTCGTTTTTTTATATTTATGCTTTCTACCATGTTACTAAGTACATCCATTCCTAATAAGAGACTATATGATTTATCTCCCAGTGGCTTTCCATATGCTTGAACAAAAACATTTGGACGATAACCAAATTCTGAAGGTACTGGGACCTGATAAATTTTTAATTTTTCTGTACTTTGGGTGTTTACGGTTGACAAATTTATAGTCACCTCACCAAGTACGTTATATGAACTACAGTCTATTTTATTTGTGTTTACTAAGCTCATTGTAGACCCTGTATCTAACAAGCACATGTGTCTCTGGTTTCTCAACACAAATACTATTTGAGTTTTCCTGGCAGTGGCGAGGCTGCATTCAGAAAAACCGGGGCTTCTAAGGAATGTATTTCTTCATGGACGTTTTGTTGTCCTCTATTAGAATTCGAATGGGCTATATTATCGATGTCCATTGGTTCTACATTTTGTCTATTATTATTATTGTTAAAGTTACGACGAGTTTGATGGCTGTTTTGAGCGTTATATGCTCTATTTTGGTTTGTCTGACCAGAAGAATTGTTATTTACATGGCGTTGGTGATTAGTCTGATTAGAGTAATTGAAATAATTATTACGAGCATGTTGATTGTTCTGTCGATGTGTTCTTTCTGTCGGCCTATTATCATAACTATCCCTATTGCTACTTCTGCTCGTTAAAATGTTCCCTAGATCAAACCCTACATATGAATATAAAATACTTTTAACTTTGTGTAAGTCGTATTCGTTTCTAATTTCTCTAGCTAAATTCCCGGTTGCTAGTTCTCTTACTTTATTTATAACTAAAGAATATAACATTGATTTTAAACTATTCTCATTTTCTTCATACATTATTATTGTGTGTATGTCAGTTAAAATAAATTCTATTTTATTTATTAAATCTAGCACTGAACTTACTCTCAGGTTGTGGATGCGGCGGGTAACTTCTCCCTGGTCTATTGTTGGTCGGAACGACAGCTTAAAAAGGTTCTTTGATGTTTCCCACGTAGTTGCTCCGTTGGTGAGTAGGAGTTCTTTGGCCTTGCTTATCACCTTACACTGTGCTATTGCGGTCCACATAGCTGCACGTTTTTCCTCTGGTGTCAGATTCAAGTGGTTCTCCACCACATTTATGAACTGGGTCAACTCTTGCCTGTTGCCAGAAAACTCTTTTATGTATGAAATTTCTTTCATGATGACCAAAGCTCTGCTCTCTGCTCGTTGGTTTGAGCTGGACTCCATTCTTTCCAAGATTTGTGCCACTGTGGCCAGGATAGATGCCGTCTCATTTGCCATTTCCAATAATTCTTGTTCTTCTACGTCTTCTATTGTTGGCAAATTCCTTCGCGAATCGTGAAGAATTTGACGCGAAATGTTTAAGATAATTGAAACAAACACCGATCAAAACTAAAATGACTGATTTTTTTTTTCTTTATTTTTTATCTGTAGCTTTGTATGTACTCGACTGATTTGTAGTCTGTAACACTCACAGGGAACTTCTTTCAAGAGTTTTGAGAACTTGTAATTGATATAAAAATAAAACTCAAACAAAAACCAAAAAAAACGACTGATTTTTAGTCTACACTTTATATTTTATTTTTTTTTTTGTGTTTTTATTGTGAATTGTGACTGATTTGAAGTCCGTATCACATTAATAAATTGATTCACTAAGCACTGATTTGTAGTAACTTACGATGAATCTTATTATGTTATTAGATATTTGTTGTTTATCTTCTATTTATTTATTTTTTTTTTCACTCCGTTCTACTACGCGATTTTATTACACTCGGGTGGTGGTGGGGTTGTGGACGGTAAACAACAAAAATAAACTTTATTTTACAAAGAGTCGTGTTTTTTTTTTTCCGTGACTGCGCCAGTTAAATAAAACGCAAAGTGTTCCGTTATAGTTTTTGCGAGCTTTTATTCTTCAAGGGTCTCTTAGAACTAAAAATATAAATGTTGAAATTAATTATCTGAAGTTACAATAATTGCTGATCAATAATAAAGTTTTTAATGTATTTGCGGATTGATCAGCTTATCAAATTACAAAATGTGTTTCCTTTGTAAATAACTTAAGGTTATTTACCTAAGCTTTATAATGCTGATCAATCCTTTATCATATTACAAATATGATTTATTATAAAAGTTATTATTTTTGCTTCGTAAATAACATAAGGTTATTTACCTATTGGCGGATGTCACCATACAAATATGTAACTCGTGTGTCCGTGAAACGTCTGTAAAGAAGTTTCAACCTAGTCAGCAGTCCACTTTTTTGTCGGTGTAGTGCGTCGATTGTCGCGTTCTTGTACAAACCAGAAGGGTCTTGTTCCTTATATTTTGGGATTGTTTTGTCCATTGTTCGTTTTATAGTCGTATCCATTTGAGTCAGGAACCCGTCGATCTCGACGTTCGTCAGGTTTCTGTCATTTGGTGGAGAAATGTCATCGGAACGTATTTCTCTTGTCAAGGCGTTGGAGAAGCGTGGCCAGCGCGTCTTACTGAAATTGTAAGAGTGCACAGGCACATACTCATCCAATTCCACAAGTTCGCTCGGAAGCTGTATTACGGTGGCAAGTCCGCAGTGATCGCTGTCGTATTCAATTGTTCGTAAACAGTTTCTTGTCTGTTGATTTGTTGCGTCAGTTATAACAAGTCGTGAGTCAAGCACTAAAAGATCCAGAAAGCCACCGCTCCTAGGAAACGAAGGTCTATCTGTCGCAAAAAGATCGATCCTACACTCAACACTGTGACGACCCATCCAATTAAATAAATGGTACCCTCTCGGATTTTGAATTTGATTTCCCCAATCTTCATGTTTGGCGTTCAAATCTCCTGCCATGAGATAATAGTTTTCATCCAAGTGCAGTCTTAAGCATTCGAAAAGTTTTTCGAGTTCTGCGATAAAATTAGCAGGCTGAGGTGCTTCGGGTGCGTACGCCGCGATCACGCACATTCGTTTCCCCTGAAGGAGCGGAATGCAAACGATGCAGGCTTCTAGCAACCCGAACCTTCGCACTTCACTATTATATATAACCTTATGTTTAATGCCCTTTCGTATGAAGATTGCGACCCCACCCCCTTGAGAGAAGTTAGGCTGATCCCTTCGCACGATATTGTAATTATTATTAGTCAATTTGTGTTTCTGGGTAAGCTTAGTTTCGCTAGCCATAAACACATCAGGACTTTAGTCTTGCAGAAAATGAAAGAGATTTGCTCTACGTTCGGTCTCAATCAGCGAATTTACATTCACAGCTAGGATCTTTAAAGGCTGCTCAGGCAGCGCGCCTTTAACCATTTCGCGTTGCCGGCAGAATAGAGTAGAGGTAATCCACCCTAGCCGCCTGCTCCCTGATCTGTTTTTTTTTTTTTTTTTTAACTGACCATGAATGGTCATTAACACCTGCATCAGATCTGCCTCTGGCGCAGGAGCCGTAGGCACTTGGACCTGTTTGGCTACCTGTGGTTGAGGCTGTACCGTGTTTCCCTTTCCAGACGCGATTTGGGCGTAAGAAATTGCGGGATTGACGGAAGTTGTTTTCTGGCGTACTTCAAGGCGTCTCACCTCAACTGTTTTCTTTCGGGCTTTGTTTTGTTTTATCTCCTGAAAATTCGGACATCCCGATAGTTTGCGGGGTGCCCGGAGCCTCGGCAGAGCGCACATTTTAACTGGGTCATATCTGTGACCCTATCTTGCCCGAGTTTACACTCCACTGTTTTGTGGGTATCTCCACATTTAACAGAGACTATGTCCATACCACAGTTAACTGCAACGTGTCCGAACCCTTGGCAGTTCATGCATTGAAGCATGTCTTTCTGCTTATTTAGTTTTTCCCATCGTACAACTTGGTAATCCAGGACTGTTATATTCCTTAGACCACTCAATTTGCTTTGGGGCGAGAGTTGAACTAGGGAGAATGGTAAATTCCGTTTCTCCCGTCTGGCTTTGACTGTGGTGAACGGTCTGACCCCGATAAACTCGAGATCGTCGCTCGCCTCTACGGATCCGCAGGCGCTCTTAACTGAGCTCCGTCAAGTGGCGAGCGACGATCTCGAGTTTATCGGGGTCAGACCGTTCACCACAGTCAAAGCCAGACGGGAGAAACGGAATTTACCATTCTCCCTAGTTCAACTCTCGCCCCAAAGCAAATTGAGTGGTCTAAGGAATATAACAGTCCTGGATTACCAAGTTGTACGATGGGAAAAACTAAATAAGCAGAAAGACATGCTTCAATGCATGAACTGCCAAGGGTTCGGACACGTTGCAGTTAACTGTGGTATGGACATAGTCTCTGTTAAATGTGGAGATACCCACAAAACAGTGGAGTGTAAACTCGGGCAAGATAGGGTCACAGATATGACCCAGTTAAAATGTGCGCTCTGCCGAGGCTCCGGGCACCCCGCAAACTATCGGGATGTCCGAATTTTCAGGAGATAAAACAAAACAAAGCCCGAAAGAAAACAGTTGAGGTGAGACGCCTTGAAGTACGCCAGAAAACAACTTCCGTCAATCCCGCAATTTCTTACGCCCAAATCGCGTCTGGAAAGGGAAACACGGTACAGCCTCAACCACAGGTAGCCAAACAGGTCCAAGTGCCTACGGCTCCTGCGCCAGAGGCAGATCTGATGCAGGTGTTAATGACCATTCATGGTCAGTTAAAAAAAAAAAAAAAAACAGATCAGGGAGCAGGCGGCTAGGGTGGATTACCTCTACTCTATTCTGCCGGCAACGCGAAATGGTTAAAGGCGCGCTGCCTGAGCAGCCTTTAAAGATCCTAGCTGTGAATGTAAATTCGCTGATTGAGACCGAACGTAGAGCAAATCTCTTTCATTTTCTGCAAGACTAAAGTCCTGATGTGTTTATGGCTAGCGAAACTAAGCTTACCCAGAAACACAAATTGACTAATAATAATTACAATATCGTGCGAAGGGATCAGCCTAACTTCTCTCAAGGGGGTGGGGTCGCAATCTTCATACGAAAGGGCATTAAACATAAGGTTATATATAATAGTGAAGTGCGAAGGTTCGGGTTGCTAGAAGCCTGCATCGTTTGCATTCCGCTCCTTCAGGGGAAACGAATGTGCGTGATCGCGGCGTACGCACCCGAAGCACCTCAGCCTGCTAATTTTATCGCAGAACTCGAAAAACTTTTCGAATGCTTAAGACTGCACTTGGATGAAAACTATTATCTCATGGCAGGAGATTTGAACGCCAAACATGAAGATTGGGGAAATCAAATTCAAAATCCGAGAGGGTACCATTTATTTAATTGGATGGGTCGTCACAGTGTTGAGTGTAGGATCGATCTTTTTGCGACAGATAGACCTTCGTTTCCTAGGAGCGGTGGCTTTCTGGATCTTTTAGTGCTTGACTCACGACTTGTTATAACTGACGCAACAAATCAACAGACAAGAAACTGTTTACGAACAATTGAATACGACAGCGATCACTGCGGACTTGCCACCGTAATACAGCTTCCGAGCGAACTTGTGGAATTGGATGAGTATGTGCCTGTGCACTCTTACAATTTCAGTAAGACGCGCTGGCCACGCTTCTCCAACGCCTTGACAAGAGAAATACGTTCCGATGACATTTCTCCACCAAATGACAGAAACCTGACGAACGTCGAGATCGACGGGTTCCTGACTCAAATGGATACGACTATAAAACGAACAATGGACAAAACAATCCCAAAATATAAGGAACAAGACCCTTCTGGTTTGTACAAGAACGCGACAATCGACGCACTACACCGACAAAAAAGTGGACTGCTGACTAGGTTGAAACTTCTTTACAGACGTTTCACGGACACACGAGTTACATATTTGTATGGTGACATCCGCCAATAGGTAAATAACCTTATGTTATTTACGAAGCAAAAATAATAACTTTTATAATAAATCATATTTGTAATATGATAAAGGATTGATCAGCATTATAAAGCTTAGGTAAATAACCTTAAGTTATTTACAAAGGAAACACATTTTGTAATTTGATAAGCTGATCAATCCGCAAATACATTAAAAACTTTATTATTGATCAGCAATTATTGTAACTTCAGATAATTAATTTCAACATTTATATTTTTAGTTCTAAGAGACCCTTGAAGAATAAAAGCTCGCAAAAACTATAACGGAACACTTTGCGTTTTATTTAACTGGCGCAGTCACGGAAAAAAAAAAACACGACTCTTTGTAAAATAAAGTTTATTTTTGTTGTTTACCGTCCACAACCCCACCACCACCCGAGTGTAATAAAATCGCGTAGTAGAACGGAGTGAAAAAAAAAATAAATAAATAGAAGATAAACAACAAATATCTAATAACATAATAAGATTCATCGTAAGTTACTACAAATCAGTGCTTAGTGAATCAATTTATTAATGTGATACGGACTTCAAATCAGTCACAATTCACAATAAAAACACAAAAAAAAAAATAAAATATAAAGTGTAGACTAAAAATCAGTCGTTTTTTTTGGTTTTTGTTTGAGTTTTATTTTTATATCAATTACAAGTTCTCAAAACTCTTGAAAGAAGTTCCCTGTGAGTGTTACAGACTACAAATCAGTCGAGTACATACAAAGCTACAGATAAAAAATAAAGAAAAAAAAAATCAGTCATTTTAGTTTTGATCGGTGTTTGTTTCAATTATCTTAAACATTTCGCGTCAAATTCTTCACGATTCGCGAAGGAATTTGCCAACAATAGAAGACGTAGAAGAACAAGAATTATTGGAAATGGCAAATGAGACGGCATCTATCCTGGCCACAGTGGCACAAATCTTGGAAAGAATGGAGTCCAGCTCAAACCAACGAGCAGAGAGCAGAGCTTTGGTCATCATGAAAGAAATTTCATACATAAAAGAGTTTTCTGGCAACAGGCAAGAGTTGACCCAGTTCATAAATGTGGTGGAGAACCACTTGAATCTGACACCAGAGGAAAAACGTGCAGCTATGTGGACCGCAATAGCACAGTGTAAGGTGATAAGCAAGGCCAAAGAACTCCTACTCACCAACGGAGCAACTACGTGGGAAACATCAAAGAACCTTTTTAAGCTGTCGTTCCGACCAACAATAGACCAGGGAGAAGTTACCCGCCGCATCCACAACCTGAGAGTAAGTTCAGTGCTAGATTTAATAAATAAAATAGAATTTATTTTAACTGACATACACACAATAATAATGTATGAAGAAAATGAGAATAGTTTAAAATCAATGTTATATTCTTTAGTTATAAATAAAGTAAGAGAACTAGCAACCGGGAATTTAGCTAGAGAAATTAGAAACGAATACGACTTACACAAAGTTAAAAGTATTTTATATTCATATGTAGGGTTTGATCTAGGGAACATTTTAACGAGCAGAAGTAGCAATAGGGATAGTTATGATAATAGGCCGACAGAAAGAACACATCGACAGAACAATCAACATGCTCGTAATAATTATTTCAATTACTCTAATCAGACTAATCACCAACGCCATGTAAATAACAATTCTTCTGGTCAGACAAACCAAAATAGAGCATATAACGCTCAAAACAGCCATCAAACTCGTCGTAACTTTAACAATAATAATAATAGACAAAATGTAGAACCAATGGACATCGATAATATAGCCCATTCGAATTCTAATAGAGGACAACAAAACGTCCATGAAGAAATACATTCCTTAGAAGCCCCGGTTTTTCTGAATGCAGCCTCGCCACTGCCAGGAAAACTCAAATAGTATTTGTGTTGAGAAACCAGAGACACATGTGCTTGTTAGATACAGGGTCTACAATGAGCTTAGTAAACACAAATAAAATAGACTGTAGTTCATATAACGTACTTGGTGAGGTGACTATAAATTTGTCAACCGTAAACACCCAAAGTACAGAAAAATTAAAAATTTATCAGGTCCCAGTACCTTCAGAATTTGGTTATCGTCCAAATGTTTTTGTTCAAGCATATGGAAAGCCACTGGGAGATAAATCATATAGTCTCTTATTAGGAATGGATGTACTTAGTAACATGGTAGAAAGCATAAATATAAAAAAACGAGAAGTGCTTCTACAAAACAAAACTATCCTTCCAATTGTTTTAGAGTCACAACCATTTATAGAATGTCATGAGTTAGGGGGTGGGAATGAAGTAAATTTAGATCATTTAAAAGTTTTCGAAAAGCAAGAAATTCAAGATTTACTACAAAAATATAAGAATCTTTTATATAGAGATGGCGATCAGCTTACTAATTGTGAAAGTATTTTTCATGAAATAAAATTATGCACAGACCAACAAATAAATTCCAGACTCTACCGTCTGCCCCAAAAACATGAAGATGAAGTAAGAACACAAATTAGTGATATGGAGAGGCAAGGCATAATACGGAAATCAAATAGTCGATACGCTTCACCAATCGTGGTAGTCGCTAAGAAGCCCAATAGTGAAGGAAAAGTTAAATATAGAATATGTGTCGACTATCGTGCTCTCAATGATATAACTTTAGACGATAAATACCCATTACCAAATATCGAAAGTATTCTTGATAAGTTAGGAAGGTCCCAGTATTTCTCTACCCTTGATTTAGCAAAGGGTTATCATCAAATAAAGGTGCACCCTCAGGATATGCATAAGACTGCATTTGTTACACAAAACGGTCTATATGAATATACCAGAATGCCCTTTGGGTTGAAAAACGCCCCAGCGACATTTCAACGCCTTATGAATGAGATTCTTAGAGAGTACATAGGAAAAATTTGCACAGTATATCTTGATGATATACTCATTTTTTCGACCTCATTAGAAGAACACCTAACATCTTTAGACAAAATTTTTCAGATATTAGCAGACCACAATCTTAAGATACAATTAAGTAAATGTTCTTTTCTTAAGAAAAATACAGAATACTTAGGACATATACTTACTTCAGAGGGAATGAAACCTAACCCAAGTAAAATAGAAGTTATTCAAAAGTATTCACTGCCTCAGACAATTAAGCAATTACAAGGATTTTTAGGTAGCACTGGATATTATAGAAAATTTATTGCCGATTACTCCAAAATAGCATACCCGATGGTTAAATATCTTAAAAAGAACATGAAAATCAATAGTAACGACCCTGAATACATTCAAGCATTTGAAAGGTTAAAAGAAAATCTTACAAAACATCCGATACTTAAATTTCCAGACTTTAATAAACAATTTTGTTTATTCACTGATGCAAGTAATTTTGCTCTAGGAGCTGTTCTAACTCAAGAAGGGCAGCCAGTATGCTATGCCTCTCGAACATTAAATGATCATGAAAAAGACTATTCCACAACCGATAAGGAATTTTTAGCAGTAGTATGGGCTACAACATATTTTAGACCGTATCTTTGGGGTCAGAAATTTAAAATAATCACTGACCATATGCCTGTAAAATATTTAACTAAAAAATATAATGGAAAGGAATTTAGTCAAAGAGTTCAAAGAGGACTTCTTAAGTTACAAGAATTTGAGTTCGACATAGAGTATATAAAAGGTAAGGAAAATAAAATAGCAGATTTTCTAAGTAGAATCCCAGAGGAAGCTAACGAAACGTCAGAAACTATACATTCAGCTAATGAACAGCTTTTAGACCATATACAAATCAAAGAAGGTATTGTTAACATATACCAAACCCAGCTTATACTGACCTATTGTGTTCAAACTGAAATAAAAATACAGCATAAAAAAACCATAGTACAGGTAGATATGACAAAAGATAACAAATACTGGATAGATTTATTTAAAAAAACTATTAAAGGAGGAATAATAGGAATTTATTCAGAAGTAGATAATACCGAATACAATAAAGTACAAAAAGTTTTAATTGAAATGTATGGCCACAACAAAGAAGTAAAATTTTACAAACTCACTCAAAGAGCAAGAGATTTAGAAAAAGTTGAAGATGTACATAAACAAATATCTTTATATCACGTAGAAGAGAGTAATCACTCAGGCATAGTAGAAACCTATTACAAATTAAAAAACAAAATATATTTTCCGAAACTTATAAGAGAAATTTCTAGAGTGATTGGGAATTGCCAAACATGTCAGGAAGGTAAATACGATAGGAAACCAATAAGACCTAAGTTTAAATTTACAGAAACTCCAATTAAGGGAAATGAAATTTTGCATATGGATGTTTACCATTTTAACAAATTAACATATCTGACATTTATTGACAAATTTACAAAAAAAGCTTATGGATACAATCTAAGTAGTAAAAATTGGACAAGTAAATTAGAGTGCATAGACGAGCAATTAAGTAAATTTGGAAAACCTAGAAAAATTATTTGTGACAATGAATTTAACTCAGAAAATATAAAAGAACACTTTAGGAAGGAAGAAATAGAAATGCATATGACAAAACCAAATTCACATACTGGAAACTCAGATATAGAGAGATTCCACTCAACCTTACTTGAAATCTTATTAACAATAAAGAATAAAGATATTTCTACTAATCGCAAAATACATAAAGCTATTCAGATATACAATTCTAGATATCATTCAAAATTAGGTATGAGTCCAAATTCAGCTGAAAAGACAAATCAGATAAGTTTGAGAAGCAAAATAGAAGCTACAAAAGATAAAATAATAAAAAAATGTAATATTTCTAGAGAAAGTTATGACGAAAAACGAAATGAAGGTTATATTAGAAACTATAAACACCTGAGGCACAAAAACGAAACATACTATAGAAAACATAATTTAAAAAATGTCCATCCCACAAACACTAAACGACCAAATCAATTTGCAGGTAATCTTCTGGCAGCAGATAATCGTTTGGCTGATAATAATGCGAATATCGGAAGCAACGCTCATAATAACACCAATACAAACCAATAGAGGATACACTACCTTAAATTTAGGGCCAGTAGAAATAATAAATAATAGTCAGACTCTATTACATGTAATAAATACTAAGGATATACTTTCAACAGTTGAAATGATAGAAGTTAATTTACGAACTCTGCATTTAGCAAACAACACCGAGATAAAGAACGAAGTTTTTAATATAAAAGCAAAACTTGAAGCAATAGTTCCACTAAGAAGACAAAAAAGGGGTCTTATAAACATTGTAGGAACGGCTCAAAAATGGTTATTCGGAACAATGGATGACAATGACAGACAAGATATTCTCGAACATATGAACATAGTTGATACTAACAATCATGCAGCCATAAAAAATCTTAACCAACAAATAAAAATTAACGAACAATTTATGGATTCAATTAACAAATTTAAAAAAACAATAGAAACAGACAGAGAAACCTTATCATACACTTATCAAGGTATTGCTTCTAACCAAAAAGATATTATCAAAAAACAACTAATAACAGAACAACTATTAAAATTGCAAACATTGCAAAACAAAATAGATAGCATACTAGATAACATAGCATCTGCTAAGCAAGGTATACTCCATCCGAGCATTTTGTCAGGAATAGAAATAAAAACATTAGGGATAGACTTCTATAAACTCGAAAATGCTAGAATAGGACTTCTGAAACTCGATCAAGACAGAATTATAATAGCTGTGAAACTACCGAAAGACTATATACTGACTCAATTAAAAATGATAATACCAATAACTAATGATAAAAAAAAAGAAATAGATATGGAATATTTACAATTTATAGAAATAAATAATGTACAATATGAATATAATCCTAAAAACATTTATTTAAAAGAATTAAATATAAGTCGTTCATGTTTAATACAAGACTCATGTACTTTTCGTTACAACGAAGAAAAAAAACTTATAAAAATTGACGATGATACTATTATATGCAAAAATTTAGAAAAAGACAATGTAATTAATCAATGTGATGATAGAACGTTAATATTAACTGGAAACTTTATGTTAAACATCAATAATTGTTCAATTAAAATACTTAATGTAACTATTTTTAATTATCAACTAGAATTTATTCAAAAATTCCATTATGAGGAGGAAAGAAATTTAAATGTAACTGAAAAACTAAAATTCGAAGACATTTCAAAATTACAACAAATAGAAAATTTAAAAAAAATAGAGGAACTAAAATATCATGAAATTGTAAATAAAATAAGTAACTTATCAATGTTTATAATAATTATAATTATAATAGTGGTCTTATTTTGTTTAGCTAGGACAAATAAAAATTTAAAAATAAAAATAAAAAATTTCACTAAACCCGAGAAAAATATTCAAATTGAGATTCCAACGATTCAGGAGAATCTTAAAGAAAAGGGGGGAGAAGTTACATATTTGTATGGTGACATCCGCCAATAGGTAAATAACCTTATGTTATTTACGAAGCAAAAATAATAACTTTTATAATAAATCATATTTGTAATATGATAAACGATTGATCAGCATTATAAAGCTTAGGTAAATAACCTTAAGTTATTTACAAAGGAAACACATTTTGTAATTTGATAAGCTGATCAATCCGCAAATACATTAAAAACTTTATTATTGATCAGCAATTATTGTAACTTCAGATAATTAATTTCAACATTTATATTTTTAGTTCTAAGAGACCCTTGAAGAATAAAAGCTCGCAAAAACTATAACGGAACACTTTGCGTTTTATTTAACTCACGTGATCTGGAGATTAGGACATTGAAGTCGTCGATCAAAAACATTAACGTTCTGATTAGACAAAACTATAGATTATCTTTTAATTTATATTGGGATAACAGAATTCGGGCTGTTAATTCTAGCGACCCAAGTATGTTTCCCCAAATAAATAAGATATTAAGAAGAAAGATCAAAACGATCTTCCATGTCTTAAACTCCAGAGGACAACAGATAACGAAGACTAACTAACGATTGCGGGAATTGATCCGGAAGGTGCCGTTTTCGATGACAATTTTTATATGATAGAAGATCCTCAGGAAAAGGTAGAAGCTGTAGGGGCTGCTTTCCAGCAAGTGTATAAGGTGAATGCTAGCATTCGTCCGAATCATGACCTGGAGAACAGAGCCTTGCTGCACAATTTCTATCTTGGAAATAACATAACGCAATGGCGATCTGAGAATACTGGTTTCACCGGGTTCAATGACGAAAATTTGGCAAACGCCACCATCGCCGAGCGAAATGGACCTAGTTCATTGTTAATTTCGAAGGTAGAACTTCAGTTAATTTTTCAAACATTAAAGAAAAAGAAATCTACGGGGGTCGATGGTATACCCAACATTGTGTTACGACATCTCCCTGAGGAAGCCATAAACATTTATACCACACTGTTCAACAACACATTGAATAATGCATATTATCCAGTGAGTTGGAAGACAGCTGTGGTCCATCCTCTCCCCAAAAAGGGAAAGGACAGCTCCAATCCGGCAAATCTTCGGTCGATAAGTCTTCTTCCAAGTATCAGTAAGGTATTCGAAAAGATTCTCAATAGAGCTCTGTTCAAGTGGGCTGAGGACAAGAATATTATTCCAGACAACCAGTTTGGCTTTAAGGCGGGACATGACACTATTCATGCCGCGTCTAAGTTAGTTTCTGATGTTCAATGGAACAAAGCGAAAAATCAATGCAAAGGTGCCGTTCTTGTTGATTTAGAGAAGGCTTTCGACACCGTTTGGTTAGAGGGTCTTTATCTGAAATTAACCAGATTTGGCATAAGTAAACCACTGTTATATATGCTTCATGACATGCTCAATGGTAGAAAGTTTGTTGTCAAAAGTGGCAATGTAACTTCCACCACAACTTTTGATATTAAAAACGGTCTACAGCAAGGAGCTGTGAACTCGCCGATTCTTTTTAGTATTTACACCAGCGATCTGATAGGTAGTCTCACTCATGCGATTGCGTATGCCGATGACCTTGTAGCGTACAGGACCGGTCCAAAAGTTGAAGTCATCAGAATTCTCTTGCAGCGTGACTTCGACAAGATTCAGCGATATTGTGATGACTGGAAGTTAAAAATTAATTTTCAGAAATCAGAAACTATCCTGTTTAGAACCCCTTTGTCTAAGGCTTCTAGGGATACAAGAAAGAACTGGAGAAATCTAGTGATCGTTTGACCAAGTGGACATCCACTGGCGACTAAAGATGTAGTAAAGTACCTTGGTATCTGGCTAGATCAGTATCTATATTTCAATCGACATATAATTGCTGCTCTGGCCAGAGCTAGGGGAGCGTTTGCTCTGACAAGACGGTTGTTTTATAGCAGCCGCCTTGAAAACAGGGTGAAGGTGATTTGCTACATGGCCCTCATCCGGCCGATGATTGCCTATGGGTGCCCTGTGTGGTTTAACGTTGCCCCATCGCAAATGGAAAAGATTCGGGTGTTTGAGAGGCAGTGTCTTAGGACCTGTCTTGGATTACACAGAACACCAGAGTCGGAGTACAAACATTATTATGCCAACGAGGTCTTATACAACGGGGCCAATATAAACAGGATAGATAACTTTTTAATTAAGCTGATTCGGGGTCACATTGCAATAGCGATGTGAGGTCATCGCTATTGCAATGGACTTATTTTCGGGGCTTATTACCCCAACGACGAATATAGTGAAAGCGTTTGTCTTAACGGTTTCATTCCGCCCGAGACATTCCTCTATTTAGACAGTCGGGGGCTGATACAGGATAGATTGGCGGTTCCGTTAATCTACCACGTCGGCCGTAGAACTGTGGATCGGCGAATCCTATATGGTCGAGACGTCGGCTCTGGGAACGGAGCAGAGCGTCTGCGGTTCAGTAGAGCTGTGCCCCTTCGGGACAGAAAGGACATGGATAAGCAAATTAAACAATTCTGGTGGTTGGGTGACCACCTTGATACTGATGGTTAGTCAAAGTTGTTGCCTTGGCCGACCTACGTATTTTTAATTATTAATAGGTATATTTTAGTAGAACAGTGGTGGCACCAAAAAAAATACAAAACACATTAAATGGCATTTGTTAGTGTGTATGTGCATTTGGCGCTGTTAAATATATATGTATATAAATATATATATATTTATAAGCGTGTGCACATATGCATTGTCTGCTGCGCAAAAAAAAAAAAAAATGCTGCTGGTGGCTGTTCTAGTTTTAAGTTATTTTAAGTATTTTTAAGTAGTTTTAAGTTATTTACGTATATTTACGTACATTTTTATTTTATTTAGGTTAATTTAGTTTTATTTAGGTAAAGGGTAGTTTTAAGTTTTTATATAAAATAAATGATGTCTTGAAAAACGAGTTTTTAAAAAATTTATTCGTTTAGTTTTAAGTAATTTTGAATTTTAATTTGAGTTAGATTTTACGCCCAAAGGCATTTTTAATATATAGTTATAGTATAATTTAGAGCGCCCGTATGGGGCCAGTAAGTTAGTTAAGTTATTCTGTAAGCTAGTTTTTAAGGTTTTTGTCTAGCATTTAAGTTGGTTATAAGTTAAATTGAAAATAAAAAAAAAAAAAAAAAAAAAAAAAAAGAAAGTGGCAGGTCGTGGGTTCGATTCTCACCCCAGGCAAGGCCTTTTTTAAATTATTTCTGGCAAGAGATTTCTAGGAGAAGAAAGCAGCAGCAACAAAAAGAAAAGCAGATGGTCAAACCAATGGGGACATCGAAAGATGGTCCCCCAACAACAACAAAAGGTGCTGGAACATCAGGCGATGTAACAGCCGATAAAATGATAGCAGGGCCATCCAGAGGCCAAACAACAAATACAGCAGCATCTGCTGGACCTTCAAGGTCAAGAAAAACTACAACAACAGAGCCATCGGCACGTGTCGAGGCCAAAACCATAAGCATGGCAACTGCCAAAACAACAAGCCCTACCAAAGGCAAATCACCAGGGCCGGCATCTGCCGAAGCAACTGAGGCAAATAAGAGGAGGCGCTTCATAAACTACAAGCCGAACCTTGTTGTGAAGAAGCGCATCGGTGATGCAGCCCAGCAAATTGCAGGTCGTGAACGGTCAGCCAAGTCATCGGCTCAGGCCAAAATCCAGAGGCAGCTGGACAGCTCCTCCAACGACGACGAAAACAACAACAACGACAACAAGGGAGAAGACGACGAGGCTGAGGCTGATGTCGTAATCGTCAATGAGGCTGAAGAAGAAGTCTCTAATAATCCAGAGCCTGTCAACGATATCGCACACGTAACAGGCGAAGTAAACGCAGCTGACGTAGATGCCGAAGGAAACATATCCTACATGTCAGAAGAAGGAGAAGGGCAAAATTAATCCCAAAGTTACTTACCTCATACGGATCACCAATACAAAAGAACTTGACATTAACGATGAAACGCAAAACCAAATCCAGGTACGAACACGTTAAATACAGAGTATACGAAATTGCAAATAATTTGGAAATTCCACTTAAAATTATTAATACCAAACCTGGTAGATTTCCTTCTTGGACATTGAAAACCGAAAGCGTAGACATCCAGCTCACAACATTTAAAAAAACTAACCTAGCACCTATCCATTTCAGGCAAATGTTTAACGAAATGTGCGACAACTTTACTAAGATCAACTTTAATTTTTTGTATACGGACGGGTCGGAAATAAATAACAGAAGTGCATACGCGATAGTGGATCAAAATTTTGATACGGTAGAAGCCCGCAGGCTTTCTGAACACAGCAATGTTTTTACCGCCGAATCAGCTGCAATTTTAGGAGCTATCGAATACGCGGAGAAAATTCTCAGACAGCCTTTCATCATTAAATGCTATAATCAACATAAACTGCAACTTTATCCCAATTGTAAGAATTCGGAACAAGCTATGTCAAAACAAAACCAAAATTAAACTTGTTTGGATACCTGGTCATGTTAACATCCCTGGCAACGAAGCAGCTGATGCCGCCGCCAAAATTGCCACTCGCCTTTAACTTTTTCAAACTTAATCAACCCATACGACTTCCTAAAAAAATTAAATACCTACATATGGAAAAATGTTTATACAATTTTAAAAATATAAATAACTACTATTCAAACATCATTAACCCTTTACGTATTCCAGTACAACTACCTGCAACTTTGACCAGACCAGAAGCAAAGGCTATCATCAGACTAAGGCTGGGGCATAGCCACATCACCCATGTACATTTGATTGATAAGAACGCAATCAACATTTCCTGCTCATTCTGCAACCACCCAGAACAAATGACAATTGAACATCTGTTAAACGTCTGCCCCAAGTTCAAACCAAGTGATCATCGCACAGAAATAATAAAGCATCCTAACTCAGAAAACTAGATTTCTTAAAAATGTCAAAACTGCTAAGTAAAATTTAAAAAAAAAACCTTTTTAAAAACTAAATACTTATACTTTAAATGATAACTACTTAAAAGAAAAGTATGCATAAAATATACAACCTTCAAACCATGTAAAAGCTGATGGCTTTATTGTTAGTGCTTTTATCTTTTTTATTTTTTGTAATTTTATATTGCACTAAATATTATTAATAAATAAATAAATAAATAATATATAGTTATAGTATAATTTAGAGCGCCAGTATGGGGCCAGTAAGTTAGTTAAGTTATTCTGTAAGCTAGTTTTTAAGGTTTTTGTCTAGCATTTAAGTAGTTCTAAGTTGAATTAAAAATAAAAATTGAATTACATACTCATACACCAGAGCAACCCTGAGCACTGCTAACGATCGCAGAGGACTAGCATTTCTAAAGCGAGGAGTGAATGATCGACTTAAACTGGTACTAGAAAGCGCTCGACACACAACTTTAAAAAGCGCTTCCCAGCATCTACTAGAAATTGATCAAGGGTCAAACCAACCAGCGACCCTAAAATATTTCGAACAACGGCAACAAAATTTCAGGGGACACCAATTAAGAGGATCAAACCCTAGGGTTCGGGATATAAGAAGCAACAGGCAAGTCAATAATAATTACCAACAGGACACCCGGAATTATAACACCTATCCAAATAATAATCATAGACTGGGTTCCCAACTTATGCAAAATAATCCACGAAAAAAATATAGAACAGGTTCCCAAAATAGTCAATTTAATACATATAACAGCTCAGGATACCAACACCGCCAAAATAACAATTATAGGCAAGGTTACCAAACGGATTATAACCAACAGGGACATCAACCTCACTAGAACCAATGTACCACACAACAACCAACCCCGTAATAACAGGGAAAACGGACAGCGAATAAACTACCCCAACTTAAGGGCATTGGGAAACGAACAACCCACCGAAGGGACAGCCGACCCGTCGGAGGGGTCTATAGAATGTGTACATGGCCGGATCCATATCACAGGCCAAAGAAGGAAAAATTCCAATCAAAATTTTGAACACCCGCGAAACATGTGTAAACCTCAAATGGGCGGAACCACAATCACTACCCGCCTCAGAATATGATCTTGTCTCACCAGACAAATTGAAAACTACAGTATCACCTACCAGAGTTAAAAACATATTAAGTGAAATAAATTTCGAAACACTAAATAGTGAAGAAAAAGCCGAAATTAAGGCTGTATTCACGAAATATCACGATATTTTCCACCTAGAAGGTGATAAGCTAACATACAGTCATGTAGAACAAGCGGAAATTACACTAAAAGAAGGAGCTACACCCAAATATACCAAACCTTACCGACTTCCGCATACACAAAAGCAAGACATAAAGACAGAAATAGATAAAATGATTGAAAACGATATAATAGAACCATCTGTCTCTGCGTGGAACTCTCCGATCCTAATTGTACCAAAGAAGAAGGATCCTATTACTGGCTTACAGAAGTTTCGCATGGTAATAGATTACCGAAACGTCAATGAACGGATAGAGGATGACAAATTCCCATTAACCAATATAAGTGACATCTACGATATGGTAGGAGGAGCAATGTATTTTTCGTGTATTGATTTAAGCCAAGGTTATTACCAAATAACCGAACCGAAAAGCAGACCTATGACAGCATTTTCAACGGAAGACGGCCATTTTCAACTAAACGACTTCCGATGGGACTTAAAATTTCTCCCAGCAAATTTTCGAGAATGATGTCCATAGCTAGACTGACTTATTCACGTTGCTTTGTCTACCTTGGTGACCTAATAGTTTTTGACAAAAGCCTTACTGATCACAACAAGAATTTGATCGATGTGTTTAATTGACTAAGGGAAGTGAATCTAAAGATGCATCCTGGTAAATGTGCTTTTCTCAGAAAAGAAGTTCTTTATCTAGGACATGTCATTTCCAACCAGGGAATACACCCAGACCCTGAAAAATCAGCTGCTATGCACAATTATCCCACTCCCACTAACGCTGACGAAGTAAGAAGATTCGTAGCTTTCGCAAATTATTATCGGAAGTTTATACCAAACTTTGCTACAATAGCCATACCTCTCAATAGATTACTTAGAAAAAACGTAAATTTCAACTTTTAAAAACAATCCTTACTAGCCCCCAAATTTTACAGTTCCCAAATTTTGAAGAAGAATTCGTTCTACGTACAGATGCCTCAGGCTTTGCTTTAGGGGCTGTACTTTCAAATTTCGATGAAAAACCTATAGCTTATGCTAGCAAAACTCTAAATAACGCCGAAAAGAATTATAGCACAATTGAAAAAGAGTTACTAGCTATAGTATGGGCAACAAAGCATTTTCGACCATATCTCTTTGGCAGAAAATTTAAAATAATAACTGATCATAGACCCCTAGTATACCTTTTTTCTCTAAAAGAACCCTCTAGTAGGCTGACCAAATTCAGGTTACTACTAGAAGAATATAACTTCTCAGTTGAATACACACCCGGAAAAGATAATTACGCTGCTGATGCCTTGAGTAGAATAAAGTTAGATTCCGACAACCTTAAACAACTCCAAATATGCGTAGTCACAAGGTCACAATCAAAGACAGAAAAATTGGTTCAAGAAAATGAAAAAACCGAAACGGAAACGGAAGAAAATAATCGTATTATCACCGAATTACTTAAACCACCAGAACATGGGCATAAAATAATTGAGCTAAAAATATGTAACAGTTTCGAGGAAGACGAATATCGAAAAGATATAAATATAATCCTGGGACCAAACAAAGTGTTGGCATACATCCCAGAGATGAATTGTATACTCCTAAGAAAGCCCAAGGAAAGCACTACCGCCCTATCGACATCATTTGGCGATTTGTTGTCGAGGGACGTGCATAAAATCTGCGGACTATTATCAATAAATAAATTATATATTACAAAACAAGAAATTAAAAAACTCACAGACGGCCGTCGAGAATATAAAATTCATGAGTTACAGAAAATCTTGGGAGATATGTTTAAAAAAAGTAATATAAAGGTGCACCTCATAAATAAATATATAGAAATTACCAATCCTCACAAAAAGAAAATATTGCTCAATGATTACCACGTATTACCAACAAGTGGACATGCAGGAATAAACCGCATGCTTAAAACGATTAAACAAAAATATTTCTGGACTGGAATGCAAAATGACATAGCTACTTATGTAAAACATTGCCCAGTGTGTCAGAAAAACAAATATATAACACCCAAAAAACAGCCTATGGAAATAACGTCAACTGCTGAATCATGCTTTGATAAACTTTATCTAGATTTAGTAGGTCCCTTGGACGAATCAGTTAATGGATACAGGTACATACTTACGTTACAAGATGAACTGACGAAATTCATCGAAGCCACAGTAGCTAAAGGACTAGTAGAATGCTTTATTCTTAAATATGGAGTTCCAAAGATAATAGCCTCTGATCAAGGCACAGAATTTATCAACAGAATTTTTAAGGATATGTGCAAACTATTGAAAATAGAACAAATACAATCTACAGCATATCATCATGAAAGCATAGGAGCATTAGAAAACTCTCATAAAGTCCTAGGAGCATACCTTAGAAGTTACGTTTCCGAAAAACACACAGACTGGTGTACATGGTTACCATACTATGTGTTTTCATATAACACCGCAGTACATGCAGAAACAGGGTATTCCCCATTTGAACTAGTATTTGGACGTCAATGTACATTGCCTTCAAATTTGACAAAACAAGTGGACCCCAGGTACAACTATGAAGATTATGTAATTGAACTAAGAGAAAAGCTACAAATTGCTCATAGAGATACAAGAGATGTGCTGCTAGAAAAGAAAAATACAAGAAAAACTGAGTACGATAAAAGAGCTAAGAGTAAACCAATTAGTTTCGAAACAGGAAGCTTGGTCCTATTAAGAAATGAAAATAGAAGAAAATTGGATCCTATTTTCATAGGGCCATACGAAGTTTTGTCCGAAGATGGTGTAAACTGCGATATCAAGTACGAAGGAAAAAAAGTTACTGTACACAAAAATCGTTTAAAGAAATTTTATGTTTACATACTAAAACAATGCTTATTCGCATTAGATTAATCTAAAAAAAAAAAAAATGGAGGGAGAGAGCCCTCGCACGTACGTACATATATGCGCATATAAGGAAAAAAGTTATTAATAGTTAATAAAAAGATATGGAAATTTTATTAGTCTAAATTATGTTAAGACTAAAAAGTCTTAGTAGTAAAAAAAAAAAATATATAATAACATAGAAATTTAAAGTTTAGTTTTAGTAATAAAGAAAAATTAAGTATCGTCAAAATAAACAAGAAATAAAATTAAAATAATTATCATAGAAAGTTAAAGTAAAATAAAAATAAGCAAAACTAAAATAAAATGTAAATAGAAAATAATAACTTAGAATTTTCAAGTAAAATAAGAACAAAAAAAAACAAGGAACAAGCATTTAAAGTGTAAAAACAAAATAGATTAAAATCAAATGATCTCTCGCGCTACGAGATTTCATCTTTTTTCCCCAGGAGGGTGGTGTGAAGGGATCGCACCAGTGATCATTTCCCTTCTCGAGCTTCCATAATTGAAACCTCACAGTATGTGCCTAGCGCCATGTCTTCATTAAATATTCTAACCCTTGCTACGTCATATCAACCTAAAACGATTCATTTGTATCCATTGAAAATACGTTGCCCATTCACAAGCATTCCACATAAAAAATATACACTCCAAATGCATTGCCATGATTGCCCGAGATATAGTTTCATGAGAAAATGTGTACACACTTCTAACTCCAAGTGTGTTGTCATTATCGCATAAGATATATAGGTTCATGGGCAAATGTGTATACATTTCTATGGAGCGAATGACCGAATGCAAGCGACAAACGTTAAGGGTTCATGTTACAAAAGTATTTTGAATATCTACTGCATGGCCCTCGTTGAAAATTATATGAGATACATTTGAACGTTTAGGCAATAACTAGTAATGCTGATATGACAATATTCTAAAGCAAAGTGTGAAGTGATTGGAGTTCAATTATGGAAGGCCGCGAAGATACAAAATTGAAAGAGTAGTTGAATGGAAATTGAATACAAATTTGTGTATAAAAGCAGAAACAATTTCAAAATAAATGTTGTCTTTTCTCCATATCCAACCAGTGCATTTTACTTTCCAAGAGCAACTCGCTCAATTTTAAAATACACTTCTCCCTATAAGATTATCCCCTTTTCAAGAGCAACTCGCTTAGATTGGGATAATCTTTCCTCAACTCGCTCTATCATATAGCGTTCGCGCTTATAGAGGAAAACGACGGCAACTGCCAACGTTTTGAGTTAGGGTTACAAAAGAGAAATTAAATTAAATAAAGATCCACAACACGGGATCTTTGCACGCTTAGATTGGGATAATCTTTCCTCAACTCGCTCTATCATATAGCGTTCGCGCTTATAGAGGAAAACGACGGCAACTGCCAACGTTTTAAGTTAGGGCTAAACAAGAGAAATCAAATTAAATAAAGATCCACAACACGGGATCTTTGCATGGCGACCGTGACAGGACCTCAACAAGAAGTCCTGAGTTTAGCAGCTAGCTACATCGCTGAGGCAGAACGACTGCTGAAGAATTCTGGAATAAAGCCCGCCACGATAGCCCGTCCCAGAGAAGAAGCGCAAGGACCTAGGCGCCTTACTGTAGAAGAATATAAAAAACGGCAAGTAAGACGTCAATAGGCCGTACTAACCACCATCGCTTCCCCTGCGCCTCCATCCAGAAGAGGAGGAATAACGGCAACCCTCAAAGCTAAAATAAGATAACTTCACCGCCTCGCCAATATACCTGGAACGAACTCTGAAGATCGCCTCAAATACCACAAGGAGATCAGGATCATTCAGAAAACGCTGAGGGAAAACCGGAGTGAAAAAAAAGCGTCCAAACGCCAAGAGGAGGCTCAGTTTCACAACCTCTTCAATAACATAACCAACCGACTAGCCTGGCATGGGGGGCAAGGAAGGTAAATATGAAGTTATTAACACTGGTCCTCAAATTCTTAACGCTGCCAACCTGGGACAGAGCCAGCTCGACCACACCGCTATTATTCTCGGATTAATGTTCGTAACCGCCATAATAGTGGGATTAGCCTATCTGGGGATAAAGCACTTCCGAAGGAAGTTGATAGCGGATATAATCAGCCACCTGGAGAACAGAAACGCCAAGGTATAAAACCTTTTGGCAAAACAATTTTTTTTTATTTTATAGTACCTACATAAAAAAAAAGGAGAAAAAAATGTTTTGTTAAATAAATACTTGAAAAAAAAAATGTTCCCTTATTGTTAACGATTTTATATGGTAGTAAAAAAACAAAACAAATTTTAATTGCACGACTTATTTATAAAAAAAATGTCTATTGCTAACGGCTCTCTCTCCCTAATTCGATTTTTGTCCATAGTCTAAGATTCCAATAAATTTAACCAAGCTAGAATCAGCCTTAAGCCAACTCAATCAAATCTACGTTAATTTAAAAAAGTCACCTAATCGAACTAGGACTCCCACCAAAGCGGAAGAAAAGCTTCAACAAATTGGTGAACTCTTTGAAGCATTCTCCACACTCTCTGAAGAAATTGACCAAAATAAAATATCTGAGTTGGAACGAATAACATTAAGGGTGGGTCTTCCTCGTAAATGTAGGGTACTACGTGCACAAAACTTAATATATCTCCTACATTTGAAAAGATATTTTGATGAAATAAAATTTATTATTTAGTCCATGAACATTCTTAAAACATATGTCCTCAATTTTATGTTTTACAAAAGTTTGTGCTTTTTAGGGAAGGAATTACACATTTTGTCCCCTTTATTTTGGCTGATTTATGCATTCCCTCAAGGGGCTCTCGTGTGATTTGTTTTTTTATTTTGTTGTTAATGTTTTTCAACTGTCAATGAATGTATGCTTTTCATAGGATAAAAAAAAAAAAAAAAAAAAATTATTTGAGCTACAAAATGGACGTAAGTTCACACTAATTTAAAGCTCGTTTATTGGCGCAGTTTCTTAAATTTTCAACGGAGCCAAACAATATTTTTTTTTATAACAGAAAGTAGATACTTTATTTGAAACAAAACAAAAAATTATTTTTTTCCACTTTATACGTCTGAAAAACTTATATATACACAAACAATACTACTTTTTTCTTTTCCCCGTTGGGGCTGGCATGTTTTATTCTTAATATTTTTTGTTTTTAATTTATTCGAATCTCTTATTATTTTTGTAAATCCTGCTGTAAATTTTTTTGCAATTTTATATTGTTTAGACGTAAAAATTTACAATTCAAAGTATCTATACACATGGTAGTTTTCCCAGGTTGAAATGCCATGTACAACTTTATTATTATTTTTGTATTTTATTTCAATATTTTTTGCTAAAGTTCCAAGTGAAGAAAACAATATCACACGCATAAACAATTTTATATTTAATTTTGAAAAAGCATCTTTTTAACGATTTTGTTAATCAAAATACGCACACAACGATATTCAGTTCACGAAACTTCCGTCGAAAGAGAATATTATATTTTCGCTGTTCGCACTCTCTTTAGAATCAACTTTTTTTTTTGTGGTGATACACAAAACACAAATGGTATGGTGAATGGTGTACATCAGCGTTGCCGCCGAGAAAAGAAAATGCCGTGTCACATTTTAAAAACTGCTTGCCATGAAAAAACTATAAATCTTCTGTTAAAAAAATAAAACTTTATTTCTGTAATTTATTATATAATTTTCCATCAATATTAAAGTAAGATATAGGCAATGATAAAGTGTGCGATATTGAAATGTTTCGTGCCACTGTGCCACAAGAAAAAATTGTCGTGTCAAAAAAGCACGATTGGTTAACTTCGGCAACGCTGATGTACGTACGATTCGTAGGTATCGTCGTCGTCGCTGTCGTCCAAGTAGGTATATGATATTTTTGTTTTTTTTTCTACTTGGTTTTGGAAGGAAACTTATGGATGTGGGAATAATGCTGAAAAAGATTTTATTCGTTAATTATATAGAAATAGAGTCTCAGGGAATCGTCTATAAAATGAGTTAATCTTATCGAATCTTCAAGGTTGAGGTGTCAAAAGGAAGAAGAAATTGAGATCTATGTTTCTGTATCAGAATAATTGACGTAGGCACTTGGGCTTGGGCACTTCAATTTTTGTTTGCGATTAAACCTAAATTGGAGATACCTCCTCTTCTGTTATCCTACAACGGAAAGAAACAAAAATATTGAAGATGACCTCCTTTTTGGTGGTGTGGTTGGACACGATTAGTAAATTGTGAGATAGTGGGAAGAGGGAATGTGTATATTGCAATTGTATATCTATGTTCCTATTTTTATTTAGAAGCGATTTTTTTTTTCATTTCGCGTGTTGACGGACATGGAGTGGTAGGTAATTGCAAATAAGAATGTGTGTGACTGAAATGTCTTTGCGTGGCCTTTGGCATGTGCCGAGGGAAAGGGTATCATGATGACGATCTATGTCTGCAATGAAAATACTCATTTTTCTTCACTGGCACCTAAATAAAAGCATTAGGTAAAAATAAATCAGAAATGAAAACTATCAGATTTTACCCATTATTTTCCAAATTATTTGGGGTTGATTTTGTTGAAAAAATAAATGGAAAATAATTTAAAAAAAATGCAATTTGAATGATTGAATTGTTGTTTGCCAAATAACTAATATACTTCAATCAAAATCTGTGAATGTTAAAAAGTAACTTGTTCACAAAGAGCCTCAGAAAAAAAATTTACAGGAAAATAACTGTGACCGCCGGCGGGTCAGATGCCATGTAACGGTTTTGTCAGGTGCTATGTGACCCATATGACATATTTTTTTTCGAAACAAAACTTTGGAACAATTTAGAAGAGTCCTAGCACAATCTAGCACTGGTTTTTAAATTTGAAAATTCGAAAAAGGGAGCTCCCAGGAAGGCAAAATTGCTAAATTAGTGCAAAAGTTTTTGCTGTCTAAAACCTACAATTTTTAAGTAAAAAAAAAAAAAGATCAACACAAACCAGCACAAATGTAGCACAACCTGGTTCATTTGTCAAAAATTCCAATTTGAAAAAAGGGAGGCTAACTTCACACTTTCGGGAACATGTTTTTTGAGCTTTTTATCCACAGTTTCGATTTTTTTTTCAAAATAAAAAGAGAAAAAACTTCGTATTAGGGTACCACAACCTTGTAGAGTTTTTAAAAAATTTAAATTTGGGAAAATGGGGGGAAGCACCTAATTTCTGAAAATCACATTTTTGGATCTAGTTTTCGCAATTTTAAAAGTTTTCAAAATTCACCCCTTTGCAATAAACCCTAAAGTAATTTTCAAACAGGTCAAATAGTTATATTGACCTACTTTACACTTATCTTACATAAAGCTTCCTAAAAAAAACTATTTCAATGTACCTACCTACCTACATGTGTAACGTAAAAATAAAAATAAATGTTTTTCTTAGAAAAAGGTGGTTTTGGTTTTTTTTTTAATTTCTTGAGAACGACATAAAATTTTTGCATCCGGTTTTCTTATTTAGACTTAAAATTAATAACAGCATTGAATTTTGAAATTAAAATTAGCACTTAATTACGTAAACTTTTGAAAAAAATGAATTTGAAATTTTTTTTTAAATTTTTTTTTTTCAAAATATTGACTTTGAAAATTAATATTTCAAAAACTATTTCTAAGAATAGATTTATTTAAACACAGAATGAAAGAAAAAGTTATTGGCTTTTCAAAAACGTATCGCACAGCATTGTGAATGAAGCCGTTGATTTTAAATAATTTTTTTCCCATTTTAAGTCAGTTTTTTCGAAAATTGCCCCTCCCGGCTAAACGGAGGGGAATAGACCCCCCCTCCCGTACGATTTTTTTCTTGTCTCAACGCAACCTACACGCCCTAGCATTTTGTCGCATTGCTCATGACTCACCCTGTATAAAACTAGCTGTTTTGGTGAACTTCTTTCCGCAATTTTGGGTTTTTAAGATTTTTTCAATTTTCCAAAATTTAAAACTTTCGGCTCCATTGTGTGAACCTGGTTCAATAAAAATCCAACAAAGAACTCCCAAGCAAGTCGGATAATTATTCAGCCGAGTTATCCGCGTACAAACAGACACCAATTAATTTGTATTTATATAGGTACCTATCTACATAGGTATATAGATTAGGTTATATTACACCTGGAGGTAGGTACCTACATCCAAGATGATACAAGTTCTAAAAACTCAGAGTTAGGCGATTTCGCATGTTTATTAACATACCTATGCCTCCCTGATTCCAAACATCAAAAAATGATCATAGGGCATACCTATATACATAGCTAGGAATGTAAATGCTGCCCGACTTTTCTGTTTGGTCATTTTTATTTTTATTCTGAAAACAAAATGTACATAGGTAGGTAGGTTTTCCCACGTGACAATGAAGTGACAATGTTTCAATTGCAAAACAAAAATATACAGTGTTGTGCTGTTGTTTGAAATCTGACAACAACAAAAATCGAAAGGATCTCGATCGAGTCACAAACGAGTTCACATTTTTTTGTTACTGTTTTTCCAGTTCCAGCAACAGCAAGTGAAAGTGAAGAAAAAACAACTAAACGAAAAGAGAAAAAAAATGACTCACATTTTAGCTATACCTACTCATGTGTTTTGAAAACAAAATTGAAAAATATTCCTTCACCCTTCCATAAACAGAAAGCATAGAACTCATCATTCCCATTCAAATCGAAAGGATGACAAAACAACAAACCCATTTTGAAAAGAGAACAAGAGTAGTTGAGCGTATCAAAAACAATAATGAAGAGAAAAGAATATCGCACTACCACATTGAAATACGTTTACATGAATTTTAAATTCTATTGTCATGAAGACCCACCCTTAAAAGGAATTAGTACGGAAGCCAACAGATACAAAAACGATTCCGAAGACATAGTTAACCGCAATATCAGAAGCGTACCTCCGGAACTTGAAGAGAACGAAAAAGAGAAGCTAGAAACTAAAACAGAATCTATAACTGATACGATGAGTGGTGAAGAATTTAGCTTCAGTACAGCTCAAAAGCTGCCCACTCTATCATTCGAGGAAAACACCCGATCTGAGAGCTTAAGAGATTTCTTGAATAGTATCGAATTTTATTACGATACTCTAACGACTACAGCAAAAGGTTCTTTTATTTAATTCGTACTTAAATGTAAAATACAGGGAAAGGCACTGACTGAACTGGGAAATACCAGCCCCAAAGACTTCACTGAGCTAAAGAAAAGCTTGCTCGAGAAATGTGGGCCCAAAGATACAATCGAACAAATTCAGTCACGACTAAGCCGAGTGAGTCAAGGCAACCGACCCGCCAGAAAATTCATAACCGAAATAGAAACGCTGGTTAATCAGATGACTGAATTAGAAGTCGCATGCCATGGTGAAGACACCAGAGCAACCGTGTCATTCAGCAACCGTGGAAGTGTGCATATCGTTGGCGACTTTCATATTGGAAATTTTACATAGAGGCGCGAGTGCTAATATTAGTGATTTAGATCTACCAAAACCAAGTGGCAAGTTAGCCTAGGTGGTAGAGGAGCAGAATCAGTCGTTCAGCAGCCGTGGAAGAGTGCACATCGTTGGCGGCTTTCACAGTGATCATTTAATATAGAGACGCGAGTGTGTTAAAAAGTTATTTCAACATACCATTTCCAAGTGGTAAGTTAGCCTAGGTGGTAGAGTGGCAGATATATGTAGTATAAAACATGTCATGGGAAAACGAGTTTTAAGAATTTTCTCGTTTAGTTTTAAGTAATATTGAATTTTAATTTAAGTTAGTTTTTAAGCTGAAAGGCATTTGTTAAATATAGTCATAGTATAATTTAGAGCGCCCGTATGGGGCCAGTAAGTTAGTTAAGTTAATATGTAAGCTAGTTGTTTAAGATTTTTTGTCTAGCAATAAGATAGATATAAGAAAATGGAAAAATAAAAAATGAATTAAAATGAAAAAAAAAAAAAGAGTGGCAGACGACGGATCTGGAGAGCGTGGGTTCGAGTCCCACTTTGGTCAGGGCTTTTTTTTAAACCAATTCTGGAAAAAGGTGACCAGAAATAGAGAGCATAACGATAGAGAGATGGGAAAACCAACGGGGACATAGAAAGATGGTCCCCCAACAACAAGGAAGACAGTTGGAGCATCAGGTGATGTGTCATCCGACAGTCAAGTATCGGGGCCATCAGGCCAAGCTCAAAGAGCAACTGCAGCCAAAAAAGCAACAACAACAGCAGCAGCAGCAGCAGGACCAGTAAAGCGCAAAGTGGCAACAACAACAGCAACGACAACTACAACAACATCGTCATCGGCACGTGCCGAGGTCGGAACCAGCAGCATGGCAACTGCAAAAACATCCAGCCCTATTAAAGGGAAAAAAGGACCGGCATGTGTCGAAGCAGGAGGCAAGACGGGAGAAGGAGCGCATAGTTGTTCTTGAGCAGCACACCCGCCAACAAGCGCTCCAAGAGCAAGCTTCGCAACAACAGCAGCTTCCTCGTGAACAACAACCACTCCCAGACCAGCAGCAGCCACAGAAGTAGCAGACAAAGAAGCAGCCACAGCAAAAGCTTCATAAGCCACAACAACCGTCTCGAGTTCCGATCTACATCTCACCGTGAGCGCACGCGTGGGAGCGTAGTACATTTGTCTCTGCTGTATTGATAAAATAAAACAGAATAATAAATAAATACATAAATATCCCCCTCCCTTTTTCAATCACATAAAACTAAAATCAAAATAAAGAAACCTACGCGCCGCGTGAGTTAAATAAAACGCAAAGTGTTCCGTTATAGTTTTTGCGAGCTTTTATTCTTCAAGGGTCTCTTAGAACTAAAAATATAAATGTTGAAATTAATTATCTGAAGTTACAATAATTGCTGATCAATAATAAAGTTTTTAATGTATTTGCGGATTGATCAGCTTATCAAATTACAAAATGTGTTTCCTTTGTAAATAACTTAAGGTTATTTACCTAAGCTTTATAATGCTGATCAATCGTTTATCATATTACAAATATGATTTATTATAAAAGTTATTATTTTTGCTTCGTAAATAACATAAGGTTATTTACCTATTGGCGGATGTCACCATACAAATATGTAACTTCTCCCCCCTTTTCTTTAAGATTCTCCTGAATCGTTGGAATCTCAATTTGAATATTTTTCTCGGGTTTAGTGAAATTTTTTATTTTTATTTTTAAATTTTTATTTGTCCTAGCTAAACAAAATAAGACCACTATTATAATTATAATTATTATAAACATTGATAAGTTACTTATTTTATTTACAATTTCATGATATTTTAGTTCCTCTATTTTTTTTAAATTTTCTATTTGTTGTAATTTTGAAATGTCTTCGAATTTTAGTTTTTCAGTTACATTTAAATTTCTTTCCTCCTCATAATGGAATTTTTGAATAAATTCTAGTTGATAATTAAAAATAGTTACATTAAGTATTTTAATTGAACAATTATTGATGTTTAACATAAAGTTTCCAGTTAATATTAACGTTCTATCATCACATTGATTAATTACATTGTCTTTTTCTAAATTTTTGCATATAATAGTATCATCGTCAATTTTTATAAGTTTTTTTTCTTCGTTGTAACGAAAAGTACATGAGTCTTGTATTAAACATGAACGACTTATATTTAATTCTTTTAAATAAATGTTTTTAGGATTATATTCATATTGTACATTATTTATTTCTATAAATTGTAAATATTCCATATCTATTTCTTTTTTTTTATCATTAGTTATTGGTATTATCATTTTTAATTGAGTCAGTATATAGTCTTTCGGTAGTTTCACAGCTATTATAATTCTGTCTTGATCGAGTTTCAGAAGTCCTATTCTAGCATTTTCGAGTTTATAGAAGTCTATCCCTAATGTTTTTATTTCTATTCCTGACAAAATGCTCGGATGGAGTATACCTTGCTTAGCAGATGCTATGTTATCTAGTATGCTATCTATTTTGTTTTGCAATGTTTGCAATTTTAATAGTTGTTCTGTTATTAGTTGTTTTTTGATAATATCTTTTTGGTTAGAAGCAATACCTTGATAAGTGTATGATAAGGTTTCTCTGTCTGTTTCTATTGTTTTTTTAAATTTGTTAATTGAATCCATAAATTGTTCGTTAATTTTTATTTGTTGGTTAAGATTTTTTATGGCTGCATGATTGTTAGTATCAACTATGTTCATATGTTCGAGAATATCTTGTCTGTCATTGTCATCCATTGTTCCGAATAACCATTTTTGAGCCGTTCCTTCAATGTTTATAAGACCCCTTTTTTGTCTTCTTAGTGGAACTATTGCTTCAAGTTTTGCTTTTATATTAAAAACTTCGTTCTTTATCTCGGTGTTGTTTGCTAAATGCAGAGTTCGTAAATTAACTTCTATCATTTCAACTGTTGAAAGTATATCCTTAGTATTTATTACATGTAATAGAGTCTGACTATTATTTATTATTTCTACTGGCCCTAAATTTAAGGTAGTGTATCCTCTATTGGTTTGTATTGGTGTTATTATGAGCGTTGCTTCCGATATTCGCATTATTATTAGCCAAACGATTATCTGCTGCCAGAAGATTACCTGCAAATTGATTTGGTCGTTTAGTGTTTGTGGGATGGACATTTTTTAAATTATGTTTTCTATAGTATGTTTCGTTTTTGTGCCTCAGGTGTTTATAGTTTCTAATATAACCTTCATTTCGTTTTTCGTCATAACTTTCTCTAGAAATATTACATTTTTTTATTATTTTATCTTTTGTAGCTTCTATTTTGCTTCTCAAACTTATCTGATTTGTCTTTTCAGCTGAATTTGGACTCATACCTAATTTTGAATGATATCTAGAATTGTATATCTGAATAGCTTTATGTATTTTGCGATTAGTAGAAATATCTTTATTCTTTATTGTTAATAAGATTTCAAGTAAGGTTGAGTGGAATCTCTCTATATCTGAGTTTCCAGTATGTGAATTTGGTTTTGTCATATGCATTTCTATTTCTTCCTTCCTAAAGTGTTCTTTTATATTTTCTGAGTTAAATTCATTGTCACAAATAATTTTTCTAGGTTTTCCAAATTTACTTAATTGCTCGTCTATGCACTCTAATTTACTTGTCCAATTTTTACTACTTAGATTGTATCCATAAGCTTTTTTTGTAAATTTGTCAATAAATGTCAGATATGTTAATTTGTTAAAATGGTAAACATCCATATGCAAAATTTCATTTCCCTTAATTGGAGTTTCTGTAAATTTAAACTTAGGTCTTATTGGTTTCCTATCGTATTTACCTTCCTGACATGTTTGGCAATTCCCAATCAGTCTAGAAATTTCTCTTATAATTTTTGGAAAATATATTTTGTTTTTTAATTTGTAATAGGTTTCTACTATGCCTGAGTGATTACTCTCTTCTACGTGATATAAAGATATTTGTTTATGTACATCTTCAACTTTTTCTAAATCTCTTGCTCTTTGAGTGAGTTTGTAAAATTTTACTTCTTTGTTGTGGCCATACATTTCAATTAAAACTTTTTGTACTTTATTGTATTCGGTATTATCTACTTCTGAATAAATTCCTATTATTCCTCCTTTAATAGTTTTTTTAAATAAATCTATCCAGTATTTGTTATCTTTTGTCATATCTACCTGTACTATGGTTTTTTTATGCTGTATTTTTATTTCAGTTTGAACACAATAGGTCAGTATAAGCTGGGTTTGGTATATGTTAACAATACCTTCTTTGATTTGTATATGGTCTAAAAGCTGTTCATTAGCTGAATGTATAGTTTCTGACGTTTCGTTAGCTTCCTCTGGGATTCTACTTAGAAAATCTGCTATTTTATTTTCCTTACCTTTTATATACTCTATGTCGAACTCAAATTCTTGTAACTTAAGAAGTCCTCTTTGAACTCTTTGACTAAATTCCTTTCCATTATATTTTTTAGTTAAATATTTTACAGGCATATGGTCAGTGATTATTTTAAATTTCTGACCCCAAAGATACGGTCTAAAATATGTTGTAGCCCATACTACTGCTAAAAATTCCTTATCGGTTGTGGAATAGTCTTTTTCATGATCATTTAATGTTCGAGAGGCATAGCATACTGGCTGCCCTTCTTGAGTTAGAACAGCTCCTAGAGCAAAATTACTTGCATCAGTGAATAAACAAAATTGTTTATTAAAGTCTGGAAATTTAAGTATCGGATGTTTTGTAAGATTTTCTTTTAACCTTTCAAATGCTTGAATGTATTCCAGGTCGTTACTATTGATTTTCATGTTCTTTTTAAGATATTTAACCATCGGGTATGCTATTTTGGAGTAATCGGCAATAAATTTTCTATAATATCCAGTGCTACCTAAAAATCCTTGTAATTGCTTAATTGTCTGAGGCAGTGAATACTTTTGAATAACTTCTATTTTACTTGGGTTAGGTTTCATTCCCTCTGAAGTAAGTATATGTCCTAAGTATTCTGTATTTTTCTTAAGAAAAGAACATTTACTTAATTGTATCTTAAGATTGTGGTCTGCTAATATCTGAAAAATTTTGTCTAAAGATGTTAGGTGTTCTTCTAATGAGGTCGAAAAAATGAGTATATCATCAAGATATACTGTGCAAATTTTTCCTATGTACTCTCTAAGAATCTCATTCATAAGGCGTTGAAATGTCGCTGGGGCGTTTTTCAACCCAAAGGGCATTCTGGTATATTCATATAGACCGTTTGGTGTAACAAATGCAGTCTTATGCATATCCTGAGGGTGCACCTTTATTTGATGATAACCCTTTGCTAAATCAAGGGTAGAGAAATACTGGGACCTTCCTAACTTATCAAGAATACTTTCGATATTTGGTAATGGGTATTTATCGTCTAAAGTTATATCATTGAGAGCACGATAGTCGACACATATTCTATATTTAACTTTTCCTTCACTATTGGGCTTCTTAGCGACTACCACGATTGGTGAAGCGTATCGACTATTTGATTTCCGTATTATGCCTTGCCTCTCCATATCACTAATTTGTGTTCTTACTTCATCTTCATGTTTTCGGGGCAGACGGTAGAGTCTGGAATTTATTTGTTGGTCTGTGCATAATTTTATTTCATGAAAAATACTTTCACAATTAGTAAGCTGATCGCCATCTCTATATAAAAGATTCTTATATTTTTGTAGTAAATCTTGAATTTCTTGCTTTTCGAAAACTTTTAAATGATCTAAATTTACTTCATTCCCACCCCCTAACTCATGACATTCTATAAATGGTTGTGACTCTAAAACAATTGGAAGGATAGTTTTGTTTTGTAGAAGCACTTCTCGTTTTTTTATATTTATGCTTTCTACCATGTTACTAAGTACATCCATTCCTAATAAGAGACTATATGATTTATCTCCCAGTGGCTTTCCATATGCTTGAACAAAAACATTTGGACGATAACCAAATTCTGAAGGTACTGGGACCTGATAAATTTTTAATTTTTCTGTACTTTGGGTGTTTACGGTTGACAAATTTATAGTCACCTCACCAAGTACGTTATATGAACTACAGTCTATTTTATTTGTGTTTACTAAGCTCATTGTAGACCCTGTATCTAACAAGCACATGTGTCTCTGGTTTCTCAACACAAATACTATTTGAGTTTTCCTGGCAGTGGCGAGGCTGCATTCAGAAAAACCGGGGCTTCTAAGGAATGTATTTCTTCATGGACGTTTTGTTGTCCTCTATTAGAATTCGAATGGGCTATATTATCGATGTCCATTGGTTCTACATTTTGTCTATTATTATTATTGTTAAAGTTACGACGAGTTTGATGGCTGTTTTGAGCGTTATATGCTCTATTTTGGTTTGTCTGACCAGAAGAATTGTTATTTACATGGCGTTGGTGATTAGTCTGATTAGAGTAATTGAAATAATTATTACGAGCATGTTGATTGTTCTGTCGATGTGTTCTTTCTGTCGGCCTATTATCATAACTATCCCTATTGCTACTTCTGCTCGTTAAAATGTTCCCTAGATCAAACCCTACATATGAATATAAAATACTTTTAACTTTGTGTAAGTCGTATTCGTTTCTAATTTCTCTAGCTAAATTCCCGGTTGCTAGTTCTCTTACTTTATTTATAACTAAAGAATATAACATTGATTTTAAACTATTCTCATTTTCTTCATACATTATTATTGTGTGTATGTCAGTTAAAATAAATTCTATTTTATTTATTAAATCTAGCACTGAACTTACTCTCAGGTTGTGGATGCGGCGGGTAACTTCTTCCTGGTCTATTGTTGGTCGGAACTACAGCTTAAAAAGGTTCTTTGATGTTTCCCACGTAGTTGCTCCGTTGGTGAGTAGGAGTTCTTTGGCCTTGCCTATCACCTTACACTGTGATATTGCGGTCCACATAGCTGCACGTTTTTCCTCTGGTGTCAGATTCAAGTGGTTCTCCACCACATTTATGAACTGGGTCAACTCTTGCCTGTTGCCAGAAAACTCTTTTATGTATGAAATTTCTTTCATGATGACCAAAGCTCTGCTCTCTGCTCGTTGGTTTGAGCTGGACTCCATTCTTTCCAAGATTTGTGCCACTGTGGCCAGGATAGATGCCGTCTCATTTGCCATTTCCAATAATTCTTGTTCTTCTACGTCTTCTATTGTTGGCAAATTCCTTCGCGAATCGTGAAGAATTTGACGCGAAATGTTTAAGATAATTGAAACAAACACCGATCAAAACTAAAATGACTGATTTTTTTTTTCTTTATTTTTTATCTGTAGCTTTGTATGTACTCGACTGATTTGTAGTCTGTAACACTCACAGGGAACTTCTTTCAAGAGTTTTGAGAACTTGTAATTGATATAAAAATAAAACTCAAACAAAAACCAAAAAAAACGACTGATTTTTAGTCTACACTTTATATTTTATTTTTTTTATTTTTGTGTTTTTATTGTGAATTGTGACTGATTTGAAGTCCGTATCACATTAATAAATTGATTCACTAAGCACTGATTTGTAGTAACTTACGATGAATCTTATTATGTTATTAGATATTTGTTGTTTATCTTCTATTTATTTATTTTTTTTTTTTTCACTCCGTTCTACTACGCGATTTTATTACACTCGGGTGGTGGTGGGGTTGTGGACGGTAAACAACAAAAATAAACTTTATTTTACAAAGAGTCGTGTTTTTTTTTTCCGTGACTGCGCCAGTTAAATAAAACGCAAAGTGTTCCGTTATAGTTTTTGCGAGCTTTTATTCTTCAAGGGTCTCTTAGAACTAAAAATATAAATGTTGAAATTAATTATCTGAAGTTACAATAATTGCTGATCAATAATAAAGTTTTTAATGTATTTGCGGATTGATCAGCTTATCAAATTACAAAATGTGTTTCCTTTGTAAATAACTTAAGGTTATTTACCTAAGCTTTATAATGCTGATCAATCGTTTATCATATTACAAATATGATTTATTATAAAAGTTATTATTTTTGCTTCGTAAATAACATAAGGTTATTTACCTATTGGCGGATGTCACCATACAAATATGTAACTCGTGTGCAATAATAAAACAAAAAAAATTGCCAAATAAAATAACCTAGTTTCTTCAGTGCAGTGCAGTGCACATTCATCTAATAATATAAAGAAAAAAAAAAGAAAAAACAACACAACGTGTCTTCCTTGTGCTCCCCTCCCTCTCTGTTCCACCTTCGCCCACAATTGTTTCGCATAGCCACTGCAATGTGTATTGTGATGGCTGGTAAGTTCAGTGTTCATTATAGCAACATTCGTGGGCTTAGGAAAAATTTCCATGCTGCGTACGTTCATACTGTTTTGAACAGGCCAGCTATTTTGGCACTAAGCGAAACTCAGGTTGGTGAAACCACTGACATCTCGGAGTTTAACCTTTACGGTTATAGCTTAGTGCCTTTATTCTTTTCTCACCATGGTCTAGCCGTATATGTACGGAATGATGTTCCCTATCAACTTCTACCACAATATGGTGAGTGCACCAACACAAATTTTAATTAAATGTGGTTTAAATTCACCGTCCAAAGGCGCATCATTCACACATGTTTTATTTATCGTAGCCCAAGTTTGGATAGTAATTCGACTTCCAACGAATTCGATGCGCTGTCCGACTCTATCCAGAGAATTGTATCCCACTTTCCGCACAGTGAGATCGTTGTTACGGGCGATTTCAATGTTCACAATTCTTCGTGGCTGCGCTATTCTGGTCAGACAACACCCGAAGGAAGGTATGTCGAGATCTTTGCTGAGTTAAGCCACCTGACTCCGTTAGTTGATGAGCCAACTAGGATTCCTGACGTTGCAGGTCAGTCCGCAAACACTCTAGACTTGTTTCTTACCTCTGATCCTAATAAACATACGATTAGTGTATTACCGCCTCTAGGCACATCAGACCATTGTGTCATATCTGCTAATTTCTCATGCCAAAAAAACCCAGTTAAAGAGAAAAACCCTACGAGAACCGTATGGCAATATAAGAAAGCCAACTGGAACGGTCTCAACGACTTCTTCAGGAACTTTAACTGGTCACTATGCTTCCTCGATAGTGACGTGGATTCCAGCACAGATATGGTTACAAACTTAATTCTTTTAGGAATGAGAAATTTTATCCCGAATAAGGTAAAATCTATCAAACCTAAAGAAAACTCATGGTTTGATTTGAGCTGTAAAGAGGTTATTAGGATCAAAGATGTAGGTTTCCGGATTTATAAAGCCAACCCTACTGAGGAAAACCGGAATAAGTTCAAACAAGCTAGAAAGAATTGTAACGGACATATTCGACGCATTAAATTTTTGCATGACCAGAAATTAAGGCAAAAAATACTACAATGTCCCAAAGGTAGTAAAAATTTCTCGTCATTTGTAAAAATTGTGCGCAACACTACGTCATCGTCAGTTCCTACGCTCGTTTCCAATGACACTCCTTTTGTAAGCTCGATTGATAAAGCCAATCTGCTTGCAGCACAGTTTGCTGTTAATTCGATGCTGCCAATGAGTGACATGACTCCTTCTGTACTTCAAAGCGTAAACGATTCTATGGGACGAATTTTCTTTCGCACTCGTTCAGTTGCTAGAGTCCTAAAAGATCTTGACATTCACAAATCCGCTGGCCCGGATAGTATCCCCGCTATTGTTCTGAAGAGGTGTTCTTCAACGCTGGCAAAACCACTGCGTAAGCTTTTCCATCTGTCCTATTCTACTGGTCTCTTTCCGAGTGGATGGAAAACTGCATTTGTCCAGCCTGTCCCTAAAAAAGGTGAATCCTCCTCCCCCTCTAACTATCGTCCAATTGCACTTACGTCCCTTCTTTCCAAGGTCATGGAAACGCTGATCAATTTTCATCTTAAGAAATATCTTGAAGAACGGAAGCTTCTTAATGACCGGCAGTATGGCTTTCGTTGCAATAGGTCCACTGATGATCTCATGGTTTATCTCACCGAACAGTGGAATAAATCTTTACATCGTTTTGGAGAAAGTAAGATTATTGCACTTGATATTTCAAAGGCATTTGATAGAGTTTGGCATCAAGCTCTGTTATCGAAAATGCGTGCTTTTGGTATTGATGAATCTCTTCTTTGTTGGGTTAGAAATTACGTTTCGGACCGTTGAATTCTAGTAGTATTGGACGGGTTCAAATCTGATATCCACAAAATAAACGCTGGTGTGCCCTTGGGCTCTGTTTTGTCTCCGACGCTCTTCCTTATTTTTATAAATGATCTTTTGTCTGAAACTTCTAACCCACTACATTGTTTCGCTGATGACAGTACCCTCTGCTTTTCATATTCGTTTTTAGATTCTCATCCTTGTTCTTCGGATGTGGACTACCAACGGCAGCGTATGATAAGCTCATTAAATTCTGATCTTGACAGCAAATTTCAATGGGGATTTAAAAACCGTGTAGAATTTAATGCTTCGAAAACTCAATGCTGCCTACTGTCACAAAAGCGTAACCCTCCCCCAATGCCACTATCCATGGGTGGTACTTGCATCGAGGAGATTGAACAACTATCGGTCCTAGGTATGTGCATCACAAACCACTTGCTGTGGAGTGATCATATATTTGACATCGCCAAAAATGCTGCTAAGTGTTTAGGTTTTCTCCGACGATGCAAGAAGTTTTTTACCCCTTCTGATCTGGCTACAATTTACAAAGCTTTTATTCGTCAGAAACTTGAGTATAACTCTCATATGTGGGCTGGAGCCCCAATAACGTACTTGAGTCTTCTGGATAGAATTGAAAAAAGAGCTTTAAAAATGATAGGAGATCGTTCTCTTACTGAGACATTTGCTTCTCTTGAACACCGCCGCAAGGTCTCATGCCTATCATTGTTTTATCGTTATTTTCATAAACAATGCCAGTTGCATTCCTCCCCTTAAACAATTCAACCGTAATACCCGTACTGCTAGTAATGCCCATCAGTTTACCCTTGAGCCCAATTTCGGACGTACTGTTAAGTACAGAGATTCTTTCTTTAGCCGCACTACGCGAATGTGGAATGCTTTACCAGACACAGTATTTCCCACTCATTACAGTCTGCAGACATTCAAAACCAATGTGCATCTGTTTCTCCTTTCTAATCCTATCCTCATTTCCTAATTGCTCGCACTGTTTTTATCATTATAAGGGTATTCATAACCCCTTTAGTGCGCGCTCAATATAAAAAAAAAAAAAAAAAAAACAGCATCAGCCTCAGCAACAGCAAGCAAAACAACAACAAAAACAACAACCACAACAACAACGACAACAAACACAGAAGCAGCAACAGCAGCAGCAACAACAGCAACAGCAACAACCGCAACAGCAACAACCGCAACAGCAACAACCGCAACAGCAACAACCGCAGCAGTCACAACAGCAGCCGATGCAACACCAGCAGAGACAACAGCAGCAGTCACAAGAACAACAGCAACAGCCACAAGCAAAGAAAGGTAAGGTGCCACCTATTAATACTTATAAACTGCATATAAAAGACACTATTGAAATATGTAGGTCGGTCATAGGCAACAATTTTATAATTAAGCGGCTAAACGCAGACAGGCATTCCATTCAGTGCTCATCTTTAGAGCACTACAAAAAAGTCAAAGACCTTCTGTCTCAAACTAGAACAGAATATTATAGTTTCACCCCGAAGGAAGACAAGCTTCAAACAGTCCTCCTGAAGGGTATCGAATCCTCTACGGATCCGCAGGCGCTCTTAACTGAGCTCCGTCAAGTGGCGAGCGACGATCTCGAGTTTATCGGGGTCAGACCGTTCACCACAGTCAAAGCCAGACGGGAGAAACGGAATTTACCATTCTCCCTAGTTCAACTCTCGCCCCAAAGCAAATTGAGTGGTCTAAGGAATATAACAGTCCTGGATTACCAAGTTGTACGATGGGAAAAACTAAATAAGCAGAAAGACATGCTTCAATGCATGAACTGCCAAGGGTTCGGACACGTTGCAGTTAACTGTGGTATGGACATAGTCTGTGTTAAATGTGGAGATACCCACAAAACAGTGGAGTGTAAACTCGGACAAGATAGGGTCACAGATATGACCCAGTTAAAATGTGCGAGGCTCCGGGCACCCCGCAAACTATCGGGGATGTCCGAAGTTTCAGGAGATAAAACAAAACAAAGCCCAAAAGAAAACAGTTGAGGTGAGACGCCTTGAAGTACGCCAGAAAACAACTTCCGTCAATCCCGCAATTTCCTACGCCCAAATGGCGTCTGGAAAGGGAAAAACGGTACAGCCTCAACCACAGGTAGCCAAACAGGTCCAAGTGCCTACGGCTCCTGTGCCAGAGGCAGATCTGATGCAGGTGTTGCTGACCATTCATGGTCAGTTAACCGACGTGCAAAAACAGATCAGGGAGCAGGCGGCTAGGGTGGATTACCTCTACTCTATTCTGCCGGCAACGCGAAATGGTTAAAGGCGCGCTGCCTGAGCAGCCTTTAAAGATCCTAGCTGTGAATGTAAATTCGCTGATTAGGACCGAACGTAGAGCAAACCTCTTTCATTTGCTGCAAGACCAAAGTCCTGATGTGTTTATGGTTAGCGAAACTAAGCTTACCCAGAAACACAAATTGACTAATAATAATTTACAATATCCTTCGAAGGGATCGGCCTAACTCCTCTCAAGGGGGTGTTGTCGCAATCTTCATACGAAAGGGCATTAAACATAAGGTTATATATAATAGTGAAGTGCGAAGGTTCGGGTTGCTAGAAGCCTGCATCGTTTGCATTCCGCTCCTTCAGGGGAAACGAATGTACGTGATCGCGGCGTACGCACCCGAAGCACCTCAGCCTGCTAATTTTATCGCAGAACTCGAAAAACTTTTCGAATGCTTAAGACTGCACTTGGATGAAAACTATTATCTCATGGCAGGAGATTTGAACGCCAAACATGAAGATTGGGGAAATCAAATTCAAAATCCGAGAGGGTACCATTTATTTAATTGGATGGGTCGTCACAGTGTTGAGTGTAGGATCGATCTTTTTGCGACAGATAGACCTTTGTTTCCTAGGAGCGGTGGCTTTCTGGAACTTTTAGTGCTTGACTCACGACTAGTTATAACTGACGCAACAAATCAACAGACAAGAAACTGTTTACGAACAATTGAATACGACAGCGATCACTGCGGACTTGCCACCGTAATACAGCTTCCGAGCGAACTTGTGGAATTGGATGAGTATGTGCCTGTGCACTCTTACAATTTCAGTAAGACGCGCTGGCTACGCTTCTCCAACGCCTTGGCAAGAGAAATACGTTCCGATGACATTTCTCCACCAAATGACAGAAACCTGACGAACGTTGAGATCGACGGGTTCCTGAATCAAATGGATACGACTATAAAACGAACAATGGACAAAACAATCCCAAAATATAAGGAACAAGACCTTACTGGTTTGTACAAGAACGCGACAATCGACGCACTACACCGACAAAAAAGTGGACTGCTGACTAGGTTGAAACTTCTTTACAGACGTTTCACGGACACACGTGATCTGGTGATTAGGACATTGAAGTCGTCGATCAAAAACATTAACGTTCTGATTAGACAAAACTATAGATTACCTATTAATTTATATTGGGATAACAGAATTCGGGCTGTTAATTCTAGCGACCCTAGTATGTTTCCCCAAATAAATAAGATATTTAGAAGAAATGATCAAAACGATCTTCCATGTCTTAAACTCCAGAGGACAACAGATAACGTAAACGTACTAACGATTGCGGGAATTGATCCGGAAGGTGCCGTTTTCGATGACAATTTTTATATGATAGAAGATCCTCAGAAAAAGGTAGAAGCTGTAGGGGCTGCTTTCCAGCAAGTGTATAAGGTGAATGCTAGCATTCGTCCGAATCATGACCTGCAGAACAGAGCCTTGCTGCACAATTTCTATCTTGGAAATAACATAACGCAATGGCGATCTGAGAATACTGGTTTCACCGGGTTCAATGACGAAAATTTGGCAAACGCCACCATCGCCGAGCGAAATGGACCTAGTTCATTGTTAATTTCGAAGGTAGAACTTCAGTTAATTTTTCAAACATTAAAGAAAAAGAAATCTGCGGGGGTCGATGGTATACCCAACATTGTGTTACGACATCTCCCTGAGGAAGCCATAGACATTTATACCACACTGTTTAACAACGCATTGAATAATGCATATTATCCAGTGAGTTGGAAAACAGCTGTGGTCCATCCTCTCCCCAAAAAGGGAAAGGACAGCTCCAATCCGGCAAATCTTCGGTCGATAAGTCTTCTTCCAAGTATCAGTAAGGTATTCGAAAAGATTCTCAATAGAGCTCTGTTCAAGTGGGCTGAGGACAAGAATATTATTCCAGACAATCAGTTTGGCTTTAAGGCGGGACATGACACTATTCATGCCGCGTCTAAGTTAGTTTGTGATGTTCAATGGAACAAAGCGAAAAATCAATGCAAAGGTGCCGTTCTTGTTGATTTATAGAAGGCTTTCGACACCGTATGGTTAGAGGGTCTTTATCTGAAATTAACCAGATTTGGTATAAGTAAACCACTGTTATATATGCTTCATGACATGCTCAATGGTAGAAAGTTTGTTGTCAAAAGTGGCAATGTTACTTCTACCACAACATTTGATATTAAAAACGGTCTACAGCAGGGAGCTGTGAACTCGCCGATTCTTTTTAGTATTTACACCAGCGATCTGATAGGTAGTCTCACTCATGCGATTGCGTATGCCGATGACCTTGTAGCGTACAGGACCGGTCCAAAAGTTGAAGTCATCAGAATTCTCTTGCAGCGTGACTTCGACAAGATTCAGCGATATTGTGATGACTGGAAGTTAAAAATTAACTTTCAGAAATCAGAAACTATCCTGTTTAGAACCCCTTTGTCTAAGGCTTCTAGGGATACAAGAAAGAACTGGAGAAATCTAGTGATCGTTGGACCAAGTGGACATCCACTGGCAACTAAAGATGTAGTAAAGTACCTTGGTATCTGGCTAGATCAGTATCTATATTTCAATCTACATATAGATGCTGCTCTGGCCAGAGCTAGGGGAGCTTTATAGCAGCCGCTTTGAAAACAGGGTGAAGGTGATTTGCTACATGGCCCTCATCCGGCCGATGATTGCCTATGGGTGCCCTGTGTGGTTTAACGTTGCCCCATCTCAAATGGAAAAGATTCGGGTGTTTGAGAGGCAGTGTCTTAGGACCTGTCTTGGATTACACAGAACACCAGAGTCGGAGTACAAACATTATTATGCCAACGAGGTCTTATACAACGGGGCCAATATAAACAGGATAGATAACTTTTTAATTAAGCTGATTCGGGGTCACATTGCAATAGCGATGACCTCAGCCAATGGACTTATTTTCGGGGCTTATTACCCCAACGACGAATATAGTGAAAGCGTTTGTCTTAACGGTTTCATTCCGCCTGAGACATTCCTCTATTAAGACAGTCGGGGGCTGATACAGGATAGATTGGCGGTTCCGTTAATCTACCACGTCGGCCGTAGAACTGTGGATCGGCGAATCCTATATGGTCGAGACGTCGGCTCTGGGAACGGAGCAGAGCGTCTGCGGTTCAGTAGAGCTGTGCCCCTTCGGGACAGAAAGGACATGGATAAGCAAATTAAACAATTCTGGTGGTTGGGTGACCACCTTGATATTGATGGTTAGTCAAAGTTGTTGCCTTGGCCGACCTACGTATTTTTAATTATTAATAGGTATATTTTAGTAGAACAGTGGTGGCACCAAAAAAAATATAAAACACATTTAATGGCATTTGTTTGTGTGTATGTGCATTTGGCGCTGTTAAATATATATATATATAAATATATATATATTTATAAGCGTGTGCACATATGCATTGGCTGCTGCGCCAAAAAAAAAAAAAAATGCTGCTGGTGGCTGTTCTAGTTTTAAGTTATTTTAAGTATTTTTAAGTAGTTTTAAGTTACTTACGTATATTTACGTATATTTTTATTTTATTTAGGTTAATTTAGTTTTATTTAGGTAAAGGGTAGTTTTAAGTTTTTATATAAAATAAATGATGTCTTGAAAAACGAGTTTTTAAAAATTTTCTCGTTTAGTTTTTATGCCCAAAGGCATTTTTAATATATAGTTATAGTATAATTTAGAGCGCCCGTATGGGGCCAGTAAGTTAGTTAAGTTATTCTGTAAGCTAGTTTTTAAGGTTTTTGTCTAGCATTTAAGTTAGTTATAAGTTAAATTGAAAATAAAAATGAATTTACAAAAAAAAAAAAAGTGGAAGGTCGTGGGTTCGATTCTCACCCCGGGCAAGGCCTTTTTTTAAATTATTTCTGGCAAGAGATTTCGAGGAGAAGAAACAGCCGATAAAATGATAGCAGGGCCATCCAGAGGCCAAACAACAAATACAGCAGCATCTGCTGGACCTTCAAGGTCAAGAAAAACTACAACAACAGAGCCATCGGCACGTGTCGAGGCCAAAACCATAAGCATGGCAACTGCCAAAACAACAAGCCCTACCAAAGGCAAATCACCAGGGCCGGCATGTGCCGAAGCAACTGAGGCAAATAAGAGGAGGCGCTACATAAACTACAAGCCGAACCTTGTTGTGAAGAAGCGCATCGGTGATGCAGCCCAGCATATTGCAGGTCGTGAACGGTCAGTCAAGTCATCGGCACAAGCCAAAATCCAGAGGCAGCTGGACAGCTCCTCCAACGACAACGAAAACAACAACAACGACAACAAGGGAGAAGACGACGAGGCTGAGGCTGATGTCGTAATCGTCAATGAGGCTGAAGAAGAAGTCTCTAATAATCCAGAGCCTGTCAACGATATCGCACACGTAACAGGCGAAGTAAACGCAGCTGACGTAGATGCCGAAGGAAACATATCCTACATGTCAGAAGAAGGAGAAGGGCAAAATTAATCCCAAAGTTACTTACCTCATACGGATCACCAATACAAAAGAACTTGACATTAACGATGAAACGCAAAACCAAATCCAGGTACGAACACGTTATATACAGAGTATACGAAATTGCAAATAAGTTGGAAATTCCACTTAAAATTATTAATACCAAACCTGGTAGCTTTCCTTCTTGGACATTGAAAACCGAAAGCGTAGACATCCAGCTCACAACATTTAAAAAAACTAACCTAGCACCTATCCATTTCAGGCAAATGTTTAACGAAATGTGCGACAACTTTACTAAGATCAACTTTAATTTTTTGTATACGGACGGGTCGGAAATAAATAACAGAAGTGCATACGCGATAGTGGATCAAAATTTTAATACGGCAGGCTTTCTGAACACAGCAATGTTTTTACCGCCGAATCAGCTGCAATTTTAGGAGCTATCGAATACGCGGAGAAAAGAAGAGGAAAATTTTGTATTTTCTCAGACAGCCTTTCATCATTAAATGCTATAATCAACATAAACTGCAACTTTATCCCAATTGTAAGAATTCGGAACAAGCTATGTCAAAACAAAACCAAAATTAAACTTGTTTGGATACCTGGTCATGTTAACATCCCTGGCAACGAAGCAGCTGATGCCGCCGCCAAAATTGCCACTCGCCTTTAACTTTTTCAAACTTAATCAACCCATACGACTTCCTAAAAAAATTAAATACCTACATATGGAAAAATGTTTATACAATTTTAAAAATATAAATAACTACTATTCAAACAACATTAACCTTTTACGCATTCCAGTACAACAACCTGCAACTTTGACCAGACCAGAAGCAAAGGCTATCATCAGACTAAGGCTGGGGCATAGCCACATCACCCATGTACATTTGATTGATAAGAACGCAATCAACATTTCCTGCTCATTCTGCAACCACCCAGAACAAATGACAATTGAACATCTGTTAAACGTCTGCCACAAGTTCAAACCAAGTGATCATCGCACAGAAATAATAAAGCATCCCAACTCAGAAAACTGTTCAAAAATCCTAGATTTCTTAAAAATGTCAAAACTGCTAAGTAAAATTTAAAAAAAAAAAAAAAAAAAAACCTTTTTAAAAACTAAATACTAATACTTTAAATGATAACTACTTAAAAGAAAAGTATGCATAAAATATACAACCTTCAACCCATGTAAAAGCTGATGGCTTTATTGTTAGTGCTTTTATCTTTTTTATTTTTTGTAATTTTATATTGCACTAAATATTATTAATAAATAAATAAATAAATAATATATAGTTATAGTATATTATTATTATTATTATTATTTATTTGCATATAATTTAAATTACAAGCAAATATTTTGAAAAAAATAAGGGCATTGCGGTCATAGGCTTTCAGCCCTATCTTTAGTAGTAATTTATATGGGAAGATTTGCTTTGGTGAAGTAATCGTGGATTGTAGCGATGATATCGTGGTCGAATGTGTTGAGAACCTCGTAGATTGTTTGACTGTTGGGTAGGGTGGTTTGTAATTGTGCGGAAGTACTGCATGTGGTTTGGCCAAGAAGGTGTGATATATTTAAAATGTTGTTACATACTGTACAGGATGGTGGATTTTCCCTTTTAATAGGTGTTGGTGCGTGGTTATAGTGTGTCCTAGTCGGAGGCGTGTAAATGTGGTGTTCATATTTTTTGTAGTTGATTTCGGGTAGAGTGGGGCTTTACAATCCGGATATATGGTGGAGTAGTGAGATTGGTTGCATCGCCAGGCTTCAGTTCGCATTTTGAATATGATTTTTTCAATATGTCGTTGAAGATCCAACTTGGAGAAAACATTAAAGAGGTAGACGGGAGATTTGCTAGCTAGTTTTGCTTCGCGGTCAGCAAATTCGTTCCCTTCAATCCCGATGTGGCTAGGAATCCACATAGTTTTAAGTGTTTTTTGGTTTTTAATGATGCTTTCCCTTATATTGTTTATCAGAACCGAATTGTGATTTGGGTTGTTTATTGCGTGGAGTACTGAAAGGCTATCAGAGCATATAATTGTTTTTGTACGCGATTTAAGGGACGTTTTGATAGCTTCTTGTAAAGCGAGTGCTTCAGCGGTAAAAATAGATGCAAAGTGTGGCAAAATACCTCTACATGATATAGTTCTATTCTCGAAGGTTACTGCAAAGGAGGTATTAGCGTCTGATTTCGAACCATCAGTAAAAATAGTACACCATCCCTGCGATTTGAGTTTTGTTGTAATTTCGAGGTAAAATTTACGAAATATTACGCTGTTTGTGTTGTTTTTCTGATAATTGGATAGATCGAGTAATATTGATGTTGGGTTTATGTACCAGGGTGGAGAAGTTTGTTGGCTTTGTTTGAAAAGTTCCATAGGTATGCCGGTTTTTCTTGCAGTACTTATCACATTGGCGATGGTTGAAGGTATGCGTTTGGTTGTCTTGAAATTAATTGTGGAAATGATGTCACTGTTTATGATTGAGTTGTTTGAAAATGAAAGTTTGGGTATGAGTTTTATGACTACTTCAGCTTGTCTTTGTTCGAGAGATGGAAGTCCAGCTTCTGCCATGATGTTTTGCATGCAAGTTGTGCGGTATGCATTTATGCTTCTCCTGGCTGCATGATGATAAACTGGTTTTAAGATGTTCATTGTAGTTTTTGGACAGCTCCCATATAAATATAAACCGTAATCGAGTTTACTTAGTACTAATGACCGTGTTATGTTACAAAGGGTGTTGATGTGAACATTAAGTTTTTACTTGATAGATAATTTATAATATTTGTTCTATTAGTTTAACTTTTTTTTAATTCTAGACAGTGGGGTTCCAGCTGTATTTACTGTTAAATAGCAATCCTAAAAATTTTAATTTGGTAACGTTTTCTATATCAATATTGTTCAAATTAAGTTCAAATTTACAAGAAAGTTTACGACAAACATGCAGTGTCTTACATTTTTGGAGTGAAAGTTTAGCACCTGATGTTTTACACCAGTCCAGAATTTGGTTGACTACATTTGTGTATACCATTTTTACACTGTTAAGATCGCTAGTCCTGCACAGTATAATTATGTCATCTGCATACCGTCGCTACAATGCAGAACTAGCCTAAGTCCAATATTTCTCTTTTTTGTTTTAATTTTATGAAAAGAGAGCCAGTTGAATCTTGCACATGCCAGTGTGATGATCGTGTTCGTACGTGCAGCAGTTCGTTCTTAGTTTAAGAATGTGTGATATAATCCTATGTCCAATCTATGATTTTTTATAGTGCAGAACTAATCTATGTCCACTTTATGGACTTAGGAGTTTTAAGCTTTACAAAACTGAATAGCCTATGTCCACAAAACGGACATAGTTTAGTTCTGCACAAAGAAACTAAACAAAATGTTTTCCTTTTTCATAGTATTTGTAGTGACATAGTATAGTTGTGCCATTACGCGAAATATAACTTCGTTCTGTGATAAAATGTTTAACAACATGTCAAGAGGCCAAAAGATGCTAAGTCTTGTTTTAAAACGACGGGGTGATACAGGTTTGTATTACTTTTATTTAAAATAAGAGTAATTTGGGAAGGAAGCCTTGCGCAAACCAGCGCGATAACGTCGTGCGATGCGATTTCTGTCAAAATAAAATACATGTAACCTTATGGAGGTTTGACTTAACGCAATCGCATCGAACGCACTTATCGCGCTGGTTTGAGTAAGGCATAAAACTTTTTTAAAATATAAAACAATTTTGTACAAGGAGAATAAATATATATTATAATCTTTAAGATTCTTTCGAAGTCCTGACAGAGCCAGGACCATTAGAAGTTGAAGAAGTTGAAGAAACTGGAATGGGTGAACAAGGTACAATAATTATTGAAATGCGATAACTTTGTTTTGGGCTTAAAAAAACAGTTTCTACTTTCTTAGAAAACAATTCACAGGAGGTCTTAAGTGACGAAGATGATCCTTTTCAAACCGATGATGATGGTTCTGATTATTGCCCTTCGTCCTCATCTCATTATCATAACTTGCACGATGATGCTAGCGTTTCAAGTAAAGATCCTCCCAGCAATCAACTTTCCACTAACGAGGAAAACACAGAAGTAGATGATATAGTTTCAGGTGAGCAAAACTCTGTTGTTTCTAGAAAACGCGTTCGTAAAGAGGCAGAATGGACAAAATAAAAACCCTTAGAAACAGTGGACAAAAATACGTGAACTGTAAAAATGAAACGGTTTGTGAAAGACTAATGAAAGCTCCTTGCCATGACAAATGTAGGCTGAAATGCAAATTAAAAATCGACGAAGCTTCTAGACAACATATTTTTAATGAATTTTGGAAAATGGGAGATATAAACCGGCAGAGAGATTACATCTCAAAATATGTTGAAGTTCAGCAAAAAAAAGGAGAACGGGTAAGGCAAAATACTTCTGGAAATGAAGAAAACTCTGAGAGTCGAAGAAATCTCTCGTATTATTATTTTATGCCAAACTCTGATCAAAAAATTAAAGTGTGTCAAACATTTTTTATAAACACCCTATCTATAAGCCATCAAATGGTTAAAACTGTGGTGAATAAAACGTATAAAAAAGGAAAAACTGTGGTAGAAGGCGATAAACGGGGACGCACTAATTTGAATTCACTTCTTCCACGTTCTGTAAGAGCTTCAGTTCGAGATCATATAAATAGTATTCAGAGAGTAGAAAGCCATTACTGTAGATCCAACTTACAAAGAGAGTATCTACCGGCTGAACTGAACATAACAAGACTGTATCAATTATACAAAGAGAATGAAAACGTCCATCAAAAAGCATCTTTTTCCATGTATCGCCAAGTTTTTATAACTGAGTTTAATTTGGCATTTCATGTACCCAAAAAAGACCAATGCGATCTGTGCAACAAATTTAAGAACTCTATAGGCCAAGAGAAAGAAGGTATGGAAGAGATTATGGCGAATCATCTTAAGGCTAAAGAACTGGCAAGAGATGAAAAAAATAAAGACAAAGTCTTATCTGAAAGCTTTCCTGATTTCTGCGTTGCTGCTTTTGATCTGCAAAAAGCACTTCTGTCCCCAAAAGCTGAGATCTCGCAGTTATATTACAGACGCAAGCTATCTACTTATAATCTCACCGTGTATGATATTGGTTCCCGTCAAGGTTATTGCTTTGTGTGGCATGAAGCTATAGCATCGAGAGGGGCTTGTGAAATAGGAAGCTGTGTGCTCTCCTTCATAGAAACAAAAGTTGCTGAAGGGAAGAAAAGGTTTAGTTTTTATTCCGATAACTGCAGCGGACAAAATCGAAACCGGTTCCTGTTTTATTTGTACCAGCATTGCACAGAAAAATTCAAGGTAGAAATCAAGCACAGTTTCTTAGAACCTGGTCACACACAAAACGAAGGTGACTCCATGCATAGTGTTATCGAAAGAGCCACAAAAAACATCACAATTTACTGTCCAGACCAGTGGTACAATGTTGCGCGGACTGCTTGCAAGACTAAGCCCTATATAGTGAAAGAAATGTATGCAGAGAACATTTTTGACCTGAAAAATATGCTTTTGGACACAAACAAAAATTGGAAAAAAGATGAGCAAGGCGACAGCGTTAAATGGAGCAAAGTTAAAGTTGTTCAAACATCTCCAGAAAATCCCATTTTCATACATTTCAAATAGCGAAATGAAAACTATTAATACAATGGAGAAAAAGAGAGGAACTTTACAAGATTTAAGCACCTACAATCTATATTATATGCAGTGATTTAATGATTTATATTTCGATATTATTTCACTGATTTCATCAAAAGCTACTATGAACAAGATTACAGATAGGGGGGATCCTTGAGGTAAGCCGTTGTTTAGGGGGAGGGTAGAGGAAAAAATGTTGTTGACTTTGGTGGACATTTTTCTATTTAACAGAAACGATTTAATGTAATTAAACATTTTTGGGCCAATGCCCCAATTATGCAGTTTGTTTAAAATAAGGTTAAAGCCTATCCGGTCAAAAGCTTTTTCGAAGTCAAGCGAAAGTAAGGTAACGTGACTGCGAGCAGAAAGAGATTTAGAGATATGGTGGTCAATGTGTAGGAACGCGTCGGTACAACTCCTGCCAGGCTTAAAAGCAAGTTGGTTGGCGCTTGTGGCATTCTGCGATTCAATGAACCACAGAAGGCGTTTTGAGATTATTTTTTCTAGTACCTTCGATGTGCATTGGATGAGGGATATGGGGCGGTATCCGTCGACGGAATTAATTGTTGTTTTTTGGTTTTGGTATGGGGATGACTGTTGAAGATTTCCAATTTTGCGGAATGATACCAGTTTCAAAAATGTCGTTATATAGATTAAGAAGTCTGCGTTTGATTTCTTGAGGGAGGTTTTTTAGCATAGGATACGAGATACGATCCCTACTTGGAGTTTTGCCTTTTAAGGTTTTAAGGCAGCAATCGAGCTCTACTTCATTAATTTGGCACTCTAGGTGTTTTGCTGGTACACTGAGTTCGGTAACCCTGGCGGGAGAAAGACTTAATGAGCGTTTTTTCATTGAGTTGAAGTTAACTGTAAAGTTTGAGTTGTCTGAGCGGCTGGACCACGTTTGGGCAAATGCGTTGCTTATGTCTGAAGGAGAAGTTATGGAGCCATTGTCAGTTAGGATACATTTGATGTAACGGGGGGAGGGGTCACCTGTTAGACAACGGATATTGTTCCAAATTTTTGATTGTGGTGTGTTGGGGTTGATTGCCGAAGTGAATTCGTATATAGATTTGGCTTTACTTGATTTTACTTCTCTGTGAAATAAAGCGTTTGATTTTTTAAAATCTATTAGGTTAGTTTTAGTTGGGTGTTTTTTGAAAAATTGCCAAGCTTTCTTTTTTTTCTCTCTTAAAGATTTTAGGGTGGAGTTCCACCAGGGTACTTTTCTTTTTGTTGGAAAAGCATGACTTTGAGGAATAGAAACATTGGCAGCAAACCTTATTCCTCTTTGAAGCAGAGCGGCTTCCTTGTTTGGGTTGTTGGAGATAGCTTTATTGGATAGAAAGTTTGAGACACTTACTTCAAATTTATTCCAATCAGCCATGTCGGTTTTAAATTTGGGGGAGGGTGGATAAGATTGATAGGTTGCGCCGGTTTGAAGGTTACAAATTATCGGAAAGTGGTCGCTGTTGTGGAGATCATCAAGTGTGGACCATGATGCAGAAGGGAGGATGGTTGGTGAGCAGCAGGTTATATCGATATGAGTAAAGGTTGAGTGTGTTGAAAAGTGAGTGGGCGAGCCGTCGTTTAGTATGTTAAGGTCTGACCTAAATAAAAACTCTTCTATTATAGTACCCCTGTGGTTTGTGGAGGGAGAACCCCAAAGAGTGTTCCAGGAGTTGACGTCCCCTGTAAGTAGGATGGGTGTATTGATTTGATTGATTATGTCTTCTAGATCTTGTCTGGAAAATATCTGTTTAGGTAAGATATAAAGGTTAATCAATGTAAATTTGAATGGTAAATTAATTTCAATTGCTAGGGCTAAAATGTTGGAATTAATATTTATTTCCTTATGGGGGATGTTCTTTTTGATAAGGATGGCAACGCCCTGCTTATTTGTTGTGTTTTGTGGAGAGTTGTGAAAATAGCCTGTGTATGTCTTTGGTACAATATGCGAAGATGCAAAAGCACAATGTGTCTCTTGCAGAGATATAGCACATGGCGATTGTTCTTTAATTAAAATGTTCAGCTCATCGTAATTGTTAATATATCCTTGTATATTCCATTAGAGAGCTCTGAAATAATTTGGGGATTGGGAAAAATTGAAGTTTGGAAGTTGTTTGTTATTTTTGTGACTCCGCTGTCCAGATGTTGAAGCGTGGGAGCACAGTAAGGTGCTCGGACGATTCAATCCCTGATCAGCGGAGCCTTGGTTTTGAAGGTTCGGATTGACGTTATTATATTTCGTCATCATATTCCATTCTTGTATTTTCTTTAAAGAATTCGTTTTTTTGGATAAGGTTTTGTGTAAGAGCAGAGATTGGTGAGAGGTTTTGTGGGTGTGGGGGAAGTAATGTTCTTTCTTTTAAAGTTGGTTTTGTGGTATTTGTTGTTGTGTTTGATTGGATAGAGGAAGTGTGGAGAGGTGTTTTTGGAGAATTGAAGTCGGAACTTAGTTGTTGTGTAGAGATGGATGAATTTTCTGTTTGACTGTTAGGATTAGCGATCTTTTCTTGTGTTACTTTTTCTTTGTTAGCTACGGAATTTAAGATAGGATTAGTTGTTGAAGGTTGGATATTGATATGGGAAGATGATGCGTTCGTTGTTACTGTATTGTCGGGCTGGGTTGGTTTGTTTGTTTTATTTAGGATTCTATTTTTTATAATTTCTGCCATTGTGGGTTTGGCGAAGAGATGTTTTGTTGGTGTTGGCAGTTGGTGGAGAGACGGGCTGTCATTATATATTTCCCAGGCTTCCCGGACTGTACAGCGCCGGTCGGCTTTAATTTTGTTAACAGATTTATACCGCAAAAACGAAGGGATTCTGCGTCGTAAGAGGTGTGTGTTTCTTCTTTACAGTTGATGCAGTAAATTCTATTGCAATCATCATGTGGAGGAGGACAGCATTCTTTGCATAGGGATGTGTTTGTACACCGTTTTTTGGTGTGTCCTAATTTTTGGCATTGGTTACATCTCATGGGGTTCGCAATGTGTTCGTCAACTTTGCAATTTAACCATCCAATTTTTATGTCTGATGGTCGACGTATTAAGTCGAATGTTAAGATTGCAGCGCCAGTGGGAATTAAGGTGTCTTTGTCTTTTTTAAGAATTGTTTTAACATCTATAACTTTTTGACTTTTAAGTTCGTTGAGAAGCTCATTTTCCGGAATGTCTATAATGAACTTCGAATAAATTCTGCCTTGAAACGAGTTGAGAGCGATATGGGATGTAATTTTAACTGGGATGGAGTCGATATATTGTTCTTTAAGGAATTTTTCAGCGATGGGTAAGCTAGACACTTTCACTAAAAGATCACCAGAACGCATGGGCTTAACCTCCAAAATTTCTTTGGAGATAAACTCGATACCACGATTTATTTGGAATGGGTTATAAGATGCGAGAGGCTTATTACTTTCACCAATTTTTTCTAGACCCGAGATGACAATGTACCGAGGTATGTTGTTGTCGTTGGTTGTAAGCTTAGGCATTGGGGGAAAATCTTCGTCATTTTTTTTCGTTTGCCTTTGTTTAACCGGCTAAGAGGGGCGTCGGGGTCCAACTCTATAAACCGGTTTTTGAGGGGGTCGGTATTGTTTTGTGGAGAGTTGTGAAAATAGCCTGTGTATGTCTTTGGTACAATATGCGAAGATGCAAAAGCACAATGTGTCTCTTGCAGAGATATAGCACATGGCGATTGTTCTTTAATTAAAATGTTCAGCTCATCGTAATTGTTAATATATCCTTGTATATTCCATTAGAGAGCTCTGAAATAATTTGGGGATTGGGAAAAATTGAAGTTTGGAAGTTGTTTGTTATTTTTGTGACTCCGCTGTCCAGATGTTGAAGCGTGGGAGCACAGTAAGGTGCTCGGACGATTCAATCCCTGATCAGCGGAGCCTTGGTTTTGAAGGTTCGGATTGACGTTATTATATTTCGTCATCATATTCCATTCTTGTATTTTCTTTAAAGTATTCGTTTTTTTGGATAAGGTTTTGTGTAAGAGCAGAGATTGGTGAGAGGTTTTGTGGGTGTGGGGGAAGTAATGTTCTTTCTTTTAAAGTTGGTTTTGTGGTATTTGTTGTTGTGTTTGATTGGATAGAGGAAGTGTGGAGAGGTGTTTTTGGAGAATTGAAGTCGGAACTTAGTTGTTGTGTAGAGATGGATGAATTTTCTGTTTGACTGTTAGGATTAGCGATCTTTTCTTGTGTTACTTTTTCTTTGTTAGCTACGGAATTTAAGATAGGATTAGTTGTTGAAGGTTGGATATTGATATGGGAAGATGATGCGTTCGTTGTTACTGTATTGTCGGGCTGGGTTGGTTTGTTTGTTTTATTTAGGATTCTATTTTTTATAATTTCTGCCATTGTGGGTTTGGCGAAGAGATGTTTTGTTGGTGTTGGCAGTTGGTGGAGAGACGGGCTGTCATTATATATTTCCCAGGCTTCCCGGACTGTACAGCGCCGGTCGGTTTTAATTTTGTTAACAGACTTATACCGCAAAAACGAAGGGATTCTGCGTCGTAAGAGGTGTGTGTTTCTTCTTTACAGTTGATGCAGTAAATTCTATTGCAATCATCATGTGGAGGAGGAAGACAGCATTCTTTGCATAGGGATGTGTTTGTACACCGTTTTTTGGTGTGTCCTAATTTTTGGCATTGGTTACATCTCATGGGGTTCGCAATGTGTTCGTCAACTTTGCAATTTAACCATCCAATTTTTATGTCTGATGGTCGACGTATTAAGTCGAATGTTAAGATTGCAGCGCCAGTGGGAATTAAGGTGTCTTTGTCTTTTTTAAGAATTGTTTTAACATCTATAACTTTTTGACTTTTAAGTTCGTTGAGAAGCTCATTTTCCGGAATGTCTATAATGAACTTCGAATAAATTCTGCCTTGAAACGAGTTGAGAGCGATATGGGATGTAATTTTAACTGGGATGGAGTCGATATATTGTTCTTTAAGGAATTTTTCAGCGATGGGTAAGCTAGACACTTTCACTAAAAGATCACCAGAACGCATGGGCTTAACCTCCAAAATTTCTTTGGAGATAAACTCGATACCACGATTTATTTGCAATGGGTTATAAGATGCGAGAGGCTTATTACTTTCACCAATTTTTTCTAGACCCGAGATGACAATGTACCGAGGTATGTTGTTGCCGTTGGTTGTAAGCTTAGGCATTGGGGGAAAATCTTCGTCATTTTTTTTTCGTTTGCCTTTGTTTAACCGGCTAAGAGGGGCGTCGGGGTCCAACTCTATAAACCGGTTTTTGAGGGGGTCGGTACCCCCTATCATGATTTTTTGTTTTGTTTTTACTTTTGGTTGTTTAAATTTGGTGAATATAATCAGCAGAAAGAAAAATTAAACAATTTTCAATTTTTTCTAAACACGTGATTTAAACTGACAGCTATGTTATATTATGGCTATGAGTAACACGTCTTTACACGGCGTCTGCCAGAATGCAACTGAGTTATAGTATAATTTAGAGCGCCAGTATGGGGCCAGTAAGTTAGTTAAGTTATTCTGTAAGCTAGTTTTTAAGGTTTTTGTCTAGCATTTAAGTAGTTCTAAGTTGAATTAAAAATAAAAATTGAATTACATACTCATACACCAGAGCAACCCTGAGCACTGCTAACGATCGCAGAGAACTAGCATTTCTAAAGCGAGGAGTGAATGATCGACTTAAACTGGTACTAGAAAGCGCTCGACACACAAGTTAAAAAGCGCTTCCCAGCATCTACTAGAAATTGATCAAGGGTCAAACCAACCAGCGACCCTAAAATATTTCGAAAAACGGCATCAAAATTTCAGGGGACACCAATTAAGAGGATCAAACCCTAGAGTTCGGGATATAAGAAGCAACAGGCAAGTCAATAATAATTACCAACAAGACACCCGAAATTATAACACCTATCCAAATAATAATCATAGAATGGGTTCCCAACATATGCTAAATAATCCACGAAAAAAATATAGAACAGGTTCCCAAAATAGTATAACCGCTCAGGATACCAACACCGCCAAAATAACAATTATAGGCAAGGTTACCAAACGGATAATAACCAACAGGGACATCAACCTCACTAGAACCAATGTACCACACAATAACCAACCCCGTAATAACAGGGAAAACGGACAGCGAATAAACTACCCCAACTTAAGGGCATTGGGAAACGAACAACCCACCGAAGGGACAGCCGACCCGTCGGAGGGGTCTATAGAATGTGTACATGGCCGGATCCATATCACAGGCCAAAGAAGGAAAAATTCCAATCAAAATTTTGAACACCCGCGAAACATGTGTAAACCTCAAATGGGCGGAACCACAATAACTACCCGCCTCAGAATATGATCTTGTCTCACCAGACAAATTGAAAACTACAGTATCACCTACCAGAGTTAAAAACATATTAAGTGAAATAAATTTCGAAACACTAAATAGTGTAGAAAAAGCCGAAATTAAGGCTGTATTCACGAAATATCACGATATTTTCCACCTAGAAGGTGATAAGCTAACATACAGTCATGTAGAACAAGCGGAAATTACACTAAAAGAAGGAGCTACACCCAAATATACCAAACCTTACCGACTTCCGCATACACAAACCTTTAATATTGAATTTCATTCATAAATACTCCACTAAATAAATTTTAATTCGACTATTTTTAGTCTTTTTATTGTTTTTATTTGTTCATTCTTATAACTTCGCTTGGCCACGAGCATAACATCATAATTTCTAATGTCTAACTTTAATCAAAGTTCTTTAGAATAATATAATTCACAGGGAGTTTTCTCTGTAAATTTTATAAAGCAGTCGGTAATCATCGACAATTATTGCGTACGACACGAGCATAACATCATAATTTCTAATGTCTAACTTTAATCAAAGTTCTTTAGAATAATATAATTCACAGGGAGTTTTCTCTGTAAATTTTATAAAGCAGTCGGTAATCATCGACTTAGAATCATTGACTTAGAAAGAGTCTTTCTCCCTGACACTTATAATTTTACCTGGTCCAGTTCCTCCTTTTGAAAATCTCAAGATTGCACTTTTTGCAGTACTTCCAACGACAATATGTAGTGGAGATAAATGAAGAATCACCTCCATTGCTGCTGTAGGACAGGTTCTCATGGCTCTAGTGATACATAAGCAAGCAAGCCTTTCACCTTTTCAAGTGCCTTTCTTGCATATCATTAGGGCTTTCGTGGCTTTCCCGACAGTTTGTTTTACATGCTTGTTCCAGAGGAGTTTACTGTCTAGTGTAATACCTAGATATTTTACCTCGCTTTTCATTTCTATTATCTCACCAGCTAATGTGATTGCTCCCATACGTGGTAAAAGTCTTTTCTTTGTGTATGGTACGATCGTGGTTTTTGAAGGATTTATACTTAGTCCCACTGAAACCTACCATTTTCTTGTGATTGTCAGCCCTTTCTGTATTATATCACAGAGGACTTCTTCGAACTTTCCATAGGCTATAATAACAATGTCATCAGCAAAGCCGATGCATCGTATGCCCTGTGAAGTAAGACGTTCTATTAATTCATCTACAACTAGGCTCCACATCAAGGGTGAAAGTACCCCTCCCTGAGGACATCCTCTTGTGGTGATGATACTCTGGATGTTTTGTCCAGCATATGCCTCAGCCGTTCTTGTGTTCAACATTTCACCAATCCATCTGGATATTGTGGTGGGAACGCATTTCCTTGTTAGGGCTAGGGTAACTGCTTCATGGGATGTGTTGTCAAAAGCTCCTTCTATATCTAGAAAGGCACATAAAGCTGTGTCTTTTACATCCTTCGCTTTTTGCAAGGCATTTGTGAGCTCGTACAGTGCTGTCTCGGTTGATCTGCCAGCTCTATACGCATGTTGGCGGTGGTTTAAAGGCATATGTATTAATACTTCAAATTTTATGAAGTTATCTATTATTTTTTCCAAAGTTTTCAGTAGGAAAGATGTTGGACCTATAGGCCTGAATGACTTCGGATGTGATGTATCTTTCTTCCCAATTTTTGGAATAAAGATGACTTTAGCTCTTCTCCAAATGCTTGGTATATACCCAATTGCAACACTACTTCAAAAGATGCTAATGATATGTCGAAGTAATTCTTCCTTCCCTTTTTGCAGTAAAGCTGGAAAGATGCCATCCGCTCCAGGTGACTTAAAAGGTTGAAAGGTACTAATAGCCCATTCAATTCTTTTTCCCGTTCAGATTAATGTGGCCATTTTCCAGTCTACTCTGGTTGTCTTGAGAGATATTCTCTCTAGATTATTATTCTGTGATAATATGCTGCCAGGGAAATGGGTTTTTAAGAGCAGATTTACTTTCTGTTCTTCATTTTCAGTGAAGCTACCATCTTGGTTTCTAAGCGCTACTGATGTTAAAGTTGTTGTTTTTGCTAAAGCTTTATGCAGTTTCAGTATCTGTACACCAAAATTAACGACTGTTCTAATGAACAAACGTGCAATTTAAACAAACCTCAATTTAAGTATCTTAATAGCAAAAGATTGTTCTTTGTACATGTAGTTATCCTGTGGAATTCACTTCCAGTGCAACTAAAGCAAATCGCAAATTTAAATGAGTTCTCTAGTAAAATATCATTTTTCTGTACCCTGAATATTTTTTTTTTAAACTTGAAACTTGATAACATACTCATATAGGCATATTCATAGTTGTTTTTAAACTCGAGTTTTTCTTAGACTGTGTTTAAACAATGTAATTTAAATAGGATAAACTCGAGTTTTTCTTAAACACAACTAAAACATCATCTATGAATATGCCCCATAGTCTTTTTGATCTGGACTTTTTTTTCAATATTTTCATTCAAAGTCAGTTGCTAAGAGAGTCTAAGTGCTATTTATTTATTTTTGTGAAGTGTATCAATTTGGTGGGTAATAGTTTAATAATTCCTGAAGTTCCTAAATTATTTTACATTTAATTTTTCCAGATGCTTCGAACGATTATGTTTTCAGCTTGCTTTGTAAAAAAAAGTGCCCAGGATAGCACCCGACATCATTTTAGTTTAAGTATTTTTACGGATTATTAGGTAATTGGGGGCAATCGAGAAAATGTTATTCGGGTATTGAATACTAAAGCATTGAACTATACTTATCCGAATGCAAAAGCTAATTGAAACTTTAACTGTCAAAAAATTTATGAAACTGATGCTTTATGAAGTCAAACTAAATTCAATAGCCAAGTTTTACAAAATTTTTCGATACCTTGAGTTTGGATTTGGACAGATGATGTTCTGCTTGCAAAAATTTTTTTAACTTGGAACAACACTAAAGTATTGCATTTCAATTTAACACTTTCTGGAATGCGCCCATTGTTAAAATATTATTTGAGTTATTCATCTGCATTGAATATTTACACACTGTACATTATTTAGTATTTATCATATACTATGTCCAGAACCGTGGAAGTGTGCACATCGTTGACGACTTTCATAGTGGACATTTTACATAGAGGCGCAAGTGCTAATAGTAGTGATTTAGATCTACCGAAACCAAGTGGCAAGTTAGCCTAGGTGGTAGAGGAGCAGTCGATCTTCAGCTGTGAAAGAGTGCGGACGTGTTGACGACTTTCACAGTGTATAAAGTAATTTCGGTGTGTTCGAATTGAATTAAATTCATCTTTACTTTAAGTGCACTCATTGCACAATTTTTACTGGCGATTCGCCAAGAAAATATAAAAGGCAAGTTAGCCTAGTGGGTAGCGTGGCCGACGACAAAGTGGAGGGTCGAGCCCCATCTGGTCAGGGCTTTTTTTTAAATAAATTCTGGGAGAAAGTCCATAAAAACAGAGAAGAGCAACAACAACAGATGGTAAAGCCAACGGGGACATCGGAAGATGATCCCCCAACAACAAGACAAGATACCGGAGCATCAGGTGATGCAGCAGCAGCAGTTAAGGTAGCGGTGCCTTCCAAGGAAACCCAGCCAACAACGACAGCGTCATCGGCACGTGCCGAAGCTAATACAAGCAGCATAGCGACTGCAACAACAAGCTTTCCAAAAGGCACGACATCAACACCAGCCGGTGCCATAGCCAATTCAAAGGGCGATAAAAAGAGAAGGCGTATCATAAGATACAAGCCACAACTAATAAATCGTGCCGATAGGAGCACCAGAGCCAAGTTGGGTAAGGCCTCCGCTCAAGCCAAAATGCAGAGGCATTTAGAAAGCTCCTCTTATGAGGATGACGACATAAAAACAGTGAGCATGATCATGAGGGCGATGACGAGGCAGATGCTGACGACGAAATCGCCAAAGAAGCAAACGTCACTGAGGTAGATGCCGAAGACATCGCATACATGTCCGTAGAAGGAGAGGGCTACTACGTGAGTGGCGAGTTGGTGGACATTTCACCTCCAGAGGAGTCAGAAGATGAGCAGGAAAAAATCGCATCACTGACAGAGCAAATTTCTTCCCTCATGGAAATGGATAAAGCGCTCAAAGTTAAACAAGAGGCGCGTAGGGAAAAAGAGCGCCTAGTTGCTCTTGAAAGAAATCGACAAAAAACGCTCCAAGAGCAACAAAAAGCAGCACAAATGCAGCATCCTCCTAAGCAACAACAACCTCTCCCGGAACAGCAGCACAAAAAGAAGCAGCCGACACAGAAACTGCAGACCCAGCAACAGCATCAGCAACGCAAGTACAGCAACAAAAACAACAGCAACAACAACAAAAACAAATACAACAACAAAAGACACAGAGGCAACAACAGCAGCAAAAACTACAACAACAGCGACAGCCGCAGCAGTCACAACAGCAGCAGACACAACAGCAGCAGTCACAACATAAGCAGCAACAGCAACAGCCACAAGCAAAGAAAGATTAGGTGCCACCAATTAATACCTTCAAAATAGAATTGAAAGACACTATAGAATTATGTAAGTCGGCCATAGGCAACAATTTTATTATAAAAAGGTTGAACGCAGACCGACACGCTATTCTTGGGTCGAGCATTATAAAAAAGTAAAAGATCTCCTGTCTCAAACGAAGACAGAATACTACAGTTTCACCCCGAAGGAAGACAAGCTACAAACAGTCCTCCTGAAGGGTATCGAATCCTCTACGGATCCGCAGGAACTCTTAGCTGAGCTCCGTCAAGTGGCGAGCGATGATCTCGATTTTATCGGGGTCAGACCGTTTTCCACAGTTAAGGCCAGACGGGAGAAACGGAATTTACCATTCTTCCTTGTTCAGCTCTCGCCCCAAAGCAAGTTGAGTGGTTTAAGGAGTATAACCGTCCTAAACTACCAAATTGTAAGATGGGAAAAATTAAATAGGCAGAGGGACATGCTTCAATGAATGAACTGCCAAGGATACGGCCACGTGGCAGCAAACTGTGGTATGGATCCGGTTTGTGTCAAATGTGGAGATTCCCACAAGATAGGTGAATGTAAGCTCGGAAAAGAGAGGGTCGAAGACAGGACCCAGTTAAAGTGTGGACTTTGCCGAGGCTCCGGGCACCCCGCAAACTATCGGGGCTGTCCGAAGTTTCAGGAAATGAAAAAAATAACAAAGACGTAAAGAAGACAGTAGAGGTGAGACGCCCTGAAGTACGCCAGACATCAACTTCCGTCAATACCGCAATTTCTTACGCCCAAATGGCGTCTGGAAAGGAAAAAACGGTACAGCCTCAACCACAGGTAGCCAAACAGGTCCAAGTGCCTACGGCTCCTGTGCCAGAGGCAGATCTGATAAAGGTGTTGCTGACCATTCATGGTCAGTTAACCGATGTGCAAAAACAGATAAGGGAGCAGGCGGCTAGGGTGGATTACCTCTACTCTATTCTGCCGGCAACGCGAAATGGTTAAAGGCGCGCTGCCTGAGCGACCCTTTAAGATCCTAGCTGTGAATGTAAATTCGCTGATTAGGACCGAACGTAGAGCAAACCTCTTTCATTTGCTGCAAGACCAAAGTCCTGATGTGTTTATGGTTAGCGAAACTAAGCTAAATCAGAAACACAAACTGACTAATAAAAATTACAATATCGTAAGAAGGGATCGGCCCAACTCCTCTCAAGGGGGTGGGGTCGCAATCTTCATACGAAAGGGTATTAAACATAAAGTTATATATAATAGTGAAGTGCGAAGATTCGGGTTGCTAGAAGCCTGCATCGTTTGCATTCCTCTCCAGCAGGGGAAAAGAATGTACGCAATCGCGGTGTACGCACCTGACGCACCTCAGCCGGCTAATTTTATGGCAGAACTCGAAAAACTTTTTGAATGCTTAGGACTGAACTTGGATGAGAATTATTATCTCATGGCAGGGGACTTGAACGCCAAACATGTAGATTGAGGAAATCAAGTACAAAATCCTAGAGGGAACCATCTTTTTAATTGGATGGGTCGATACAGTGTTGAGTGTAGGATCGACCTTCTGGCTACAGATAGACCGTCTTTCCCGAGAAGTGGTAGTTTTCTGGATCTACTCCTGCTTGACTCAAGACTGATAATAACTGACACTGTAGGTCAACATACAAAAAACTGTTTACGAACAATTGAATACATAGTGACCACTGCGGACTTGCCGCCGTAATACAGCTCCCGAGCGAACTTTTGGAGTTGGATGAGTATGTGCCTGCGCACTCTTACAATTTCAGTAAGACGCGTTGGCCACGCTTCTCCAACTCCTTGGCAAGAGAAATACGTTCCGATGACATTTCTCCACCAAATGACAGGAACCTGACGAACGTCGAGATCGACGGGTACCTGACTCAAATGGATACGACTATAAAACGAACAATGGACAGAACAATCCCAAAATATAAGGAACAAGACCCTACTGGTTTATACAAGAACGCGACAATCGACGCACTACACCGACAAAAAAGTGGACTGCTGACTAGATTGAAACTTCTGTACAGACGTTTCACGGACACACGTGATCTGGAGATTATGACATTGAAGTCGTCGATCAAAAACATTAATGTTCTGATTAAACAAAATTATAGATTGTCTATTAATTTATATTGGGATAACAGAATTCGGGCCGTTAATTCCAGCGACCCTAGTATGTTTCCCCAAATAAATAAGATATTTAGAAGAAATGATCAAAACGATCTTCCATGTCTTAAACTTCAGAGGAGAACAGATAATGAAGACGTACTTACGATTGCGGGAACAGATCCGGAGGGTGCCGTTTTCGATGATAACTTTTTTATGATAGAAGATCCTCAGGAAAAGGTAGAAGCTGTAGGGGCTGCTTTTCAGCAAGTATATAAGGTGAATGCTAGCATTCGTCCGAATCATGACCTAAAGAACAGAGCCTTACTACACAACTTCTACCTTGGAAATAACATAACGCAATGGCGATCTGAGAATACTGGTTTCACCGTGTTCAATGACGAAAATTTGGCAAACGCCACCATCGCCGAGCGAAATGGACCCAGTTTATTGTTAATTTCGAAGGTAGAACTTTAGTTAATTTTTCAAACATTAAAGAAAAAGAAATCTGCGGGGGTCGATGGTATACCCAACATTGTGTTACATCTCCCTGAGGAAGCTATAGACATTTATACCACACTGTTCAACAACGCACTGAATAATGCATATTATCCAGTGAGTTGGAAGACAGCTGTGGTCCATCCTCTCCCCAAAAAGGGAAAGGACAGCTCCAATCCGGCAAATCTTCGGTCGATAAGTCTTCTTCCAAGTATCAGTAAAGTATTCGAAAAGATTCTCAATAGAGCTCTGTTCAAGTGGGCTGAGGACAAAAATATTATTCCAGATAATCAGTTTGGCTTTAAGGCGGGGCATGAAACTATTCATGCCGCGTCTAAGTTAGTTTCTGATGTTCAATGGAAGAAAACGAAAAATCAATGCACGGGTGCCGTTCTGGTAGATTTAGAGAAAGCTTTCGACACCGTATGGTTAGAGGGTCTTTATCTGAAGCTATCTAGATTTGGCATAAGTAAACCACTGTTATATATGCTTCATGACATGCTTACTGGTAGAAAATTTGTTGTCAAAAGTGGCAATGTAACTTCTACCACAACTTTTGATATTAAAAACGGTCTACAGCAAGGAGCTGTGAACTCACCGATTCTTTTTAGTATTTACACCAGCGATCTGATAGATAGTCTAACTCATTCAATTGCGTATGCCGATGATCTTGTAGCGTACAGGACGGGTCCAAAAGTTGAAGTCATCAGAATTCTTCTGCAGCGTGACTTCGACAAGATTCAGCGATATTGTGATGACTGGAAGTTAAAAATTAACTTTGAGAAATCAGAAACTATCCTGTTTAGAACCCCGTTGTCTAGGGCTTCTAGGGATACAAGAAAGAACTGGTGAAATCTAGTGATCGTTGGACCAAGTGGACATCCACTGGCGAGTAAAGATGTGGTAAAGTACCTTGGCATCTGGCTAGATCAGTATCTATATTTCAATCGACATATAGATGCTGCTCTGGCCAGAGCTAGGGGAGCCTTTTGGTTGACAAGACGGTTGTTTTACAGCAGCCGCCTTGACAGCAGAGTAAAGGTGATTTGCTACATGGCCCTTATCCGGCCAATGATTGCCTATGGGTGCCCTGTGTGGTTTAACGTTGCCCCATCTCAAATGGAAGATTCGGGTGTTTGAGAGGCAGTGTCTTAGACGCTGCCTTGGATTACACAGAACACCAGAGTCGGAGTACACACATTACTATGCCAACGAGGTTCTATACAAAAGGGCCAATATAAACAGGATAGATAACTTTTTAATCAAGCTGATTCGGGGTCACATTGCAAGAGCGATGACCTCGACCAATGGACTTATTTTTTGGGGCTTACTACCCCAATGATGAGTATAGTGAAAGTGTACGTCTTAACGGTTTCATCCCGCAAGAGACATTCCTCTTTTTAGACAGTCGTGGGCTGATACAGGATAGATTGGCGGTTCCGCTAATCTACCACGTCGGCCGTAGGACTGTGGATCGGCGACTCCTTTACGATCGGGACGTCGGCTCAGGGACTGGAGCAGAGCGTCTGCGGTTCAGTAGAGCTGTGCCCCTTCGGGACAGAAAGGACTTAATTAAGCAATTAAGAACAGCAGCAGACCCAACAGCAGCCGATGCAGCAGCAGCAGAGACAACAGCAGCAGTCACAACAACAACAGCAACAGCCACAAGCAAAGAAAGGTAAGGTGCCACCTATAAATACTTATAAAATGGAAATAAAAGAAACTATCGAAATATGTAGGTCGGTCGTAGGCAACAATTTTATAATTAAGCGGCTAAATGCAGACAGGCATTTTATTCAGTGCTCTTCTTTAGAGCACTACAAAAAAGTTAAAGACCTTCTGTATCAAACTAAAACTGAGTATTATAGTTTCACCCCAAAGGAAGACAAGCTTCAAACAGTCCTCCTGAAGGGTATAGAATCCTCTACGGATCCGCAGGTGCTCTTAGCTGAGCTCCGTCAAGTGGCGAGCGACGATCTCGATTTTATCGGGGTCAGACCGTTTACCACAGTCAAAGCCAGACGGGAGAAACGGAAGTTACCATTCTTCCTAGTTCAACTCTCGCCCCAAAGCAAATTGAGTGGTCTAAGGAATATAACAGTCCTGGATTACCAAGCTGTACGATGGGAAAAACTAAATAAGCAGAAAGACATGCTTCAATGCATGAACTGCCAAGGGTTTGGACACATTGCAGTTAACTGTGGTATGGACCCAGTCTGCGTTAAATGTGGAGATACCCACAAAACAGGGGAGTGTAAACTCGGGCAAGATAGGGTCACAGATATGACCCAGTTAAAATGTGCGCTCTGCCGAAGCTCCGGGCACCCCGCAAACTATCGGGGATGTCCGAAGTTTCAGGAGATAAGGCAAAACAAAGCCCAAAAGAAAACAGTTGAGGTGAGACGCCCTGAAGTACGCCAGAAAACAACTTCCGTCAATCCCGCAATTTCTTACGCCCAAATCGCGTCTGGAAAGGGAAACACGGTACAGCCTCAACCACAGGTAGCCAAACAGGTCCAAGTGCCTACGGCTCCTGTGCCAGAGGCAGATCTGATGAAGGTGTTGCTGACCATTCAGGGTCAGTTAACCGACGTGCAAAAACAGATCAGGAAGCAGGCGGCTAGGGTGGATTACCTCTACTCTATTCTGCCGGCAACGCGAAATGGTGGCGCGCTGCCTGAGCGATCCTTTAAGATCCTAGCTGTGAATGTAAATTCGCTGATTAGGACCGAACGTAGAGCAAACCTCTTTCATTTGCTGCAAGACCAAAGTCCTGATGTGTTTATGGCTAGCGAAACTAAGCTAAATCAGAAACACAAACTGACTAATAAAAATTACAATAGCGTAAGAAGGGATCGGCCCAATTCCTCTCAAGGGGGTGGGGTCGCAATTTTCATACGAAAGGGCATTAAACATAAAGTTATATATAATAGTGAAGTGCGAAGGTTCGGGTTGCTAGAAGCCTGCTTCGTTTGCATTCCTCTCCAGCAGGGGAAAAGAATGTACGCAATCGCGGTGTACGCACCTGACGCACCTCAGCCAGCTAATTTTATCGCAGAACTCGAAAAACTTTTTGAATGCTTAAGACTGAACTTGGATGAGAATTATTATCTCATGGCAGGGGACTTAAACGCCAAACATGTAGATTGGGGAAACCAAATACAAAATCCTAGAGGGAACCATCTTTTTAATTGGATGGGTCGATATAGTGTTGAGTGATCGAGCTTTTGGCTACAGATAGACCGTCATTTCCGAGAAGTGGTAGTTTTTTGGATCTTTTACTGATTGACTCACGACTAGTTATAACTGACGCAACAAATCAACAGACAAGAAATTGTTTACGAACAATTGAATACGACAGTGATCACTGCGGACTTGCCACCGTAATACAGCTTCCGAGCGAACTTGTGGAGTTGGATGAGTATGTGCCTGTGCACTCTTACAATTTCAGTAAGACGCGCTGGCCACGCTTCTCCAACGCCTTGGCAAGAGAAATACGTTCCGATGACATTTCTCCACCAAATGACAGGAACCTGACGAACGTCGAGATCGACGGGTACCTGACTCAAATGGATACGACTATAAAACGAACAATGGACAGAACAATCCCAAAATATAAGGAACAAGACCCTACTGGTTTATACAAGAACGCGACAATCGACGCACTACACCGACAAAAAAGTGGACTGCTGACTAGATTGAAACTTCTGTACAGACGTTTCACGGACACACGTGATCTGGAGATTAGGACATTGAAGTCGTCGATCAAAAACATTAATGTTCTGATTAAACAAAATTATAGATTGTCTATTAATTTATATTGGGATAACAGAATTCGGGCCGTTAATTCCAGCGACCCTAGTATGTTTCCCCAAATAAATAAGATATTTAGAAGAAATGATCAAAACGATCTTCCATGTCTTAAACTTCAGAGGAGAACAGATAATGAAGACGTACTAACGATTGCGGGAATAGATCCGGAGGGTGCCGTTTTCGATGATAACTTTTTTATGATAGAAGATCCTCAGGAAAAGGTAGAAGCTGTAGGGGCTGCTTTTCAGCAAGTATATAAGGTGAATGCTAGCATTCGTCCGAATCATGACCTAAAGAACAGAGCCTTACTACACAACTTCTACCTTGGAAATAACATAACGCAATGGCGATCTGAGAATACTGGTTTCACCGTATTCAATGACGAAAATTTGGCAAACGCCACCATCGCCGAGCGAAATGGACCCAGTTCATTGTTAATTTCGAAGGTAGAACTTCAGTTAATTTTTCAAACATTAAAGAAAAAGAAATCTGCGGGGGTCGATGGTATACCCAACATTGTGTTACGACATCTCCCTGAGGAAGCAATAGACATTTATACCACATTGTTCAACAACGCATTGAATAATGCATATTATCCAGTGAGTTGGAAGACAGCTGTGGTCCATCCTCTCCCTAAAAAGGGAAAGGACAGCTCTAATCCGGCAAATCTTCGGTCGATAAGTCTTCTTCCAAGTATCAGTAAGGTATTCGAAAAGATTCTCAATAGAGCTCTGTTCAAGTGGGCTGAGGACAAGAATATTATTCCAGACAATCAGTTTGGCGTTAGGGCGGGACATGACACTATTCATGCCGCATCTAAGTTAGTTTCTGATGTTCAATGGAACAAAGCGAAAAATCAATGCACAGGTGCCGTTCTTGTTGATTTGGAGAAGGCTTTCGACACCGTATGGTTAGAGGGTCTTTATTTGAAATTAACCAGATTTGGCATAAGTAAACCACTGTTATATATGCTTCATGACATGCTCAATGGTAGAAAGTTTGTTGTCAAAAGTGGCAATGTAACTTCCGGCACAACTTTTGATATTAAAAACGGTCTACAACAAGGAGCTGTGAACTCGCCGATTCTTTTTAGTATTTACACCAGCGATCTGATAGGTAGTCTCACTCATGCGATTGCGTATGCCAATGACCTTGTAGCGTACAGGACGGGTCCAAAAGTTGAAGTCATCAAAAATCTCTTGCAGCGTGACTTCGACCAGATTCCGCGATATGGTGATGACTGGAAGTTAAAAATTAATTTTCAGAAATCAGAAACTATCCTGTTTAGAACCCCTTTGTCTAAGGCTTCTAGGGATACAAGAAAGAACTGGAGAAATCTAGTGATCGTTGGACCAAGTGGGATGTCCACTTGCCCACTGGCGAGTAAAGATGTGGTAAAGTACCTTGGTATCTGGCTAGATCAGTATCTATATTTCAATCGACATATAGATGCTGCTCTGGCCAGAGCTAGGGGAGCCTTTGGGTTGACAAGACGGTTGTTTTACAGCAGCCGCCTTGACAGCAGAGTAAAGGTGATTTGCTACATGGCTCTCATCCGGCCGATGATTGCCTATGGGTGCCCTGTGTGGTTTAACGTTGCCCCATCTCAAATGGAAAAGATTCGGGTGTTTGAGAGGCAGTGTCTTAGGACCTGTCTTGGATTACAAAGAACACCAGAGTCGGAGTAAAAACATTATTATGCCAACGAGGTCTTATACAACGGGGCCAATATAAACAGGATAGATAACTTTTTAATTAAGCTGATTCGGGGTCACATTGCAAGAACGATGACCTCAGCCAAGGGACTTATTTTCGGGGCTTATTACCCCAATGAAGAATATAGTGAGAGCGTTTGTCTTAACGGTTTCATCCCGCCCGAGACATTCCTTTATTTAGACAGTCGGGGGCTGATACAGGATAGATTGGCGGTTCCTTTAATCTACCACGTCGGCCGTAGAACTGTGGATCGGCGAATCCTGTATGGTCGAGACGTCGGCTCTGAGAACGGAGCAGAGCGTCTGCGGTTCAATAGAGCTTCGAACTTCGATAAGCAGGTTAAAAAATACTGGTGGTTGGGTGACCACCTTGATATTGATGGTTAGTCAAAGCTGTTGCCTTGGCCGACCTACATATTTCTAAGGTACATTAAGTAGGACAGTGACGATGGCACCAAAAAAAGATAAAAAATCCAAAAAGTTGTTTGTTTGTTTGTGGATATGTGCGTGAGCGCATACATATGCATATGTCTAAATTTATGCATATGTATGCAAATGTGCATATGTATATAGTGTGTGCATGTGCAGAGGCTGATGGCAAAAAAAAAAAAAAAAAAACTGCTGGTGGCTGTTCTAGTTTTAAGTTATTTTAAGTATTTTAAGTAGTTTTAAGTTATTTTTTTTATTTAGTTTTATTTAGGTAAAGGGTAGTTTTAAGTTTTTTATATAAAATAAATGTTATAGGAAAACGAGTTTTTCAGAATTTTCTCGTTTAGTTTTAAGTAATATTGAAGTTTAATTTTAGTTAATTTTTACGCCGAAAGGCATTTTTAATATATAGTTATAGCATAATTTAGAGCGCCCGTATGGGGCCAGTAAGTTAGTTAAGTTATTCTGTAAGCTAGTTTTTAAGGTTTTTGTCTAGCATTTAAGTAGTTATAAGATGAATTAAAAATAAAAAATTGAATTTGCAAAAAAAAAAAAATGTCCAGAACCAAAAAATGGAGGAATCGGAGGAATCAGTGGAATTGGAGGAATTTTCATTGGTTCAAAAAATCTCCATTGATTTCTCCGCTTTTTTCTGAGATTGCTGAGGAGAAATTTTTTATGGATTCATTCCTCAGTTTTATTCCTCATTGAACAACTGATCATTTGACATCTTAGAATTAATTTGTTTGGCTTCGCGAATTGCTTTTCAAGAGTTATTTGCATTCAATGAACACAAAAAACATTTTAAAACAAGAAAATTGATTTAATACCAATATAAAAAATAATCTACAAAAATTTGAGCAAGTCGCCGATATCATAAAAAAAATACTTTGAAATGGAAATTCAAAAAGAGAACTTACTTACTTACTTAAGGTGTCGCTACAGTCCGGGGTGGACCAGGGCCCCAACCAACAAACTTCTCCCAGGCGGCTCGGTTTCTAGCTAGCTGCCTCCAGTTTCGCCCGCCAAGTTGGTTGAGGTAGTCTTCCACTTGCGTGCGACACCTGCTACGCTATCCTCCTATACTGCGCCGCCCCACGGGGTTGGATTCAAAGACCATACGGGCCGGAGCATTGGTGTCCATTCGCTCAATGTGACCCAGCCACCTTAGTCTTTCGCTTTTCAATTTTGTGACAAGGTCAGTGTCGCTGTACAGTTCGTTATTATATCTTCTTCTCTATTCCCCATTTACGCAGATAGGACTATAGATCACACGGAGAATTTTTCTTTCAAAGCAGCCTAAAGAGTTTTCATCCACCTTTAGTAATGTCCATGATTCTGCACTATACATAAGGACCGGGATGATAAGCGTCTTATAAAGGGACACTTTAGTTGCTCGAGAGAGGGCTTTGCTCCTTAGTTGCCTTCTTAGCCCAAAGAAACAGCGATTGGTAAGAGTAATTCTTCGTTAAATCTCAGCACTGGTGTTGTTTGCTGAGTTGATAGGTAAAACTAGATACACAAAGTCTTTTACGACCTCAAAGTTATAGCTGTATATGGTGATGTGTTGTCCTAAACATCGGTATTGGGTGTCCTTTCTTGTTGACAGCATATATTTGGTCTTCTCTTGATTCACCGTTAAACCCATTTTCTTAGCTTCCTTCTCAATACTCACGAAATCACCACTGACATCAAGCTTTGTTCTTCCCATTATGTCAATATCGTCTGCGTACGCGAGTAATTGTACGGACTTTTGAAAGATTGTGCCTCTGATGTTGACGTGAGAATTTCGCACTATTCTTTCAAGGATTAAAAGTATCGGTGAGGTCTTTACCGACTTTGATAGAGCAGCGTGAGTTCTCCATCGTCATCCTTCAAAAACGGACGAGTTTGGTAGGGATGCCAAAATTAGACATTGCTCTGTATAGTTCGTCTCTATAGATCATACGCGGCCTTGAAATCGATGAAAAGATGGTGGGTATCGATTTTAAATTTCTGGGTTTTTTCCAAGATCTGCCGTAGAGTGCGAATATGGACCTATCAGGTTGTTGACGAATGGCTTCAAGCGTTCACATAGTATGGCAGAATAAATCTATGCAATGTTAAGGAGACTAATGCCTCTGTAGATGGTAGAGTCTAGAGGATCGCCGTTCTTCAGGATCGGGCAAAAATTCATCGGGTTACATTCATCGGGCATGCTTTCCTCCGACAATATTCTGCAGATTAGCTGGTGCATACTCCTAACCAGTTCATCGCCAGCTGCTTTGAACAGCTCGGCTGCAAGGCCATCAGTTCCAGCAGCTTTGATGTTCTTAAGTTTAGATAAAGCTATCTTCACTTCATCTAGGTCGGGTGGGCAGAATGGTTGCGTTCGTCCAGGTAAAATGGTGCAATTTGCATAGGAGCGGAATTTGGTTCATCATCGCCGTTGTTTAATTTGCAAAAATGATCTTTCCAAATCTTCAGCACCGACTGCGTTTCTACTATAATGTTCCCAAGGTGGTCCTTGAAGGCGGTCTTTCGGTTCGGGCCTTGTAGCCTTATGATGTTCTTTTTACCTTTTGGTTAAACTTCCGAACTTCATTCCTGTCATGGCATCCCTCTATCTCCTCGATCGCGCGCTTCTCACGTTCTTCTTTTTCTTCTGAGAAGTCGGTGTTCCTCTCTTATATTCTGCAAGTAAAGCTATAGTAGAAAGTAAAGCTATATAGACTATACTGCTATAGTCCTTCTTTGTAGCGCCACTTTGTAGGCCTGTTGTTTGGCTACATGTACTTGCCGAAATTCTTCATAAAACCAGGGGTTTCACTGTGGCGGTTGTTTTAATCCGAGCACATCAGAAGCGGCATCTCTAATTGCTTCCTGGCAGCATTTACACTGGTTTTCGATGCTTGAAGGTGGAGGCATAGGATTAGTTAAGAGGTTGTGGGTGGCTCGATCGGAAAAGGACTTAGAGATCTCTTGCGAGTGTAGGCGGCCGACATTGAATTTCCTGAGTTTTGTGACGTTTCGGCTTTGTTCTGGATATGCGCAGCATAACCTTAGCTACAACGAGGTAGCGGTCCGAGTCAATATTAGCTCCCCGGAACGTTCGGACATCTGCAATACTTGAAGAATGCCTCGCGTCAATCGCAATGTGGTCAATCTGGTTGACGGTCGATTGATCAGGATATCGATAAGTCCCCTTGTGAATATTGAGATGCGGGAACTGCTTACTAGCCACCACAATGTTTCGCCCCGCAGCAAAGTCGATTAGCCTGAGTCCATTGCTGGAGGTGGTGTTTTGCAGGCTGTTTTTTCCGATTATTCTACCAAAGGCGTTTTCTCTTCCTAGATTGGTGTCACATAGGACAATTAATGTCATAAATAGGGCATTGCTCGTATGTCTTGTCCAAGAGCTCGTAGAATTCATCCTTGATGTCCTCATCTCAATCCTCTGTGGGGGCATGAGCGCGTATCAGGCTAATGTTGGCAAATTTAGCCTTGATGCGAATTGTCGTGAGGCGCTCGTTCATCATCATCATCATTATCATCGGCTCGACAACCGGGGTCCGGTCCTGGCCTCCTTCAACAAGTCTCTCCACCTATCCCGGTCTCGAGCCGACGCCATCCAGTTGCGCACCCCAAGGCTCCGGGCGTCCTGGTCTACGCCATCTTTCCAGCGCAAGCATGGTCTACCACGCTGTCGTCTGCCATGTAATGTACCACAAAGAACTTTCCGAGCAGGTTCCTCTTCGCTCATGCGAGCTAGGTGCCCTGCCCACCGGAGTCTACCGAGCCTAATTTTTGTCACGATATCTGCTTCAAGGTAGATTGCGTACAATTCATGACTGTACCGTCTCCGTAATCGTCGTTCACATGATTGAAAATCAAGACTTCTTGCGTCTGCCTCTAACGACGAATCCACATCCGAAGAGTCGCTGATTTTGTTGGTGGTAGCAGTCACCGAAATAAATATCACAGTCCTTCATCTTTTTTTTTTGCCCGGCCCTTCCTATCGCACTTCTTGGATGGCGGTGATATCACCTTTGTAGGAATCTAGGGCCTCCGCTAATAGTTCGGCTGTACGTGGTCTGTAGAGTGATAGGACATTCCACGTGCAGATCCGAAGTTCGTTGTCCTTATTTCGTTTGCATGATTCGTCAACAGTAAATCCGTCCGTATCCGAGGCTAGTTGTTGCTTCGCAACTAAAACTGCTTTAAATGAATAGGAAGTCACCCCGACGCGCGGGGAGCCGGATCAACCGCTTGTTATCGACCTGAGCTACGAATATTTCGAAGTAGCCCGTATAAGGTGTTCACTAAATAGTTCAGCCTGACTAAAACTGTAGACGCAACCGTTGATTCCATCAGGGGAATTCCTCTGCTGCCGTCTTGATGAAAGGAGAAAGTGCCTTAGTGGAAACACTCCTTCCCCCCTCTCTCGTTAGCTGCCACCACAACCCACCAAAGGGATTGGTTACGCCGATCCCACCACGAGGAGGTGGGAGTAGGAGTTGAAAAGAAAACAAATCAGGCTGAGTATGATAACAGATGTTTTAGTAGGTTGCAATTTTTGAGGAGGAATTTGAGCCAAAAAACTCATGCGCCTCCGTCAAAGTGACAGTGATTCCTCAATGGAGAAACATTTGTTGGCGCCAGCCTACTATGGCTTAAAACTTGTTCTTGTAACAGTTGTGTTGAATTACATAAGAATATTAGTTATCTATCTTAAAAAAATTTCTTTCTCTTTGCTAAGAACCTTTCAACGTGTTTAATTTCACAGTGATCCAATATCTTTCTTGTTTCTCAAGCTAAAAATAACTTATTTACGAAAAAACAACCATTTTTGTTACCTATTATAAGTTACAGTCAACATTTGATGAATTGAAGTTCACGGCATGTCTAAATTGTTTTCAGAATATACCTACATACTAATCAAATAATATATTTAATGGAAATGAACAAGCGAGTTATAATTGTCATAACCTAATAATCGTGATATTTTTCGGTAAAGAATGATAAACTGCTGATTTCACCGCTCCCTTTTCATTGCATTTTTTATCATGCAGGTATAAATCATTTAAATCATTTGTGATAAAATAACTTTCTTTTACAAAGTGATTTCATTGATGAACATTTATGAAATTTTTCAGCGAAGACTACGAGCTGCTGAATAAACTTTCGTGATGTTTTTTATCAAATATTATTCATTTATGAATAGGCAATGGTACAATGGATGGAGTGCTTGCTTGATGCTTGATGACAAAAACTTGGCAAACGCCACCATCGCCGAGCAAAATGGACCCAGTTCATTGTTAATTTCGAAGGTAGAACTTCAGTTAAGTTTTCAAACATTAAAGAAAAAGAAATCAGCGGGGGTCGATGGTATACCCAACATTGTTTTACGACATCTCCCTCAGGAAGCAGTAGACATTTATACCACTGTTCAACAACGCATTGAATAATGCATATTATCCAGTGAGTTGGAAAACAGCTGTGGTCCATCCTCTCCCCAAAAAGGGAAAGGACAGCTCCAATTTGGCAAATCTTCGGCCGATAAGTCTTCTTCCAAGTATCAGTAAGGTAATCGAAAAGATTCTCAATAGAGCTCTGTTCAAGTGGGCTGAGGACAAAAATGTTATTCCAGATAATCAGTTTGGCTTTAAGGCGGGACATGACACTATTCATGCCGCGTCTAAGTTAGTTTCTGATGTTCAATGGCACAAAGCGAAAAATCAATGCACGGGTGCCGTTCTGGTTGATTTAGAGAAAGCTTTCGACACCGTATGGTTAGGGGGTTTTTATCTGAAGCTAACTAGATTTGGCATAAGTAAACCACTGTTATATATGCTTCATGACATGCTCAATGGTAGAAAGTTTGTTGTCAAAAGTGGCAATGTAACTTCTACCACAACATTTGATATTAAAAACGGTCTACAGCAAGGAGCTGTGAACTCACCGATTCTATTAAGTATTTACACCAGCGCAGCGATCTGATAGGTAGTCTCACTCATGCAATTGCGTATGCCGATGACCTTGTAGCGTACAGGACCGGTCCAAAGTTGAAGTCATCAGAATTCTCTTGCAGCGTGACTTCGACAAGATTCAGCGATATTGTGATGACTGGAAGTTGAAAATTAACTTCCAGAAGTCAGAAACTATCCTGTTTAGAACCCCGTTTTCTAGGGCTTCTAGGGATACAAGAAAGAACTGCAGAAATCTAGTGATCGTTGGACCAAGTGGACATCCACTGGCAAGTAAAGATGTGGTAAAATACCTTGGTATCTGGCTAGATCAGTATCTATATTTCAATCGACATTTAGATGCTGCTCTGACCAGAGCTAGGGGAGCCTTTGAGTTGACAAGACGGTTGTTCTATAGCAGCCGCCTCGACAGCAGAGTAAAGGTGATTTTTCCGGCCAATGATTGCCAATGGGTGCCCTGTGTGGTTTAACGTTGCCCCATATCAAATGGAAAAGATTCGGGTGTTTGAGATTGCACAGAACACCAGAGTCGGAGTACACACATTACTATGCCAACGAGGTTCTATACAACAGGGCCAATATAAACAGGATAGATAACTTTTTAATCAAGCTGATTCGGGGTCACATTGCAAGAGCGATGACCTCGACCAATGGACTTATTTTTGGGGCTTACTACCCCAATGATGAGTATAGTGAAAGTGTACGTCCTAACGGTTTCATCCCACCCGAGACATTCCTCTTTTTAGACAGTCGTGGGCTGATACAGGATAGATTGGCGGTTCCGTTAATCTACCACGTCGGCCGTAGAACTGTGGATCGGCGACTCCTTTACGATCGGGACGTCGTTCGGCTCTGGAAACGGAGCAGAACGTCTGCGGTTCAGTAGAGCTGTGCCCCTTCGGGATATAAATTACTTAGTTAAGCAAAAAAATTCTGGTGGTTGGGTGACCACCTTGATATTGACAGTTGACCACATTGTTGCTTTGGCCGACTTACATAGTTTTAAGGTAAATATAGAGTAGGTAGAACAGTGACGGTGGCACCAAAAAAAAAAAAATTATGTGTGCATATACGTGTACAAAAAAAAAAGTTGCTGGTGGCTGTTCTAGTTTTAAAGTTAGTTTAAATAGTTTCATGTAGGTATAATTTAAGCTAGTTTTATATAATTTATATATAACATAGCTTATAGTAGTTTTATTTAGTATAATTTAGTTTTAATTAGTTATAATTAGGTAAAGGGTAGCTTTAAGTTTAAAAAAAAAGCTAGTTTTATATAATTTATACATAACGTAGCTTATAGTAGTTTTATTTAGTATAATTTAGTTTTAATTAGTTATAATTAGGTAAAGGGTAGCTTTAAGTTAAAAAAAAATGTTAATGAAAATGATGTTTTTTATAATAATTTTCTCGTTAGTTTAAGTAAACATGAATTTTAAATATAAGTGATTTCTAAAAAACAAATTAATTATACCAGATTTTTTAAATTCATTCTAACTTTTGATATTATTATTTTAATTAAAACATTTCTTGAAGAAGGTAGTGAAACACAATTTATAAAATATTTTAAAGAATTTTCTGTTAAATTTATTCCAGCTAATAGAAGTAACGTTTTTGTAGAGCAATTAATTAAAATTAATCGCAATTAAATGTAATTTGAATAATTTTGTGAAAGTTAAGTCGATAAGTAGGAAAACTGTTATATAGTTAAACCATAGGCATGACCACTATTACATTATTCCAACTTATCTAAATTGTAACAATTGGGTTAATGATTTTGATGATTTAAAATTTTTTTTTCAATGAAAATGAACTGCAGAATATTTTAGTAGTCGGTGATCTAAATGGAAGAATCGGTAGTTTTCAAAATCCAGCTTCTCTGGTGCAAAATGTCTCGCTTTTGTTTGAAGCTGTAAGAAACTCTATGGATAAAGTAGTCAATAGTAGCGGGAGACAACTTATAGATTTTATTGAAGATTTTGGTTTGATGGTACTAAATGGTATTAGGAGAAGTGACAAGAGAGGTGAACTTACTTTCGTTTCGGGTCAAGGTACTTCAGTTATTGATTATTGTTTGACGAGAGGTAATTGGATTAGTTTAATTAATGATTTTGAAGTTCCACTCGCAAGTTACTCTGGCCATTTGCCAACAGTAACATCTCTGAGGTTTGAAGGTGTGTCATTGTTACCGAACAACGCAATCAAAAGCATAAAGTGGATAGAAAAACGTGCTGAAGTGTTTAGACGGCAACTTGATGCTCAATTAATTTGCCTTCCTGTTGAGGAGCATAGTGATTGTGATCAAGCCGTGGAAATTATCTCACAGTGTATTAGACAGGCTTCGTTCGTGGAAAAACCTCAATCTGTTGGTATGTTTGTTGCTGAATGGTTTGACTGGGAATGTAAGAAACTTCGGAAAAAATCTTTCTCCTATTTGAACCTTTTCAGAAAAACCAGTTCAATGTTTTTTAAAAGGCTCTACTTAGAATCAAATAAGTTATACAAAAGTATCTGTATTCAAAAACAAAAAAAGTATATCTGTGATGTGGCTGCTACTCTTTCACTCTGTAAGGACTCAAAAACGTTTTGGTCGAAGGTGAGACTGCTAGGTGGCTGTAAAATTGTATCAGCTTCGGCTTTTGAAGTGGGAAAACTTGCAGACTACTTCAAAGAGCTCCTAAATCCGGTAGAAACTCATTTGCCATTCCAGTATGCTCTACCTTTAGTTGTAGTCCCTGAACTTGATGGGCCAATTACTATGAGAGAGTTGCAGGAAACCCTCACTGCTGTATGGAATAGAGTTTCAATGCCCGATTTTTTTAATATATGTGCTGGTGTTCCACAAGGGTGTGGGCTTAGTCCAATTATGTTTGCATTATTTATTGATGATGTATCCAAGGATTTCCCAGGAGGAGTTAAGTGTGGTGATATTCTAATAAAGAGACTTCTATACGCGGACGATATTGTCATACTGGCAGATAACCCAACATCCTTGCAGCTTCAAATAAATAAGCTTAAACGATTTTGTGATTTATGGGACCTTTCAATCAATGTCACAAAGTCAAAAATAATGATTTTTGAAAGCTCTCGCCGAAAAAGACTTCTTCACGAAAAATGGTTTTTAGATCGTGAACCTTTAGAAATTGTCAGCGAATACAAATACTTAGGATTTTTAATAACATACAACCTTGATCTCCGCCCACATATTAAAGAAAAATGTGTTGCAGCAAAAACAGCAATAAGCCTCATGTGGAGTAAATTTTATTGTAGTAAATATGTTGATGCTTCCGCCAAGTTCAAGGTATTTGATGCAACCATAAGAACATGTCTCTGCTATGCAAACCAAGTTTTTGGGTATCAAAACGTTGAAGGTTTTGAAGTAATCCAGCGTTTTTTTTTTAAGCGCATTTTTAAACTAGCTAGTACTACTCCAACTTATGCTATCCACGTTGAATCCGGTATACCACAAATATTCTTAAAGAACTTAAAATCAAATGCTGATTACATAGTTAAAGTAATGAATAGGAACGATTCGAACCTTCAAAAAAATATTATGGAATACGCCCTCCGTTGTCAGCTATCGCCTTTTAAAGAGTGGAACGAGTTGGCTAATCAATACGGTCTGAATCTCAATCTCAGTAACGCCACTCATAACGATTGGCAGGATGAGTTCTATAGATGTATAGCTAAAGTAGATGACTCTCTTTATCTATAATGTTTGAACAAAGCCCAAACATCTACAACTCGACTTATTTCCAAAGACTTAAACCACGTACTCTATGCAAACAATTATTTTAATGGAGAACTTTCCTTTAGCCAAATCAGTACTGTTTTTAAGGCTAGAACAGAGATGATTAACTTAAATTATAAACCACACAGAAGTGACCTTCGCCCGATATGTAGTTTGTGCAACCGAAATGAAATACACTGAGTTACAAAAAAAAGTGGCGCACCTTGAAATTTTGCAACATTTTGAAGTAACTTAAACAAATAAACGTTTTTCTGGTACAGTTTTGTTTATTAACATAAAAGTAAGTCATTCATGTAATAAAAAACGAAAAAATAGGAAGAACTTAGAAATAAACCATAAATTAAGGAAAATGGGCATAAACTTCAAAGCTTAAACTTTTATATTTTTTTTTTTTTTAAACTATACCTTGTTTGTTCAATAGTGGGTACTGCCTCCACGAATATCTAATAAAGCTTTAATTCGCCTGGGCATACCTTGGATAAGGTTGTCAAAATGATAACAACACATCAAAAAGTATGACTGCGTCACTTTTTTTGTAACTGAGTGTATTTATCACTTTCTAGCTGTATGCCCAATATTACAAGAAAACCGCAGACTTTATTTTTTAAAGAGCTTTCTTACACTAGAGGATACAAAGCAGATTTTGAATGGTAATTTAGGTTGGAAAACTCTTTGTCACTATATTAATCATGTCTTAGGTTACCGCAACAGTTTTATAGATTTTGTATAAAGAAATGAATGTTATAATTAAAGATAAGGTTTATTTTATTTAATTGTATATTAGGTTAAAAATAATATCATGTTTTTTTAAACTTTTTTTTTTCTTTTTTTACTTTAACTTTGTCCATTTTTGGAAAAAACTCGAAATAAGTCAATTTAGGCAGACAGCAATATATGCCATGCAATTATTCTTAGATTTATACTATTGTAAAAATATCGAGAGGTTAAATAAAGAATTTATAATAATAAATAATAATAATAATATAAGTGATTTCACGCCGAAAGGCATCGTTTAAATATGTTAAAGGTTAATTTAGAGCGCCCGCATGGGGCCAGTAAGTTAATTAAGTTAATATGGAAGCTAGTTGTTTAAGATTGAAAAAAAATGGAGTGCTTGCTTGTTAACCCAGAGGTTGCCCGTTCAATTCTGACTCGGGTACAAAACATTTTTTTCTTTCAGCTTATGTTGGACATCTCTAATGAGGTATGCAATGAAAAATAAAAATCAACTAGCTCTCTATCCATTGTACCATAGATTGGCAACTCTGGTGTTGTGATTAGTTGTACAAGGTTGATTTACGCTCCTTTAAATTATTAATTATCACTTTAAAACCAGTAATTTATTTAATAAAACAGAGCGTGAGCAATTTTTAATTCTGCATTCGGTCATTGAACTTTAAAATCCGGGAGAGTCGATCACTTTTGAGCACGCACATTTAAGATATAAAAATTATAAGTGCAAAATGTTAAGTAAGTACACCACAAAATTTCAACAACAACGGTATTGATGACAATGCACAACGTAATAAACGGATTCAATCTGAGATTACGCAATCACCGGATTTTCATTTAAATGGTATGTCGCCTTCTAACCATAAAGATTCAGTAGGATCTATGGCAGTGGAGGACCTTCAAAATTTGGTAGCAGGAATAGTGGCATCTGGACTGCAAACTAAAAGATCTACCTACGAAATCTGACATTCATGGCCTTTGTAACGACATACGTGAACTTCAGAACAGTAATTTAGCACTGCAATCGCAGTTAAAGAACGTAGAAGAGAGGTGCAACTCCTTAGAACGTCAAGTGGAATTTCTGGAACTGAAGTCCAATGTTGCATTTACCAACTCCAGAGGCATCGAAAGTGGAGGAAAAAGCTAAGAATATATGCATGAGTCTTTTACGGATTCATGAGTCTTTTACGGAGCAAAAACAATAATTCGAGTCTTTAGAATAAAAACAGTAAAACGTTAAATGTAATTGTAACACTATACCGAAGGAAAGATGGAGCCCGTATTTTATCATTTCACTCGAAACTGCGAAACACTGGAGTATCCATGCATTGTGACAATCCAGGCGCTGCCCGTGCTCTTAAAAGACGATTGCAGAATCTTAAAACAGATATTAGCCAAAAGAACAATACGATTAAAATGGAAGTCCATCATTAATTGTGGCTGAAAAAGCATTTTATGATGACAATAATAGTTCTTTACGATGTGGAGATGATTGTGGAATGACATTACTACAACAACTGATAGATGACAGCTTTTTGGATTGTACCGGCAGTACGAACACATCTAAGAGGAAGAGCTAGAGGATTTCTTTTTGGACTGAGGAATGATCTTGGGAGTAGCAAATGTTTTTGGAAACTTATGGTGATTCTATTTACATTATCATGCATTTAGATGGAAACATTTTTCGGTTGATACGTATCTTAATTGTAACCATTGGGACAAAGACATCGAAGAACTAAAGGAGATGATAAGCACACTTCTTATTGGGAACCTTAATGCAAAAGTAGGTAATGCAGGAGAAGCAGAAAACAATTAAGCAGGAGTTAAGCACAACTCAAAAGACCAAATTATTAATGTAAGAGGAAATAAACTTTTGGAATTTTGCGACTGTGGGCTTACAGTTGCAAAATGGTACCAGTGAATCCGATCGAGCTGGTGAATTAACATTTGTTGGGCAGCACGGGAGCTCAGTCATCGACTAAAGCGATTTTGGGGGGTGATTGGAATAATTAATTGAAGTGGAACAGGTTCCATTATCTGATCACATGTCGATCGTCTTAAGTTTTAAACTCAGAAAAGCAGAAACCGAGGTAAATGTTAGGATGGCATTGCTATCTAAAATAGTGTGGAATACATCTAATGCTTCTACTTAATTTTACAACAATTTTCTACCATTTTGTGGCACCATACGTTTCCTTAAAGTATCAATAAAGAGAGTCAATTTTTGTTTTTGTATTTTCATTACTAATACATGAAAATATGTGAAACTATTTAATAAGGAAATTACACATGCTTATCTAAACTGATAAATTTACCTACATAAACATCAACTCACGGCCGAAATGTTAGGCGAGTACTCTGCCGTTCCATTTCACTCACACTCGCATTTGTTAGTTGAATCGGTTTTCAATGAAATCCGACTCATCTCACTCATTCCCTGGAAGTAAGAATTAGCTGAATCTCGGCACTGGATGCGAAGCTCAATAATCAAGAAGTTTCTAGCTTTGAACTAGAAGAAAATATAAAGCAGGCATATCCGAAACCAAGCAACGCCATTAAGAATACGTCGAAGTACAAGAAATGATTCTGGAGCGAAAAAATTGTATCCTGAAGCAAACAAACATTTTAAAGACCCAGTCGTTAAAAAGAAGAACGCACTTTACGAGGCAGAGCGCAGAGGCTAAAAACTTGGCTCTAAGTAAGTCCACCTCTGAGTTCTGGAATCTGGCAAGAAAACTCAATAGAGGAACATATGTCATCAATTTGGATCTAACCCTGCATGTACTTCAAGAATATTTCAAGAGTTTATTAAATACAACAGTGTTAAATCCTGTTCAATTTCACTATGCTGCACCTAGTTTCTGTTATGACATTTTGGATTCCCCCTTCAAGAATCAAGAGGTAGTAACAGCCATAGAAGGGCTAAAAGATGCTGGTTCGGATAGGATACCTTCGGAATTATACAAGTATGGGACTAGTCATTTAAATAAAACACTAACCTGCTAACTTAATAATATACTGAAATACGGGGTTAGTAGGTAGGTACTAAATGTACAAGAAATTCGCAAAATCTGATTAGAATGGTTTGACGTTTACAACTTGTGTCTGTTTTATTATTTCACAAATAAAATAAACATAAAAAGTATTGTGTTTATTTTTTGGTTAATTGGCTGGGTCGAATGGAAATTGATCATACGCCCTGATGAAGATGGGTTTGAATACCAATTGTATATAATTTTGTTGTTTTTTCTGTGTAAAAGAAGGTCCAAGTATGGAAGGTCATTATTGTATTCGTTTTCAATCGTGAATTGTATTTTGTTATGGTACGAGTTTAATTTTTCTAGTATTATGTCTATTTCGTTGAACTTGACAATCGCGAAGATATCGTCTACATATTTGGCCATACATTTTATGTGTATACCTACTTTTTTAAGTTCTTCAATAGTGTCATCTAAAAGGTTATCCAAAATTATATCTGCAACTGTTGGTGAAAGGGGATTGCCCATTGGCATACCATATGTTTGTAAGAAGAATTTATCGTCAAATTGGAAATAATTATTATCCCTCAGACAAAATTCTAAAAGTTTTAAAAACTTCTGTTTGGGTATCTTAGTGTAGTTTTTTATTATGTCCCAGTCTTTCAATATGTTTTTGATAGCCAAATAAGTAGGGATGTTGGTAAACAATGAAACAAAGTCAAATGAAAGCATAACATCGTCATCGTCTAAAATTACATATTTTAATTTTTCCTTGAGTTGGAAAGAGTTTTTTATGTTGTATTTGTCAGAGATTATGTTTTTATAACTGTCCCGATGTATTTGGACAAGTTATAACATGGAACATTCATGGACGATGATATTGGTCTGTTTTATTTCCTTTGTCTGCTTTGGTGATTATGATGCTTTCTTTGTAATTGTTAAAAAATTTCCTTGTTATTTGGTGTGTTTTAAGAATAAATTTTTCCTTGGGTGTGTTTTTTATTCTTTTTTTGTATTCTGATATTTTATTAGCAATCTTGGATCTGGTCACATCTTTTTCGGTGTCATTTTCTATTGTTTGGATAGTTTGTTCTATGTCAGCTATGATATTTATAGGTGAAAAGTTGGATGAGTTAACAGGTAATGCGAATTTATCCCCTAATGAAAGAAGCCACTTTACATCATTGGGAAACTCAATATTTGTTTTATTGACAAACCATTCTTCGTTCAATTTTATTCCTAGTTGGTTAACTTGTGTTTCCTTTAATCTTTCAATTTTGGAAGAGTGTGTTTGTTTTGTTTGTGGGATATATGGTTGTATAAATGTGTTTGTTTTTCGACAAATGTTCTGTATTCGTTCTCACTGAGTATGGTTTTCATTTTATGGTTTGTATGAAATATATTTCTCTTTATTGTCTTTATGTTGAGGTTGGTTTGTGTTATTTCTAGGTTTAAAATTTTGCGGTGAAGATTTTCTTCCATTTTCCTTAGTTGGTTTATTATTCTTTCTGTGGTAAATAGTTTTCTTAATTTTGATGTTGTGTTATTAAGATGCTTAGGAATAATTCCATAGTCCCTACACGTTGGTAAATAGCTTAACCTTTGTTCTTGTTTTGCAAGCCTTTGTTTTTCTTTGCTGTAGTGTTTAAGTGTGATACATGTTTCTTAATATGCTGAAAAAAGTTCTTCATTTTATATTTTTGATGATTGAATTTCAATAATACTGATGGTTTCGGCGGGCCTTCCGATGATATTTATATTGTTTTGTGTATTTGACCAATTATTTTTATAATTTAAAGTGATTTTTTTTTGTGCATACGCATATGCACACTCGCGTACGCCCATACACATGCATATATGTATATATACAATATATACACATACAAATACATTTACTTATGTACTTCTTCACTGTTCTACCTACTATTTACCTTAGAACTATGTAAGTCGGCCAAAGCAACAATATGGTCAACTTTCAATATCACGGTGGTCACCCAACCACCAGAATTTTTTGACTTGCTTAACTAAGTCTTTTCTGTCCCGAAGGGGCACAGCTCTACTGAACCGCAGACGCTCTGCTCCGTTCCCTGAGCTGACGTCCCGATCGTAAAGAAGTCGCCGATCCACAGTCCTACGGCTGACGTGGTAGATTAACGGAACCGCCAATCTATCCTGTATCAGCCCACGACTGTCTAAAAAGAGGAATGTCTCGGGCGGGATGAACCCGTTAAGACGTACACTTTCACTATACTCATCATTGGGGTAGTAAGCCCCAAAAATAAGTCCATTGGTCGAGGTCATCGCTCTTGCAATGTGACCCCGAATCAGCTTGATTAAAAAGTTATCTATCCTGTTTATATTGGCCCTGTTGTATAGAACCTCGTTGGCATAGTAATGTGGGTACTCCGACTCTGGTGTTCTGTGTTATCCAAGGCAGCGTCTAAGACACTGCCTCTCAAACACCCGAATCTTTTCCATTTGAGATGGGGCAACGTTGAACCACACAGGGCACCCATAGGCAATCATTGGCCGGAAAAGGGCCATGTAGCAAATCTCCTTTACTCTGCTGTCAAGGCGGCTCCTCTAAAACAACCGTCTTGTCAACCCAAAGGCTCCCCTAGCTCTGGCCAGAGCAGCATCTATATGTCGATTGAATTATAGATACTGATCTAGCCAGATGCCAAGGTACGTTACCACATCTTTACTCGCCAGTGGATGTCCACTTGGTCCAACGATCACTAGATTTCTCCAGTTCTTTCTTGTATCCCTAGAAGCCCTAGACAACGGGGTTCTAAACAGGATAGTTTCTGATTTCTGAAAGTTAATTTTTAACTTCCAGTCATCGCAATATCGCTGAATCTTGTCGAAGTCAAGCTGCAGAAGAATTCTGATGACTTCAACTTTTGGACCCGTTCTGTACGCTACAAGATCATCGGCATACGCAATTGAATGAGTTATACTACCTATCAGATCGCTGGTGTAAATACTTAAAAGAATCGGTGAGTTCACAGCTCCTTGCTGTAGACCATTTTTAATATCAAAAGTTGTGGTAGAAGTTACATTGCCACTTTTGACAACAAACTTTCTACCAGTGAGCATTTCATGAAGAATTTATAACAGTGGTTTACTTATGCCAAATCTAGATAGCTTCAGATAAAGACCCTCTAACCATACGGTGTCGAAAGCTTTCTCTAAATCAACCAGAACGGCACCCGTGCATTGATTTTTCGTTCTGTTCTATTGGACTAAAAATAACGCAATCAAAAAATTATTAGGTGCTGAATTTGCCGCTTTTTTTCAGCTTATTAGTTGTGAAAGAAAATAATTTGCCGCTCTTTTTTTAAATTTTTTTTTCTTTCACAACTTATTAACGGCAAAAAGGCGGCACCTAGTTACTTATCGATAGTGTCATTTTTAGTAAAGTTGTCTCGCTAACTTGACGACAAAAAAGCGGCAAATTCCCGTTATGTTAGCAATTTTTTTTTTTCAAAGTTGTTTCGCTAAGGTGATAGACATGACTAATCCATATGATTAAATTTTCGATATTGATAAGAAATCGAAAGTTAAATATATCAAATCATGCTTAAAGAAAGCCGGACCCGAGAGCTGATCATATAAAAGTATATTTGAAATTTGTTTTGACCAATTTAGATTGTAATTGTGGATTTTGGATGAAATTTCATATAAAAATAAAAATATTATTAGAATCGCTTACAAAGAAAACATCCAGAGAAGCGTATTTATATTCCTTAAAAAGTGGGTAGGAATACAGGAATTTACCAGAAAAAATTAAACGTTTGCATAGCTTCAATAAGGGACGGGTCAACTAACAAGTTACAATTTAAGTCACCAGTTATTACCACTTTATAGGAGCTTAAAGAAATTTTTTCCAACAGATAAAAAAGTGGGGTAATGTTTGTGTTGCAGTTAGGTCTATAAACGACACCTATGAGAAGATTATGTTGTGCGGAGATGAGGTTTATAAAGAAACACATATTCCATTTCGCTATCAGAATTAGACAGAATTGAATTTAAATGTAATACCTTTACGTAAACAAATCAAGGTTCCACCACCTCTACCATTTCTATCGACACGAAATAATTTGTATCCATTGACACAATAGGTTAGGTTAGGTTTGCGGGTCGCTGTAAAAGAGCCAATAGCTCAATCCCAACTCACTTTAGGTTTTACGCTCCCTTCTGAGAGCTCTAGGAATGGTTCTAAAGAATGGTAATATCCTCTCTGGGTAGTGCCATCATTGATGCCACTCTGGCAGCTTTCGTTACTGCTAGAACCTCTGCTTCGAAAACACTGCTGTTATGGGGTAGCCTGATCGAGCCTTCTATATTCAGAGCTTCTGAGAAGAAGCCAGCTTAAGTACCTATATCCATTTTTGAGCCGTCTGTAAAGATGGATTTGGTGGTTGTAAAACGTCATTATTAATCCACTCCTCTTTACTTGGGAACAAGCATTGGAATGGCCTTTCAAAATCTGTAAAGGGAACTATGTAATCAGACTCTTAATTTGTTCCTGTGTGGATGTTCAGAATTTCAGAGTGTCCAGTTAAACTGGATCCCCATAGTTTCGATTGGCTAATCCTGAGAGCGCTTTTTCTACAGTTTCCTGCATATAAAGGTCAAGTGGCAGAAGGTGAAGTATGGTTTCTTACGCCGCCGTAGGTGTCGTGCATGCAAGTCTCGGGATGTTAGTCAACGCCATAAGGTTTGTAGCTTTATAAGCGACTTTACACCAAACTAAGCATCCATACGTCAGTATCGGTTTCACTATCGCAGTGTACATCCATAGAATTACCTTGGGTTTCGGGCCCCAATTTTTCCCAAAAATTTTGCTGCATGAGTAGAATGCGATGGATGCCTTTTTGACTCTTTCTTGGAAGTTCATTTTCCAGTTCAATTTCCTATTAAGTATGGGTCCGAGGTATTTCGCGCTTTCGGATAACTTGAGGGGTGTGCCTCCAATTGATGGCAGATGGAATTGTGGAATTATTCGTTTGTTCGTGAATAGAACTAGTTCTGTTTTTTGGGGATTAATACCTAAGCCGCATTTTTGGGTCCATTTGTTCAGTGTGTTGATAGCTCTTTGGAGGATATCACTGATGTTGTCTAGGAATTTCCTTGTGGCCATTATGACTAGGTCATCTGCGTAAGCAATTTCTTTTATCCCATTATTATTAAGCAGTACTAATACCTCATTTACAACTAATATCCATAGCAGTGGTGAAATGACCCCGCCCTGGGGTGTACCTCTTGAGGCAGTCATTTTCAATTCTGTGTTAGCGAGGGAGGTGTTTACGTTTCTTTTGTTTAATAGGCTTAGTTTTATTTGAGCAATACTGTTGTTTAGAAAATAACTTAGACGCGGCATGAATAGTGTCATGCCACACCTTAGAGCCAAACTGATTATCTGGAATAATATTTTTGTCCTCAGCCCACTTGAACAGAGCTCTATTGAGAATCTTTTCGAATACCTTACTGATACTTGGAAGAAGACTTATCGGCCGAAGATTTGCCGGATTGGAGCTGTCCTTTCCCTTTTTGGGGAGAGGATGGACCACAGCTGTCTTCCAACTCACTGGATAATATGCATTATTCAGTGCGTTGTTGAACAGTATGGTATAAATGTCTATGGCTTCCTCAGGGAGATGTCGTAACACAATGTTGGGTATACCATCGACCCCCGCAGATTTTTTTCTTTAATGTTTGCAAAATTAAGTGATGTTCTACCTTCGAAATTAACAATGAACTGGGTCCATTTCGCTCGCCGATGGTGGCGTTTGCCAAATTTTCGTCATTGAACACGGTGAAACCGGTATTCTCAGATCGCCATTGCGTTATGTTATTTCCAAGGTAGAAGTTGTGCAGTAAGGCTCTGTTCTCCAGGTCATGATTCGGACGAATGCTAGCATACACTTGCTGGAAAGCAGCCCCTACAGCTTCTACCTTTTCCTGAGCATCTTCTATCATAAAAAAGTTATCATCGAAAACGGCACCCTCCGGATCTATTCCCGCAATCGTAAGTACGTCTTCGTTATCTATTGTCCTCTGAAGTTTAAGACATGGAAGTTCGTTTTGATCATTTCTTCTAAGTATCTTATTTATTTGGAGAAACATACTAGGGTCGCTAGAATTAACGGCCCGAATTCTGTTATCCCAATATAAATTAATAGACAATCTATAATTTTGTTTAATCAGAACATTAATGTTTTTGATCGACGACTTCAATGTCCTAATCTCCAGATCACGTGTGTCCGTGAAACGTTTGTAAAGAAGTTTCAATCTAGTCAGCAGTCCACTTTTTGTCGGTGTAGTGCGTCGATTGTCGCGTTCTTGTATAAACCAGTAGGGTCTTGTTCCTTATATTTTGGGATTTTTATGTCAATTGTTCGTTTTATTATTGTATTCATTTGATTTAGGTACCCGTCGATCTCGACGTTCGTCAGGTTCCTGTCATTTGTTGGAGAAATGTCATTGGAACGTATTTCTCTTGCCAAGGAGTTGGAGAAGCGTGGCCAACGCGTCTTACTGAAATTGTAAGAGTGCGCTGGCACATGCTCATCCAATTCCACAAGTTCGCTTGGAAGCTGTATTACGGTGGCGAGTCCGCAGTGATCACTGTCATATTCAATTGTTCGTTAACAGTTTCTTGTCAGTTGATTTGTTGCGTCAGTTATAACTAGTCGTGAGTCAAGCAGTAAAAGATCCAGAAAACTACCACTTCTCGGAAATGACGCTCTATTTGTAGCCAGAAGGTCGATCCTACACTCAACACTGTATCGCCCCATTCAATTAAAAAGATGGTTCCCTCTAGGATTTTGTACTTGATTTCCCCAATCTACATGTTTGGGGTTCAAGTCCCCTGAAATGAGATAATAATTCTCGCCCAAGTTCAGTCTTAAGCATTGAAAAAGAAAAGAAAAGCTCTAAGATAAAATTAGCCGGCTGAGGTGCGTCAGGTGCGTACATCGCGATTGTGTACATTCTTTTCCCTTGCTGGAGAGGAATGCAAACGATGCAAGTTTCTAGCAGCCCAAATCTTCGCACTTCACTATTATATATAACTTTATGTTTAAAACCCTTTCGTATGAAGATTGCGACCCACTCTCTAGAGAGGAGTTGGGCCGATCCCTTCTTACGATATTGTAATTTTTATTAGTCAGTTTGTGTTTCTGGTTTAGCTTAGTTTCGCTAGCCTTAAACACATCAGGACTTTGGTCGTGCAGCAAATGAAAGAGGTTTGCTCTACGTTCGGTCCTAATCAGCGAATTTACATTCACAGCTAGGATCTTAAAGGGTCGCTCAGGCAGCGCGCCTTTAACCATTTAGCGTTGCCGGCAGAATAGAAAAGAGGTAATCCACCCTAGCCGCCTGCTCCCTTATCTGTTTTTGCACGTCGATTAACTGACCCTGAATGGTCAGCAACACCTTCATCAGATCTGCCTCTGGCACAGGAGCCGTAGGCACTTGGACCTGTTTGGCTACCTGTGGTTGAGGCTATACCGTTTTTCTCTTTGGCCGACTTACATAACTCTATTGTCTTTTAATTCTATTTTGAAGGTATTAATTGGTGGCACCTTACCTTTCTTTGCTTTTGTTGTGACTGCTGCTGTTGTGTCTGCTGCTGTTGTGACTGCTGCGGTTGTCGCAGTTGTTGTAGTTTTTGCTGATGTTGTTGCTTCTGTGTCTTTTGTTGTTGTCGTTGTTGAAGTGGTTGTTGTATTTGTTGTTGTATTTGTTTTTGTTGTTACTGCTGTTGTTGTTTTTTCTGTACTTGCGGTTGCTGATGCTGTTGCTAGGGCTGTAGTTTCTGCGTCTGCTGAGGACGATGCTGGGTCTGCAGTTTCTGTGTCGGCTGCTTCTTTTTGTGCTGCTGTTCCGGGAGAGGTTGGTGTTGCTTGGGAGGCTGCTGCATTTGTGCTGCTATTTGTTGCTCTTGGAGCGTTTTTTGTCGTTTTCTTTCAAGAGCAACTAGGCACTCTTTTTCATTACGCACTTCTTGCTTAACTTTGAGCGCTTTTACCATTTCTATGAGGGAAGAAATTTGCTCTGTCAGTGATGCGATTTTTTCCTGCTCATCTTCTGACTCTTCTGGAGGTGAAAGGTCCACCAACTCGCCACTCACGTAGTGCCCGTCCCCTTCTCCGGACATGTATGCAATGTCTTCGGCATCTACCTCAGTGACGTAATGCTCACATGTCTTCTTGACGGTTGCATGGTCGTTTGTTTCTTTGGCGATTTCGTCTTCAGCCTCTCCCTCGTCATCTCCCTCATGGTCATGTTCGTTGTTTTTTGTGTCGTCATCCTCATAGAAGGAGCTTTCTAAATGCCTCTGCATTTTGGCTTGAGCGGAGGTCTTAGCCAACTTAGCTCTGGTGCTCCTATCGGCACGATTTATGAGGTGTGGCTTGTATCTAATGATACGCCTCCTCTTCTTATCCCCTTTTGAATTGGCTATAGCACCGGCTGGTGTTGATGTCATGGCTTTTGCAAAGCTTATTGTTGCAGTCGCTGTCGTTGTTGGGTGGGCTTCTATGGAAGGCACCGCTACATTAACTGCTGCTGCTGCATCACCTGATGCTCCGGCATCTTGTCTTGTTGTTGGGGGATCATCTTCCGATGTCCCCGTTGGCTTTACCATCTATTGTTGTTGCCCTTCTCTGTTTTTATGGACTTTTTCCCAAAATTTATTTAAAAAAAGCCCTGACCAGGGTGGGGCTCGAACCCACGACCCTCCACTCTGTCGTCGGCGACGCTACATTTTTCATTTTTAATTCATTTTTTATTTTTCATTTTCTTATATCTATCTTAATGCTAGACAAAAAATCTTAAACAACTAGCTTACATATTAACTTAACTAACTTACTGGCCCCATGCGGGCGCTCTAAATTAAACTGTGACTATACTTAAACAATGCCTTTCGACGTAAGATAACTTATATTTAAAATTCATGATAACTTAAAACTAACGAGAAAATTATTAAAAAAACTCATTATCTATATCATTGTTTTTTAAATTTTTTATAAAACTTAAAGCTACCCTTTACCTAAATAAAACTAATTAAAACTAAATTAAAACTAACTTAAACTACATTATATCTAATTAAAACTACTTAAAATAACTTAAAAACTAGAACAGCCACCAGCAATTTTTTTTTTTTTTTTTGTGCCACCGTCCTGTTCTACCTACTCTACTCTACCTATATTTACCTTAGAACTATATAAGTCGGCCAAAGCAATAATGTGGTCAACTTTCAATATCACGGTGGTCACCCAACCACCAGAATTTTTTGACTTGTTCAATTAAGTCCTTTCTGTCCCGAAGTGGCACAGCTCTACTGAACCGCAGACGCTCTGCTCCGTTCCCTGAGCCGACGTCCCGATCGTAAAGAAGTCGTCGATCCACAGTCCTACGGCTGACGTGGTAGATTAACGGAACCGCCAATCTATCCTGTATCAGCCCACGACTGTCTAAATAGAGGAATGTCTCGGGCGGGATGAAACCGTTAAGACGTACACTTTCGCTATACTCATCATTGGGGTAGTAAGCCCCAAAAATAAGTCCATTGGTCGAGGTCATCGCTCTTGCAATGTGACCCCGAATCAGCTTGATTAAAAAGTTATCTATCCTGTTTATATTGGCCCTGTTGTATAGAACCTCGTTGGCATAGTAATGTGTGTACTCCGACTCTGGTGTTCTGTGCAATCTCAAACACCCGAATCTTTTCCATTTGAGATGGGGCAACGTTGAACCACACAGGGCACCCATAGGCAATCATTGGCCGGATAAGGGCCATGTAGCAAATCACCTTTACTCTGCTGTCGAGGCGGCTGCTATAGAACAATCGTCTTGTCAACCCAAAGGCTCTCCTAGCTCTGGTCAGAGCAGCATCTACATGTCGATTGAAATATAGATACTGATCTAGCCAGATGCCAAGGTACTTTACCACATCTTTACTTGCCAGTGGATGTCCACTTGGTCCAACGATCACTAGATTTCTCCAGTTCTTTCTTGTATCCCTAGAAGCCCTAGACAACGGAGTTCTAAACAGGATAGTTTCTGACTTCTGGAAGTTAATTTTCAACTTCCAGTCATCACAATATCGCTGAATCTTGTCGAAGTCACGCTGCAAGAGAATTCTAATGACTTCAACTTTTGGACCGGTCCTGTACGCTACAAGGTCATCGGCATACTCAATTGCATGAGTGAGACTACCTATCAGATCGCTGGTGTAAATACTAAAAAGAATCGGCGAGTTCACAGCTCCTTGCTGTAGACCGTTTGTAATATCAAATGTTGTGGTAGAAGTTACATTGCCACTTTTGACAAGTGGTTGTTGTATTTGTTGTTGTTGCTGCTGTTGTTGTTTTTTCTGTACTTGCGGTTGCTGATGCTGTTGCTAGGGCTGTAGTTTCTGCGTCTGCTGAGGATGATGCTGGGTCTGCAGTTTCTGTGTCGGCTGCTTCTTTTTGTGCTGCTGTTCCGGGAGAGGTTGTTTTTGCTTGGGAGGCTGCTGCATTTGTGCTGCTATTTGTTGCTCTTGGAGCGTTTTTTGTCGTTTTCTTTCAAGAGCAACTAGGCACTCTTTTTCATTACGCACTTCTTGCTTAACTTTGAGCGCTTTTACCATTTCCATGAGGGAAGAAATTTGCTCTGTCAGTGATGCGATTTTTTCCTGCTCATCTTCTGACTCTTCTGGAGGTGAAATGTCCACCAACTTGCCACTCACGTAGTGCCCCTCTCCTTCTACGGACATGTATGAGATGTCTTCGGCATCTACCTCAGTGACGTTTGCTTCTTTGGCGATTTCGTCGTCAGCATCTGCCTCGTCATCGCCCTCATGATCATGCTCACTGTTTTTTATGTCGTCATCCTCATAAAATGCGCTTTCTAAATGCCTCTGCATTTTGGCTTGAGCGGAGGCCTTACCCAACTTGGCTCCGGTGCTCCTATCGGCACGATTTATTAGTTGTGGCTTGTATCTTATGATACGCCTTCTCTTTTTATCGCCCTTTGAATTGGCTATGGCACCGGCTGGTGTTTATGTCGTGCCTTTTGGAAAGCTTGTTGTTGCAGTCGCTATGCTGCTTGTATTAGCTTCGGCACGTGCCGATGACGCTGTCGTTGTTGGCTGGGTTTCCTTGGAAGGCACCGCTATCTTAACTGCTGCTGCTGCATCACCTGATGCTCCGGTATCTTGTCTTGTTGTTGGGGGATCATCTTCCGATGTCCCCTTTGGCTTTACCATCTGTTGTTGTTGCTCTTCTTTGTTTTTATGGACTTTCTCCCAGAATTTATTTAAAAAAAAGCCCTGACCAGATGGGGCTCGACCCTCCACTTTGTCGTCGGCCACGCTACCCTCTAGGCTAACTTGCCTCTTAAATTTTCTTGGCAAAGTGCCAGTAAAAATTGTGCAATGAGTGCACTGAAACTATAAGTGAATTTAATTCAATTTGAACACACCGAAATTATTTTATACACTGAGAAAGTCGTCAACACGTTAGCACTCTGTCACAGCTGAAGATCGACTGAGCAAGCACTCCATCCATTGTACCATTGCCGCCCATTTACCATGATAAGGTTCAGGATATAATTGTGCAATAAAATTATCGAGATGGAGAAACTAGATACTGTCCTGGCATTTTATCAAACATTTTCTTAATTTGCATTTGAAATTTGCATCGCCGATTGTGCTTATTTTAAATTTTATAATTTTCTGTTCCTAGACAAAAATTATGAATAGTAAAATATCGTTAACATCTGGCATGTATTGTTTTCAACCTGTCATGCATTGCTTTTAACATTTTTTTTTTTAACTTAATAAAAAATCAATCTATTTCACTCAAACCATATATCGAACCCAAATTTGGGACACGTTCCACTCGTGTTTTACTAAACATAGCTGAAAAAACATTTATGCATAACAACTGTGTCTAGGCTGAGTGTTAACGTTTGACTCCATTTCAGAAGAATTCGAGTTTAGAATATGTCTATGAATATGCGCCATAGAGTGTTAACGTTTTTATAAAATAATAAATTAATGTCGGTACATTTTTAGTTTACGAAGGATTTTTTTTTTGTTTTTTTATGTATGTAGAACCATAATACCGCAAGCTGTATTTAGAAAATTTAATGAGAATGGAATGGTTAGCGAAGATTTTGGCAGGAAGTTATTTATTCACAATAAAAAATAAATTGTGAAATGAAAATGCATGTATTTGCAGAAACAATGATATGAGGAATTCTCATCGGAATACCGGAGTACAACTTTTTGTTGAAATTTGAAGTTCGTTCTACAATGTTTTGGAGACCAAGCATTGCAGGATCATCAAGCATACCATTTCTTCTAAATAAATTATTGTACGTACAAAGTACAGCTTGGTCTGTACTGTCCAAATAAAAAAAATCGTTTTCTAGTCAACTCACAAATAACTAAATTTTCAAATTCCACAACACAAAATTTCTTTTTATATTTGATCCAGAAAGTAAACACCAGAATTAGAAAGAAAGAAAAACTTGACTTTTCAGAGTTTTTTGAACGTTCAACGTTTTGTTTTCAGAACTGAATTTTCAGATCTGTAAAAAATTTTGCTGAAGAACGTGCCCATTCTCATAATTGTGTATGACTCCTTCACACCTAAAAACTGCATAAGGACATCAATGTAAGATGGGCTTGTTTTGTTTTGTGTGCGCCTCGCTTCACGCCTGTATATTTCCTTCATGAGCTAAAGCGAGTGAGCAAGCACAAGGATAATAATAATTAATATAATCATAATTATTAAAAATATTTTTAATATATACCGAAATCGACAAAACTGAGTTAGGATATACATATATACATATTTAAAAACATGTAGGGATTTTAATACGAATTTTGTAAAAACGGCTATATCTTCTGTGTTTCTTTACCAAAATCGATAAAACTGCGTTGAATATATTAAAGAACATTATACGTCGAAAAAAAATATTTTCAAGGTGTTACAAGAAACAATACAATAAATTTTTAATATAAACGGTTAAGTCTTTGACAACAGTATGTAACAAAGATACACACAGTCACGTGTTCTCTCGCTTTACCTCGTGAAAATACAGGCGCATAGACCGTGTTAAACTGGGAAATTTGAGACCGGACTTACGAGAGTTCGTGGGCGAGAGGGGTGAGGGGTGAGTACTCTCGTGAGGCAGCTTGAAATTATAAACATCGGAAGCGTGAGTACTGCTCCAATTCCAACTTATTCCCATTTTTTTCATTATCTGCTTGACTGCCGATGTGTTAACATCGCAGTATTTTCATTACTAAGCCAAATGAATTCACGGTCATAGACCGTGTTGAGACGGGGAAATTTTAATTTTGTCAATTGAGGACGCCTCACTTCAAGCGGAAGGAATTTTTGTGAAGTGTTTCCTTTTCCAATAATTCATTTTCTGTCACTCTGCATTTAGCTTTATTATGAAAATACTGCGATGTTAACACATCGGCAGTGAACAAAATGTGGACATTTTTAATTTGGAATTGGAACAGTACTCACGCTTCCGATGTTTATAATTTGAAGCTGCCTCACAAGTACCCACCCCTCACGCCTCTCGCCTACGAACTCTCGTGAGTCCGGTCTCAAACTTCCCAGTCTAAGCACGGTCATAGGGACATATTCATAGTTGTTTTTAAACCACAGTTTTGCTAAGCCTGGCTTTAAGCAATGTAATTTTAGAAGGATGAACTGGAGTTTTATTAAAAACAGCTTAAAACGGTGTATGAATATGCCCCTTATTAGACGAGAAGTTGGGAGAATGTTTTAGATTCTATCAATTAGGTTTCTAGTGCCAGGAATTCCTAGTTCGGAATTTATGTATTTATTTAGCAAAAAACACCCGAAGATGGAGGGGGCAGGACCTCTCCCTTAACGGAGAGATTATTTATTTTTATTAGCTTAATATAAGCAACAAAAACTTACGTCTAATGTATACAGGGTGAGTCATGAGCAATGCGACAAAATGCTAGGGCGTGTAGGTTGCGTTGAGACAAGAAAAAAATCGTATGGGAGGGGGGGTCTATTCCCCTCCTTTTAGCCGGGAGGGGCAATTTTCGAAAAAAACTGACTTAAAATGGGAAAAAAATTATTTAAAATCAACGGCTTCATTCACAATGCTGTGCGATACGTTTTTGAAAAGCCAATAACTTTTTCTTTCATTCTGTGTTTAAATAAATCTATTCTAAGAAATAGTTTTTAAAATATTAATTTTCAAAGTCAAAATTTTGAAAAAAAAAATTGAAAAAAAAATTTCAAATGAATTTTTTTCAAAATTTTACGTAATTAAGTGCTAATTTTAATTTCAAAATTCAATGCTGTTATTAATTTTAAGTCTAAATAAGAAAACCGGATGCAAAAATTTTATGTCGTTCTCAAGAAATTAAAAAAAAACCAAAACCACCTTTTTCTAAGAAAAACATTTATTTTTATTGTAACGAAGCAATTTATTTATTTATTTAGCATTAATCTTAGTTTTTTTACTTTTTTTTTAATTGGAGTTTTATGAGAACTTCTGAAAACTGACCTGTCAATATTTTTGGTTTGGCCTGCCCGCAGCCCATGGGTTCTACCTGTTATGGGGACAATACGGACAATAAAACCGCATTTTTTTTAATGAAAAAAAAAAAAAGAAAATTGCAACGCAAGATAAATAAAAGGCATTGCAGTTTTGCTTAGTAATTATTTCAAATTTGAATATTAACTCATTAACACGTAACGATGTCAAGCTCATACACCCGAGAAGAATTAACGGACATGCATTTCTGCTACGGTTTAGCTAATGGTCGAAGTCGTGAAGCCGAAAGACTGTACGCTGAAAGATATCCCGATAGGAGGTGTCCCCATCATAGCACGTTTCCAAGAATCCACCGACGTCTAAGAGATCATGGAGTGCTGGAGCATCGAAGAAGCGAAAGGCCAGTTTCTGATGAGTCAAGAATCTTAGATGAAAGAATTCTGGATTTAGTCCGAAATAATCCCTCCGTCAGTACAAGAAGGATATCCACTATGCTTGGAGTGTCCCAATCTAGAGCATGTCGAGTACTTCGGGCGGAAAATTTACACCCGTACCACTTTACGCCTGTTCAGGAACTCACCTCAAACGACAAGTTATTGAGAACCGAATTTTGTAGAACATTACTACTTAGAAATGAAACCGAACAAAACTATTTTAGAAGAATATTCTGGACGGATGAAGCACAGTTTACTAGGGATGGGGTTACTAACTTCCACAATTTACATTATTGGAGTAGCGCCAATCCACACAAAAAAAAAACAAAACAAATCACAACACCGCTTTAGTTGTAATGTTTGGCTTGGTATTGTTGGACACACTGTGATCGGGCCCCGGTTTTTGAATTCCATTATTAATGGAGAATCATACCTGCAATTCCTACGAGACCTTTTACCCGATTTATTAGACAGCGTTCCATTGGTTATAGCAGATATTTTAATCTACCAACAAGATGGTGCTCCAGCACACTACAGCTTACAGGTGAGAAACTGGCTGGATGATCATTTTAGTGACCGTTGGATCGGAAGAAGGGGCCCCACGGAATGGCCGCCTAGGTCACCAGATTTAACTCCCCTTGATTTCTATGCATGGGGATTTATGAAGAATTATGTTTACGAAGTGGAAATAGTATCATTGGAACAACTGAAAGAACGAATTGAAGTCGCTGGAGTCAAATTGCAGGAAAATTTGTCAAGCATAAACTTATGTGAAGCCATTACAAGGAGATATAATCTATGCCTTCTAAACAATGGAGATCATATCGAGAATTTTTTATAAGTACTTCCAATAAAAAACATAGTAAAAATAAAAGGAATAAAAAAAACTAAAAAAACTAAGATTAATGCTTCTTAAATTGCTTTGTTACAATAAAAATAAATGTTTTTCTTAGAAAAAGGTGGTTTTGGTTTTTTTTTAATTTCTTGAGAACGACATAAAATTTTTGCATCCGGTTTTCTTATTTAGACTTAAAATTAATAACAGCATTGAATTTTGAAATTAAAATTAGCACTTAATTACGTAAAATTTTGAAAAAAATGAATTTGAAATTTTTTTTTCAATTTTTTTTTTTTTAAATTTTGACTTTGAAAATTAATATTTCAAAAACTATTTCTTAGAATAGATTTACTTAAACACAGAATGAAAGAAAAAGTTATTGGCTTTTCAAAAACGTATCGCACAGCATTGTGAATGAAGCCGTTGATTTTAAATAATTTTTTTCCCATTTTAAGTCAGTTTTTTCGAAAATTGCCCCTCCCGGCTAAACGGAGGGGAATAGACCCCCCCCCCTCCCATACGATTTTTTTCTTGTCTCAACACAACCTACACGCCCTAGCATTTTGTCGCATTGCTCATGACTCACCCTGTATATGCTTCATGACATGCTCAATGGTAGAAAGTTTGTTGTCAAAAGTGGCAATGTAACTTCCACCACAACTTTTGATATTAAAAACGGTCTACAACAAGGAGCTGTGAACTCGCCGATTCTTTTTAGTATTTACACCAGCGATCTGATAGGTAGTCTCACTCATGCGATTGCGTATGCCGATGACCTTGTAGCGTACAGGACTCACCCTGTATATAACTTAAGAGCTACGGTTTAGTGTTAGAGGTAAAGATGTTGAGAGTGAGAAAGAACGAGCGAGCTGTTTAGGAATGGGAAAGTGATAAGGTTAAGAGTTGGTATAGAGAGATGTTTTAAGAGATTGTTTGCTGGAATGAAAGTCAAAGAAATTTTGCATACTGTTAGAAGTACAAAGCATGTGGGTCATTGGTTCATTAATTCCACAGTTTGTGCGGTGTAAGTTAACGTCAAAGAGTGACACCGATCTCATATTTCTAGGATTAGTGTGCAAAGAAATTTTTGAAGAAGCGCAGGGCAATCAATGTTACCAGCTAAAAGCTGATGAATAAATACAATGTCAGCACTACGAGGAGCATGTTTAAGAAAGAACGGTTGCTTAATGGTGGGTACAGCTGAGGTTGATGGCTGAGAAAGAAAACTAGCAACCAAGGCGGTTGAAGATGAGGAGGTACGTGGTGATGAGGTAGCTGGTGTTAGACAAGATGATGTATTTGCGGGTGATGATGATATTGAAGTTGAAATAGCAGCAGTGGTTTTGACTACTGAGGATGAAGATGTTATTGGAGCGGAAGTCAAGTCAGTGATGATGTTCGGTACAAAGGTGTGATTTGTTTTAGGATCATTTAACATAGGGTCAACATTTTCGGTGGCATTTGCTCTCGAAGTAAACGGTAATTGAGATGAAGACGACGTGACGTAAGGTGTAGGAGGATAGGGCGGAGATAGACCCAGAAGGAAGAGAAGATCAAGAAGTCGAAGTATATGATGATGCAAAGATTGAAGCATCTAAGGCGGGAGTGGCTTAGGTGTAGACATTCTGTACATTGTAATTCGTGATTTTAAATTTGGATTTCATAGTTCAAGATTTTGATATTCAGGATTATGTAATTGGAATTTTAGATTCTGGATTCTGTAATTATGTTAATAGCATTTCTCTCTTAAGTTAATTTTCTGAAGTTTCACTTCTACCGAGTGTGAATTGCACACACACTTTTTTTTGCTTATTCGAAATGCGATGAAATGAAAAGCACGACTGTGTCGCACAAAATTGTTTTTGTAGCAAGTTACCTAAGAGCTTGAAAGAACCTTCCACTATTTTATATGGAATTATTTGTAAAATTCTTTTGATTAGTTTAAAAAAAAATTTCAATTTAATATATATTTTTATAATTTTTTTAAAATCTTTCAGCTACTTTAGAATTCAATAGGTAGTAAATACCTACCTAATTAAAAAAATTAATAAAATAATTAAAAAAACATAACAAAAAAAATAATAAATAAAAAAATAACTTTTAAAACTAATTGGTAATCAACCGTGGATACAGTTTTCGAAAAAATCGATTTTTTTTTTAAATATTTTTTTGAAAATTTTTGAGAATGCCAATTTTACCTAATTAATAATTTCTATCTGAAATCAAATAAGAATCATGAATTGGTTTTCAAAATATTCAATTTTAAAAATATAAATTTGTTCAATTAATCTAATTTTTTTTAAGAAACGTCATTAAAAATTAAGTACGCCATTATTGTTTGGCTATCTATGTCTTCTTAGAAATAAAATTTTGTAAAAATCCACTCAGTCGTTAACGAGAGTCAAAATTTAAAAAAACCGTTATATGGCAGGTAGCTACAAAAGTGTTCCTAAAGAAATATGGTTCATGTCATCTGAAAGGCTTTTAGTTTCGTATCACTTATGTCAAATTTTATCAAAATCGTTAGAGCCGTTTTCGAGAAAAACTAGTTTTTTCAAAAATTAAAAAAAAAAAAAAAAACATGACTGTCACCCTAAAAATCCTATATACCGAGTTTAAAGGATATCGGTCCAACTGTTTAGGCAGTTGCGAATGACAGACAGACAGACTGACAGACACACACAGATAGAATTGCCAGACCCACTTTTTTCGACTTCGCTATCATTGTTATGTCATATTTAATTGTTATCTAAAAACTTTTATTTTTCACGAATTCATGTAAATATGAGAAAAACCAGGATAAATAATTTTTCATTGCAGAATATGGAGAAATCATTCAAATTCACTTACATGAAATCACAGTTGGCTGGTGAGACGTGAGACTTAGCCTTAAGGCTAAGTTTCTCCTTAAAAAATTGATTGGTGTTTCACGCTAATTTTTGTAGCTTTTACAATTTATTGAGTATTTGAATGAATCAAACAGGTTCCGATTGGAAAATTATTGGGCTAAATATTTCTTAAGTTATATAAATTTAAATTTTTTTCTGCTCTAAAAAAACAAAAGAAACATTAAAAATTCTTCCTCCCCTCCCCCAATTTTAATCTTCAAACATTAAAAACCAATGTGCATCGATATCTTCTTTCAAACCCTATCCAAATTCTTAAACGCTCGTGCTGTGTTAATCATATAAAGCGTATTCATAATTACTTGAGTGCGCGCAAAATATAAAATATAATCAAATTAAGGTAAGCACTTGTGCATAGTGGGGCTAGTGTTATACATAGTTTTTTATTATTATTTTATTTCCAAAAGGGAATATGCATTTGTCTCTAACTAGATCATTATTTTTATTATATATGTTTATTTATTTCCAGAAAAAAAAACTACAAAACTACTAAAATAGCTCAAATTTTCATTGTGGTATGAAAGCAATATTTTATAGAAATTCCAAATCTTAGGTAGCGAAGTAAAACTAACTTTATTAAAAAGCTAAAATATACGTTTTAAAAAAAATTTTAAGTATTTTTTTTTAAACAAAAGTCAAAAAACGTTATTTTTTCCTCAATTTTTCGCGCATTTCTCTGGAGCTTGAAAGGTTTTTTTTATTTTTTTTGAAACAGTTTGTAAATAAAAGTTACATATATCTTTCTTCTACCTATATTTAAAAAAAAACAAAAAATAATTGTGAAGATTTTTAAAAAGCATTTCAAAATTTCCACATTTCAAGTGCCGTTGTGGGGGGATGATGAGCAGTTTTAACATATTTTTTTTTCATTTTTCTTTGGCATTTTTATTTTATTTTTGAAAAGTTGTCTATTTTACGTTTTTAACCAGGAGAATTCCTGAATGACGCACACATAGAACTACAGTTTCGAACGAACACCGTCCGCCGCCGTCAAAACTTGCGCTGCTGATCATTATTTTTCTCTTTATTCTCTTTGATTGCACATAACAAGTTTTGTACCTACATCAGCATTTTCACATTTCTTGGTTTTTGCACGATTCGGTAGCAGGGCTGTTGAAGTACTGCAATTGCAGTATTTGTACTGATTTTTGAGACTTCGAACTGACGTACTGCTAACACAGCCACAGTACTGATATTTTTGTAAAAAAAAAGAATTCTATACAAAATATTAGAGATTAAATATTGGTTCCACCAGATTTCGAAATTCTGAGCCATCAAAAAACGATACGAAAGATGTACTATTCAATATATTTTTTACCAGCGTGTCCATAATCTTGGAGAGAGTAAACTTAAGTATAATTGATTAAGGGAAGACATATATTCACAACAATAATTCAAGGCTGAAGAATTTGTGGATTTCGGGATCTTTGAATATTCGTTGCAAATTGAAAGTTGCAAGGAAATCAGCTTTAAACTGAGGAGTTTTGTTAGAGACAAGAATTGCAACTCAAAACGAAGTTGAATTTTGATTTTTATTCTACACAATTTGTCTTTTTGACTTTGCAGTAAAGTCATGTCTTTAGATTTTGTTTGCTTATTCTCGATTTTATCAGTATAGTTGGCTTTGCAATATTGTAAACTTAATTCACACAACTTGTGAGCCTGTTTAAAACAAATCAAATCTTGTTAATCTTGCGTCGATGATTTTTTCTTCTATTTTTATGATTTTTATCAATCTATTTTCTTGTCGATGAAGCATAGTTCCTGAACGGCCAACGAACGGTTCTTTTTGAGGTCTATTTAATGACCTTTTCAATGTTTATTATAGGATGACAACTTAAGGTTGTGATGTGCTTTTTGGTCGAGGCTGAGGTAGCTCGTCGGGTCCAGGGTCTGTCCGAAGAAAGCACAGTAAAACTTCGGTATTTCGGGATCAAAAACTCCGATGTCTTAAGTTTATAAATAAATATACCTTTTATTAAGTCATATAAAGATCTAACACGGTATTTCATATTTTTCTGTCTTACTCTTAACACGGTATTTCATATAACTTAACCTAACAATAATTCATACTTCTTATACTAACCCTTTACACCTTTAGGGTATCGGCCTAACATAAATAGGGGACCGTTCGATGGAACCCTGTCCAAGCTAGTTCAGACGGAATCTGCGAGGACGAATCACGGAAGCAAATGGAACCACCGTTGGAACCTTGTCCAAGGCAAACCTGAAGGATTTACCGAGGAAATAGGACGGAAACACTTTTGGAACCACCGCTGGAACCCAGTCCAAGGTAGTTCTTATGATCTACCGAGGAAGTTTAGACGGAAGCAAGTGGAACCACCGTTGGAACCTTGTCCAAGGCAAACCTGAAGGATTTACCGAGGAAATAAGACGGAAGCACTTTTGGAACCACCGCTGGAACCCAGTCCAAGGTAGTTCTTATGATCTACCGAGGAAGTTTAGACGGAAGCAAGTGGAACCACCGTTGGAACCTTGTCCAAGGCAAACCTGAAGGATTTACCGAGGAAATAAGACGGAAGCACTTTTGGAACCACCGCTGGAACCCAGTCCAAGGTAGTTCTTATGGATCTACCGAGGAAATTTAGACGGAAGCAAATGGAACCACCGTTGGAACCTTGTCCAAGGCAAACCTGAAGGATTTACCGAGGAAATAAGACGGAAGCTAATAATACCTAAAAATAATTTGAGAAAAAAGAGGAAGGCCGCTATAGCTTGAAAAGCCCGAAGCTGCACCAACCTGTTCACTGTTAGGGTACTACTAAGTTCCCAATCAGCCCGATCTTTTACTGCTCCAAATACACTAGATTGGTATCTCAACACGGGATGCAGAAGACAAATTTCTCATACAACTTCCACCTCTACTTGTAATATTTCCTGGAGTAAGAGAGTGTGAATTGTATGAGAAACAAACAAAAAGTACCTTTTGCTACAAAAGAAGTGAATTTAGTATTAAGTAGTACTATTCGGCGGTCGGACGGTCTGCAAAAAGGTACTTTGATACGAATGCAGAAAATCGTATCAGAAATGCTGTTTTCTGTCTATTATAATATGTACCGGGGGCGGACGAAATGATATTTAATAAGGGAAAATTGTAACGCTTCGTTACAGTCCCCCCTTTCTTTACAAAAAAAAAATTTTAACTAATTAATAATTTTTTTCAGCGGTTAGCTTAAAATTTAGTTTTAGCAACGCTTATATACATATATATTTTTTTTTCTTCTTATTATTATTATATTTTTTGTAATTTAAAATTTTTTCAATTTAATTCAATTTCTTCTTTAAAATAATAATTAAATAATAAATAATCTTCTTCAATTTTTCTTAACCATAATCGTAATTTGTAATTTTTAATTTAATTCATAATATAAATCGACGGCTCGGGTTTAATTGTGATGGACGTCTACTATCTTCTTCAGCCCCTTGTATCTCAGTGTTGCCTGGGTGCCCTTTTAGTTCAAAAATACTGCTACTCGGCCCCATGGCTTATAGATGAAGGAGACTCGGTTTAGGGGGCCACTTAATATGATCCCCTCGAAAGGATCTACTGGTTTTTTGTCGGCTTGGTAAGCAGGATCTAGGGTAGCGACCTCTTTTATCGACCCCTGGGTTGTGTTGCTTGTGATAGTGGCGGGAGCGACCGATAACTTTGGCAGCATCAGAACTTCGGTCACCACCGCTCTTTTCGGAAAGTTATTGATGTTGGGCACCGCCGTCTTGTCTAAACGTATTTGAGCGTCGATAGCGGACCAATCGTAGTTCTCCGGATTTTCGGGCGGAGCTGGAACTTGACGGTCGAAACTGGACCAATCAACATCGTCTAGCTTTGGGGCTGGGACCGGATCAGGAACTGGATTCGTAACTAAACGAGCACATACAGCGGGGGTGGATGCTGGGAACGGTGGCTGAGGGACTGGCGGATCAACTTTTAGTACCTCCCAATTATCATTTGCTTCCTTGCGTTCCTTGATCATTTTGAGAAGACGCTGGTCGACTGATCGATGGAGTGCGCTGGCTCTTGCGGGAGCTTGGATGGCAAACGCACATGTGGCGGGTGGTGGTGCGGCGAGTGAAGGTAGTGGCACTGGTAACTTTGCTTTCGTTGCCTCCCACTTCTCGTCTGCTTCCTTTCGCTGCTGGCGAACCAAGGCAAGACGTGCTTCGGCCGGTGGAGGCGGCTCGATCGCTTTAGCTGCGCTCAGGTCGTGTGTGATGGAGGGCAAGCGACTTGTTCTCTTCTTGGCTCGTACCTCGAAAATCAATGGTTCCGGATCCCGCGGTGGAGGAGCAACCTGGCGGGGTACTGTTCGTTGCCTCAAGAACTGCTTCTCCTCTTTCGCTGGTAGCTGGTGGGGTTTTGACTTCGGTGGTGCACGCTGCGTCCGAGATAGCTGCAGTCAATTTGGTGCGATACGAATCGGCGAGCGGGACCGACTTGGTCGTCGACGGCTAGACGTCGGTTTCTGTTCTTCCTCGACACTACTCTTTTTCCTGTTATCCATTTTTGTAGCTGAGGGCTGGGTTAATCTTTTGTTTACAAATATTTTACTACTCGGCTCGGAGGACAACTGTTGACTGATGAAGTGCCCTGGTGCAGTCGATGCTCTTATGCAATTTTGTGGTGAAGACGGAGACGAGTGCTGCCTTGCGGGGTTTCGGGGGTAATACCGTTGTTTAAACGGCTGTTCGGTCTTGAGTCGGATTTTATGCGGGGAGACATGCGCTACCCCTCGAATCTCATCGAACAACGGTAACTCAGTAGCCAAAAACTCGTCCAGGTGTTGTTTTTGGGATTCACGTGGGGCTTCTAAAACGACACACGACGAATCAGGCTTTGCCGTTTGGTGCGTTTTCCTCCCCGTTACTAGGCATCCTCCCACAAACGATTTAAAGTGCGCCTTATTTAGCACATCCATCCCTATGATGGCCTCTTCATCTAGGCCTGGCAGGTAAGTTATTTCAGCAGATAGAGGTTCGCTCCCCAAATGCAACGTCAGGTTGAAATGTTCCGTTGTCGTTACAGGATTGCCATTCGCTAGGTGAATAGCCTTGGAATATTCTGTCATAGGGATTTCCAATTGCCTGAGTTCATTGCGCAAAGCTAGCCCGGCGAAGGTTTTCGTAGAGCCCGTATCGAGCAAGGCATCGAAGGTTTTTTCTCCAACTTGAATAGGGATGAAAAACCTCGGGTCGCCTCCTGGGGGCGCGCTGACCACAGCAACTGGGTTTCTTCGGCAAGGACAATCCCTGGTTAATCTGCCATCTTCTCCGCAGAATGAGCAAAAGAGGGTAAATGGCCTTCTGCAATTTTCCTTTCGGTGGCCCCGCTGTTTACAATTCCAACAATGTGTCTGTCGGTCGTATGGAACACTACATTGTTGGGCGTTCGGTCGGTCGTGTGTCTGGACAGGCGAGGCTCGCGGTACAGGGGTGGCGTTGGGCAACGGGCGGATAGGAAAACTCCCTCCGCTTGATGTAAAGCTTGTATTCTGGTCGTAACTTATCGTACAAGCGATCAGTATTGTCATCTCTGGATAGTTGGGGGTGCTGGCGAATCATGTATTGCATTGACCTGATAAAATCCTTTGCCTTTTCACGTGGTCCTTGCCTCTTTCGCATAATTTCGTCTTCTAGGCGATGGCGATATCGGGCAGGTAAGAACTGCTGCAGGAATGCTCGACGAAAATCTTCCCAGTTCGATATGTCGTCTTTCTTGATTCACCACCATTCTAGCGCTGTTCCGCGAAAGATCTCCGGTATGGTTCGCAAGACGTCGCTTAAAGGGATGTCGTAACATTGAGTTAATTCCTCAATGCGCTCCATAAATTCCAATGCATTGCCAGACGAATCAAATCGAAGGCCCCATTTCCTAACAGTGTTCATAACGTCGGCTTGGTAACTGAGCGTTAATCGGTTAGGAGGCGGGGGTGGATAACATGGGCGTTCCGATGGATCAACGTGGTTGTGGTAAACAGGTGTGACGGAGGTTGCTGGTACTGGAATCGGTACTGGAGTTGAAGCAGGAACTGGTAGAGTTACTGATGTCACGGTAGTTGCTGGTTGCGTAGTGACTGGAATGGTAAAGGACTGAGGTAAAGCCAACTTGGTGTCCTTCCCAAATGCAATTGGTGCGGGAACGGTTAAACCTCCGGTGTCGCCACTCTCATCGTCAGCCGTTTCTCTTTCTTCCACCATGTCTTCCAGCTCGGCGCAGAGATTTTGCGTAGATTTATGCATCCGCAGCTCCTTTAAGTGCAGGCTTAGGCGCTTCCTTAAGGCTTGGACGTTTCCGCTGGTGTCCAAGTTTCGGCTGAGTAATATTTCGGTCAGCTCCGGCTTTTCCAAAAAATAGATGAACCCTAGGTTTTTATAGGGGTTAATCCCTTCCATGTCGCTGAGTTCTTCGCTGTCTGCAGTTGAGCTGGACGTTGCGGAGTTAGATCTGGACGGCGGTGTTTCTTCTGGAGAACGGAATTTGGTGGTGCCTTCTAAAGGTTCGTGGAGGATCGTCGAAGTGCTGGTGGAATTGTCTACAGGACCTGCCGGGGATAAACGGTCAATCAGGTCGGTACGGTCGGTACGGTCGGTGCGGTCGGTGGTGCCTGTAGAAGATGCCAGTTCGGTCGGTGATCGGGTCAAGGTTGAACCCTAAAAAAGGTCCCTGCTCGGGCGCCAATTGGTGATGTGCTTTTTGGTCGAGGCTGAGGTAGCTCGTCGGGTCCAGGGTCTGTCCGAAGAAAGCACAGTAAAACTTCGGTATTTCGGGATCAAAAACTCCGATGTCTTAAGATTATAAATAAATATACCTTTTATTAAGTCATATAAAGATCTAACACGGTATTTCATATTTTTCTGTCTTACTCTTAACACGGTATTTCATATAACTTAACCTAACAATAATTCATACTTCTTATACTAACCCTTTACACCTTTAGGGTATCGGCCTAACATAAATAGGCGACCGTTCGATGGAACCCTGTCCAAGCTAGTTCAGACGGAATCTGCGAGGACGAATCACGGAAGCAAATGGAACCACCGTTGGAACCTTGTCCAAGGCAAACCTGAAGGATTTACCGAGGAAATAGGACGGAAACACTTTTGGAACCACCGCTGGAACCCAGTCCAAGGTAGTTCTTATGGATCTACCGAGGAAATTTAGACGGAAGCAAGTGGAACCACCGTTGGAACCTTGTCCAATGCAAACCTGAAGGATTCACCGAGGAAATAGGACGGAAGCACTTTTGGAACCACCGCTGGAACCCAGTCCAAGGTAGTTCTTATGGATCTACCGAGGAAGTTTAGACGGAAGCAAGTGGAACCACCGTTGGAACCTTGTCCAAGGCAAACCTGAAGGATTTACCGAGGAAATAAGACGGAAGCACTTTTGGAACCACCGCTGGAACCCAGTCCAAGGTAGTTCTTATGGATCTACCGAGGAAGTTTAGACGGAAGCAAGTGGAACCACCGTTGGAACTTTGTCCAAGGCAAACCTGAAGGATTTACCGAGGAAATAAGACGGAAGCACTTTTGGAACCACCGCTGGAACCCAGTCCAAGGTAGTTCTTATGGATCTACAGAGGAAATTTAGACGGAAGCAAATGGAACCACCGTTGGAACCTTGTCCAAGGCAAACCTGAAGGATTTACCGAGGAAATAAGACGGAAGCTAATAATACCTAAAAATAATTTGAGAAAAAAGAGGAAGGCCGCTATAGCTTGAAAAGCCCGAAGCTGCACCAACCTGTTCACTGTTAGGGTACTACTAAGTTCCCAATCAGCCCGATCTTTTACTGCTCCAAATACACTGGATTGGTATCTCAACACGGGATGCAGAAGACAAATTTCTCATACAACTTCCACCTCTACTTGTAATATTTCCTGGAGTAAGAGAGTGTGAATTGTATGAGAAACAAACAAAAAGTACCTTTTGCTACAAAAGAAGTGAATATAGTATTAAGTAGTACTATTCGGCGGTCGGACGGTCTGCAAAAAGGTACTTTGATACGAATGCAGAAAATCGTATCAGAAATGCTGTTTTCTGTCTATTATAATATGTACCGGGGGCGGACGAAATGATATTTAATAAGGGAAAATTGTAACGCTTCGTTACAAGGTCTATAAACAACATTGATTGAGATTCAACTCATAATGACACTTACTTAAATGGTGACCGTCTTGAGTTAAATTGTTGAAAACATCTTCATTAACCCTCACTCCAAAATATTGATAATACCATGTTATTTACTTTACATTAGTTGAAACAATATTCTTTTCCGGGCAGTGAAAAGATTTTAATTTAAGGACAAAATAATAAATAAACTCAAAAAAAGCTCTTTACTTCCTAACGTCGTTGTAGCCTTGTAGTCGAAAATTTCGCCGACAAAGCTCGATTTTGCTGAAGACTTGCTTTGTTTTAATGACTTGAGGCAAATTCTAAAAAGTACCTATAATTTGTGTGACGGGAGTGACGGGAAGGGATCGAAACTAAGTTTCTTGGAAATTGTGAACTTTTTGGGAAAACTGTTACGGTAAGAGTTGTTTTTTATATAACTTTCTACATAAAGTGTCTTCAAATGTTTTATCACTGGTTTTTTTGTACTAGAAGTTGCTCGTGACGGTGGGGGAGGTGGTGTAGCATTTGAGGAGGATGCATCATACCATCAATCATTTTCGAGAAAAACGAACCCTTCAAACAAACAATTTATTTTACTGGCGTACTGCTATGTACTGCTTTTTTTCTCGTGTGGTACTGCTAACTTAAGAAATGAAACGACAGCCCTGTTCGGAAGACAAATTGGTAGACAAATATGACAAAAAAGGATAGGATAGATAAACATTTTTTGTGCTTATATTTTCATCGTTCAAAGAAGGTATTGTTTTTTGTCGAAATGTTATTGATTTGAAGAAAACAATGCAAATAGAAAGCAGATAATAGGTATCAGAATCAGATAGGTAAATAGGTCCTTCGCAAGGGTAGTCACCTTATTGTGGTGCGAAGGCTTAAGTTTCAAAGATTCATCTGATCTGTGAATCTGGGGAAACCTGGATCTACAGTGATTTTGATGAGTAACGAAACAAGAACTGCCCACCCCTTAATCCAGGGTGTTACGGCACCGTGCCTATTGGATGGTTTGCAGCCAAGGGGTATACCGGCTGTATTCTAACGGTACCTCTTCGAAACCGGGTCAAATCGAAGAGTAACCTGACCTTATCTGTGTACAGGGGGTGATACGCTGACGGACTGTTCCTTCCCCCATACTCGTGGGAACAAAAATGAATAACAAACAGTAGCTTCTAACCGAAGCAGAACTAAGAGCTACAAGAAGACAATTAGGGCTTTGCAAGGGAAAAAGTGGGAGAGTCTCAGCGATAGGGAACAACTTAGGCTTCAAGCTGCTTGTGCCTATCTGCGGAGTCGTGATCCTTCGGGCAACACTAATTCAATGGTAGTCACAAGCAAGAGCGGAAATGTTGAGCCATCCGAGTCTGTGACAGGCTTAAGCCCGTCGGGACTACGGACGAACACACCCGAAGCTCACACGAACCTAAATAAAGTTCAGGAATACTTAAAGGTGTTACCCCCACAGACTGATCAACCTGTTGTTCACCTGTCAGAGGTAGCATCCAACGTATACCCGAACTTAAAGAGTGTAATGGGTCCACCCACATCTGTGACAGGCTTAGGCCCGTCGGGACGGAAAGTGGTACCAGTGCACTCGAAGCCAGCAACAACATCTGAGAGAAAGATGGGAGCACCTAGTTCTGTGACAGGCTCAAGCCCGTCGGGATCATACATGTACCCGTCTGCCTCTGCAACTGTAGGGAAAGAGTTAGGTAGTGTGGAGAATTCGGTGGACTCATCAAAGTCTGTGACAGGCATAAGCCCGTCGGGACCGGTAGTGGGTTCATCGGCTTGTCTGGCTAGTGTAGGCGGTGATAGGGAACTGGTAAACAAATATGGGTCTGTGACAGGCCCAAGTCCGTCGAGACCTATGACGAGTTCATCAGGAAACTTGATCCCGAAAGTACACACTGGAAGACGGGGACGAGACTATAGGCAGTGTCTCTACAGTACTCTAATTGTAGAGGGAAACCAAAGCAGGAGGTACTGCTCAGGGTGACATTCCTGAAGTACGGCCCGAATAGAATACGTAACGCCAGAAGAACGCTCCAACGCCTCAAGGGTATAGAACCCAATTTAGAATTAGAATTAGAATTAGAAAACAATTTATTTTTCTTATTATTCAAATTACAATTTTAACACTAAATTCAATTTTAAGATAAACTTAAACAAGAATTTAAGGTGTATAAGAAAAATATGAGACATTCTATATTTAGTTACAGTGTAATAAAAATAGTGTTGAATGCCACTTCAAAAATAAAAAAAATCTATGTAAAAGTATAAAAGTATTAGTGTGGTGACCCTTAATTCTTACATAATTAACAATTTGATTATATGAATTGAAATAAAATTAAAAATTTACAATTTAATTCATAGTTATGACAATTATCATCATGAAAAACTAAAATAATGAAAAGAAAATTTTGCATTATTGAAAAAAAAAAAGAAAAAAGCTAAATACACTCGCATTATTATTTAAACCAGAATACCAGAAATTAAAGATTCTAAATTAGAATAATCTAAGTTCAACAACCAGAGTTTTAAAAGACAAGTGAACAAACCAGGAGCAGTAATTGTTCTTAAAGATGGCGGATGCTTATTAAAAAAACGATAAGAAGAACTTGAATAGAAATTTCGAAACGCAGTAGTACGGAATAAAGGAACTGTTAAAAGATTTGAAGAGTTACCACGTAAATTATGACTTGATATAAGCCTAAAGTTACGGCTTCCCGATTTCATAAAAAAGGACTTAAGAACTTTGAAACAATATAAATGACGCACTGGAAGAATTTTCAAGTCATGAAACAAAGGGAAACTAGGGTTTCTTCCCGTTTTGCGACAAATTTTTCTAACGACTTGTTTTTGCAAAATTAACAAAGGTTTAATTTTGTTAACATGAGTACCACCCCAACAAACAATCCCATATTGCAGCTTTATATGAAAAATACCAAAGTAGATAGTTTTTAATAAATCAGCTGAAACTATGTTTTGCAAGTAATAAAAGTATCTCATCGTACAACGGAAATACTTTCCAAATTAGTTGTGTGATTTGAAAATTTCATATTACAGTCAATGGTAAGCCCTAAATATTTAAATTCATTTACTTTCTCTACTAAAAAACAATTAGCACAACAATTTAAAGTGCTTATGAAAGTTCCATTAGTTAAAACCTCAGGAGAACAATTTCGAACGGGCAGTTTAAATCTTTCACATTCAGGAGCGTGGAAATAGAATTCAACATTGAAATTATTAACTGATGATAAACTGAAAAACATAAGCTTCGTTTTTGAGCTTATAGTTAAATTATGTTCAGCAAACCAAACCCTTAAAAGATCAAGATCCCAATTAATGTCGGATACCAAATCCAATGGACTATTTGAACCATAAGACTAAGCAATATCATCAGCAAACGCAGTAGGCTTTCCTCTAAAGGGAAGTGCAAAGATAGAATTTATGTAGACCAGGAACAAAATAGGCCCCATGTAACGAGCTCCTTTGTTGGCGTTTGGTCAGTGCTGGTATAGTCCCATATAGCTAGCTCAGGCAAGCAAAAAGGGTTCGTTGACCATAAGAGCCGTCACAAAATTTTATACCAGTCTTTTGACGAATGGTGTTAACGTCTGCGGAAAATCGCCTCTACCCTCCCAACCATGGCATCTTATCCGCTTCGATGCCCCTTTACTTGGCATCTTCATTTTCCCATCTTCATTACTTTTCCCCTTCGCACCCCCTCATCCCTCTATAAAAATTCTTAATTGAAACACATTTTTACTTTACATTTGACTTCAAGAATTTGTGCAACTTTTATTCATGATAATAAAATCAAAATTATTCTATTATCTGATAACAAAATTGATTATTTATTTTATCTCTTTCTAAAAAGTACTTATTTTACGTTACAGTATAAAAAAATCTATTGTAGCTTCTATATCAAGCTAAGCGAGTATATGGAGAAGATGGGATTTCCAATCCTCTTTTATTTCGCAAAATCAATAAAATTATTTTTTTAAAGTCCCCTCTGTATATAACCCTTTCCCACGAAATTTCAAATTAATAAATAAATGATTTAAAAAGTGACAGGGATCATAAAAAAACTCACCGTACTTACGCAGCAATTGCAGATTATGTGGCCACAGCATCTAATCGCTCCAGCGGAGTACCTTGTCGTATTATCGTTAGAGTGTATTTTGTTTAAATCACTATATTAAATATTAATTGAAATTTCGAATTAAAATTAAACTACTTCAATCGCGCGCGTTTATATATGCTACTTCAACAGACTTTTTTTTGTTTAAAAATTCAAAAAGAAAATGAATTATTATAATTAATTTAAAATAAAAAAAATTACAAAAAGTAAAAAAAAATTTTCTGAATACGGCACTTGAACCAAGGACCCTTTGTTCGTGGGCCGGGCGTCTAACCGTTGCACCAATTTGACGGTGAATTTTTGATTGGCTTTGTTACAGTTTTGTATGTCCGGGACTTTCACAAAGCGGATATTTTAAGTCTTTCGTTTAAATCTTTGCTGGGTAGGATCCTTTTACAGCTTTTTCCTATGTCGATTAAATCGAAAATTTAAAGTTTTGCCTATATTTAGTCGATGGAAAATCGAGGCAGTTATCCAGCGGATTAACTGCCTTTGCAAAAACTGCAATCACAAAAAAGAACTATAAGCCTAAATGGCACACTGGTAAAAAAAATTAAATAAGTTACCTTGTAACCGGATGGTGGAAATATGTTTTTTTTTTAATTCTCCTGTATAGGAACTTTTCACAGGCACTCACTATATTTAAATTACTTGTCGGTAATTCCAAAACAACTTGTTTAATTCAATTAAATTAAAATATATGTTTAAATATACACTTTGGTACTTTAGAGCAATTCTACAAAAGTCTAGATGAAACTACTGCCAACTGAATATAGCAGTTTTTAAAGCCACAGTAAGTTATTCATCCTCTTTGCAACCTTTTCCAGTTACATCTCTTTTCGAGTTGTAACAATCCTAACAACATTGAGTGTATACATTCATTATATAATATTTCATCTTAGAACCATAATAGATACCCCTAAACTACCGTGACCTACTTTTTTATAAATTTCCCTATAGGGATTTGGCTTTTGACATACAATGCCAAACTGACAATTAAATTTCAATTGTAAATAAACCAATCATAAAATTGATTTATTTTTCAACATGTGCGGTTGATTTTTATTTTTTTTTTTGTTTAAATAAAGTGTTTTAATTTATAAATTCGTAACAGGTCTTTGCTTATTTTGGATATTCGATATCTAAAACATGCAAACAAACCCACGCATCCTTCAGTATTCACCTCATTCGTGTGTATGTTTATTAAACAAAAGTGCAGGCGGTCATGTGCATCCAAATGAAATAAAGTAGTAAATGGAATTGTGTACTTTAAATAATTAATAAATTAATTTAACATTCAACCATTGCTTGTACCGTGTAATTTAATACAATTAAAAATATATTGTGGAAGTGCAAAATATAAAAAAAAATTTATTTGCAATGCATAAAATTCAATATCAGCCAACAAAATGAGCGTAAAATTGCAAAGATTTCTTAACCAACGTGGGTACAGAATGTAGTGTTCCTATACTCATTCACAAAACCTACCTCATCCCAACATACTTTACAAACAATAACAATGAAATTTAATGCATCAATCGAAGTCACGATGACGACGATGACGACGACCGACGACTTACCATTCAACCCAAATATTAACAATGAAATTTGATGCAACAATCAACTGAAGCCACTATGACGAAGACTACGACCGATGACTATACAACCTAAAAACTGCTGACAAAATCATGTTAAGAAATGTAACTGAGTAGTCCAAAACAAAGTGCAATAAAAATAGATATAATAATAAAAAGTAGGTTATTATTAGAATTATAGATTGACAATAGGTCAATCAAAATAGTATATAAGCGATACAAATTGAAAATAAAAGTCAGATTCAATTTGGCATTCAAACTAAGTTGTTTCTCTTTTTGGCAGACTCATATGGCATTTCGTGCCCTGCCCGCCGTTTAGAAACCTGGCAGACTCTTATGGCATTCGTGCCCTGCTTTATATTAGACAAACCTTACAAGAACCCTACTTAAGAAGCCGGGCAAATTTATTAATCCGTCAGATAAGTATTTTATTTAATATATACCTAAAAATCGATACTTTGTGTTGTATTCTGTTATTCTTTTTCAGATATTCTAATGGTGACATCATTGCCGAATATCTTTGGCATGGAAAATGCCAATGGATTTGCCTGCCCGTGTTTCCAGCTCATACATGCAGTTGCCTACTACCCTGCGAACTCGAGACTTAAGGAACTTAGGAAGAAGTTTGGCATTAATGCCATGAACAAAGCTACTTTGAGCAAAGTTGCGGTGGAATACGTCCTGCCCTTCCCGGTAAGTGACTTGTTTAGATCGCGAATTATATGTGTTTTTTGACTTAACGTATGTCCTGTGTAAATTCTCCGACAACTTCTGCCTGGCAAGGGTTGTTTTAAGCACTTTAGGCACGACTAACATTTCAGGATCGGATAGTGCTTTTAAGTCACGAAGTATTTGATACGAAGATCCATGGGATACCATATTTTGGCCAAAAAGAGCAAAATATGGTTGGCAGCCTAACGATTCGTGCGTGTCAGAACGCAATGCACACCCTATACTTGACAAGTGATTATCCCAATCATTTTGTTCAATCGAAATTAACACTCGTAACTTACTAAGCAAACTCCGATTTACCCTTTCCGAAATGTTAGCCTGAGGAGAGTACAACGCCGTTCGTACTTGCCTAATGCCATAACTATCTAAAAAGCTTTTAAACTCTTTAGACACAAATTGACGTCCGTTGTCGGAATGAATATACTCAGGGGTCCCGAAAGTATGAAACACTTCACTTTCTAAATATTGCACAATACGAGTTGAGGTAGCTTTGGGAAGCGCCTTAAGAAAAGTAAATTTTGTAAAGTGATCTACCACAATGAAAACGTACACGTTTCCTCTTTAAGTACGTGGATACGGTCCTAAGAGGTCGATATACAACCGCTGAATAGGTCTTTCAGACACAATCTGTTTAACAATTGGTGGTCTTAAAATCGCATTTGGTGCTTTCACCGTCTTGCACAATACACACTCACTCACAAAGCATTTTATGTCATTTACCATTTTTGGCCAGTAATAATTTTCACGAATTCGGGCATATGTTTTAGCGAAGCCACTGTGACAAGTTAATTTTGTATTATGAGCCATTTCAATACAATTTTGAGTGAGTGTGTCAGGCAACCATAAGCGCCAAAGTGAATCTTCTTCATCCACGTCTCCACTTCTAAATCTAAGCCTTTTATATATAAATTTTCCCAATACCACTAGGTCAGGAAGTGCTGATTGATTTGAGGTGATGTTTTTTCTCAACTGGGCATATTGCTCCGAATCAAACTCGACCGAATCGAGGTCAACCTCACCACATAACATAATCGAAGAAACTTCATTAACATCATGTTTACTCATTTCTGACTGGGCTGAAATGTCTTCCATGTCTATACGGGAAAGGGAATCTGCTACTACGTTGAGGGATACAGAACGATGGTGAATTGAAAATTCAAAACCTTGGAGCTCCAAACTCCATCTAGCCAATCTTCCATTCAACTCCTTCATTGACATAAGCCACTTGAGACTTGAATGGTCGGTTATGACTTTAAATGGTGATTCATCAACGTATGGCCTAAGGTAGGTAGGTAGGTAAGATGGCGGTTTCGCAGAACAACTGTTCCGAAGAAACCCAATTAGCGCGGAAAAGCGCCGTTTTGATACTATAACTCGTTTGACCTAATTTTTGTGATATAGTGGTAGTGACTGTTAAGCTGAGGGACTAGTTTTTGGTCTGTGCCCGCAGTCACAAGGGAAGAACCTGGCTCACACTGTGTGCTGGGTGGTTCCATTTGGACTGAGAGACGACCAATTAACTTTACACCAGATCTATATGAGGCTAGGCCCGTTCAAAGGCGGTACACCTGCCAGGTGTAAATCCGTGTTTTGATGCTTTCGCCGCAAGATAGAGTAAGTGCTAGTCCGAAAAGCTATTCCTAAAGGTAAGTTCCAGAAACTTAAAAGGTGAAAGTTGAAATGGAAAGTGAGTGAGTGCTTTGAAAAGCTAAGGGGACCAGTTTTTGGTCTGTGCCCGCAGTCACAAGGGAAGAACCTAGCTCACACTGTGTGCTGGGTGGTTCCATTTGGACTGAGAGCCTACCCAATAACTTTACACTAGATCTATATGAGGCTTAGCCCGTTCAAAGACAGTTTATACCTACCAGGTATTAATCAGTACTCTGATGCTATTGCCAAAGATAGAGTAAGTGCTAGTCCGAATAGCCAGTCCTAAACGAAAGTTTCAAAAACTTCCAAGGTGAAAGTTGAAATAGAGATATTGCTTGGTTTGTTAGAGCCAACTGGTGCTGTTGAGAAAAGTGGTAAAATCATTTATCCTTTTGTTCGACAGCACGTTTAGGTTGTCGAGAAACAGGCTACCAAATGCCTGGAGGCGAGATCTAGCCAGGGCCGGACAGTGGCAGAGGAAATGCTCAATAGTTTCCTTCTCCAGCGGATTTCTACAACTACGGCAGTAGCTGTTAAAAGGTATGCGCAGTTTAGCTGCGTGTTCGCCTATTGGCCAATGGCCAGTGACGATTGCAACGACCCTGGCCGTGTCTATTCTGTTTCGTTTTATTAAATCATTCGATCTGTTTTTGTCATAGGTTGGCCATATCTTTCTAGTTATTTTACAGGTTGCCAAACCTTGCCACCTCTTTGTTGATTCTGAAAGGAAATGGTCATATATTCTGCCCTTCACGAAACCCAGTGGAAGATCTACTGATTCCGCCTGAGAGACGAGAAGGGCTGATCCTTGCCTAGCAAGATCATCTGCTCGCTCATTGCCTTGGATGTCGCTATGGCCTGGGACCCATACGAGAGAAATTTTTATACTATCACTGAAACCTGAGAGCTCTGCTCTGCATTGATGAACTATCTTTGAAGACACCAGGCAGCTGTTAATTGCCTTAATTGCAGCTTGGCTATCTACACAAATGGCTACATTGTGAATATTATGGTTAGATATTGTTTTTTGTTTGAGTATCCTACAGGCTTCCTTAATAGCAAGCACTTCAGCTTGAAATATGCTGGCAGCGTCGGGCAGGCGGAACGATTGACTAATTTTAAGTTTGTCGGAGTAAACACCCGCCCCAACTCCGTCAACCATCTTTGAGCCGTCAGTGAAAATTGTGGTGTCATATTCATTTGTCACCGTATCGTTTTTCCATTCGTCTCTGGTAGAAAAAAGCACATTGAAACTTTTATCAAAGTCAAGACAAGGGTATTGGTAGTCAATATGGACTGAGCGAAGATCTATCGGCAACAGTTTTAAAATTTGTCCATGACCATAGGGTCTTTCTGCCCAACAGCTTGCTTTTTTAAGCCTGGTTGCACTGCAGGATACCATGTATTTGATGTGAAGGTCTAGAGGCAAAAGATTAAGAATAACGCTTAAGGCATCGGTTGGGCAAGATCTAATTGCACCTGTGGAACCTATGCTGGCTGTTCTTTGAATCTTTTTCAGTTTGTCTATATTATATTTTTTACTTAGGGCTGGCCACCATACGATCGATCCGTATGTTAGAATTGGACGAACTACAGCTGTGTAAGTCCATAAAATCATTTTAGGCTTCAGACCCCATTTTTTCCCGAAAGTTTTACTACATGCATAGAAGGCTATACTTGCTTTCTTCACACGTTCTTCGATATTGATTTTCCAGCTAAGCTTAGGGTCCAGAATAACTCCTAGGTATTTAGCTTTTGTTGATAGAGAAAGAGTGTGACCGTTCAACTGGGGTAGGGTGAAGGGGGGAATTTTAGTCCTAGTGGTGAAGAGCATCAATTCGGTTTTATTTGGATTGACACCTAGTCCACAACTAGTAGCCCAGATGTCAACTCTTTTCAAGGCAGTTTCCATGATATCACTTATCACTGTAGGAAACGCCCCTGATGTCATAACCACCAGGTCATCCGCATACGCCACCGCCTTTACACCACAGTTGTCCAGTTCACAAAGGATTGTGTCCATGACAAGCAACCATAGTAAGGGGGATAGAACTCCTCCCTGAGGTGTACCCCTATCTACGAGTTTAATAATGTGGTCATTACCCAACGTTGCTTGAATGATTCTTGATCTTAACATGGATAAAATCCATTTTGTAATGTAAGCATCGACGCCGAACTTGACAAGAGATCCCTGAATCGAATTAGCAAGAACGTTATTGAAAGCTCCCTCGACGTCAAGGAAGGTTGCAAGGGTATATTCTTTATATTGAATTGTTTTTTCAATGGTGCGCACCACTTCGTGAAGAGCCGTTTCCGTGGACCTTCCCTTAAGGCAGGCGTGTTGTGATTTGGAAAGAGGATTTCTATCTAAAATCCCTCTTATGTATATGTCAATTATTCTTTCCAGTGTTTTCATGACGAAGGAAGTGAGGCTGATGGGCCTAAAGTCTTTTGGGGCTTCGTGTCCCCGTCTCCCCACCTTCGGAATGAAAATAACTTTAACTTGTCTCCACGACTTGGGGACGTAGTCAAACCGGAAGCAATTTGTGAAGAATACTTCTAACCAGGGTACAGCCGTGTTATGCAACTTCTGTAGCATTATGGGAATAATGCCATCTACACCTGGAGATTTGTATGGGGAGAAGCTATTAATAGACCAGGAAATCTTTTCCTTGGTTATAATACCATGAATATTTTCTAAGTGTTCTGACTGAGCACTAAGGGCATTGTCTGTTACTAGGCTGTAATCCTTACAGCCTGGGAAATGGGTTGTCATTAAAGCCTCTAGAGATTCGGCTGAATCCACTGTCCAAGTACCATCCTCCTTTTTGAGGAGAGATGGACATGAGTGTTGTTTTGACAGTATTTTGCCTAGCCTAGCAGAGTCTTTTATATTTTCAATTGATTCACAGTATTCTTTCCAAGCCAGCCTTTTGGCTGAGGATACCGCTTTTTTGTAATCTTTGAGGCAGTCCTTGTACGGTTGCCATTGTTTGCTAACGTAGCAGATATTGAAGGTCTTTCTTGTAATCTTCCTAAGATTTGAGAGATCCTCATTCCACCATGGAGGGAAAGTTTTTTTACTGTACCTAACTGGACAGGAAGCTTTGAATGCTACATTCAGAGCCGTTTCAAAAGTGCTTACTTTCGCCTCCAGTTCTTCTACAGAATCTAAAACAAGATTCGATACAGTTCTTAATTTGGAACTTACAACTTGACTGAATTTGTTCCAGTCGGTTTTTTTGGGGTTTCTAAACGGGACAGGGGGCTTAGTGTTAAGACCTAATTCGTAAAGTATATACCTGTGATCGGAGAATGATCTCAGTGTAGATACTTTCCAGTTTTCCAACCTGACCTGTTCACTATTGTTAGTTAGTGTAACGTCTAGCACATCTTCCCACCCTTCAAACGTATCCGTACTCGGGAAAATGAAGGTGGAGATATTGCCTCTGTTACAAATAGACATGTTGTTAGAAATAATGAAATCAAATAAAGACTCACCTCTTTCGTTGATTTCGGAACTGCCCCATACCGTGTGCCTAGCATTGGCATCACAACCCAGTATGAGGTTGGCATTGTTGATATTATGGACCAGAGTGGCAACTTCCTCGGGTGGTGCAATACGATCGTGGGCCATATACGCCGATCCTACGTATAGTCCACCTACACCTTCTGTTTCCAGTCTGACAACTGTCAGGTCTGGAGTGCTAAAATTAGGACATAAAAATACTTTTAAATGTTTTTTAGCAATAATACATGTGCGAGGGTTACCTTGGTTATTGTTGTTTGAGTTGTAATAGAGATTGTAGAGCTGGTCTTGAAGCCCGCAGATCTTATGGCTTCGAACCCATGCCTCTTGAATAATGCCGAAATCCACATCTTCCTCCCTAAGAAAGATTCTGAGATTGTCTGAAGCACTTTTTGAGTGCTTCAGATTAATCTGTGTGAATTTCAGCATTTTGGGTTGTGGTTGCGGCCACACTCAAAGGTTCCAACGTCACGTCGGATGTTTCGACAACTCCTGTGTCGTCCCCTTGAGGTGGCAAGATCCTCACTTTGGCTTCCCTGATGCCAAAATTTAATCGATGAGACCTTACAATCGATAACCTTCCTGCCTCATCAATCAAGAGCAGGAAGGACATCGTTGTTTTTTTGGCATTGGCCCCTTCGGCTTTAATGACGACCCAGTCGTCCATAGCAACCCCCGGGTTTTGGCATTTTAGGACTTTGAGAAAGCTCTCACCATCCAACTTTTCCATATACGGTACCCAAATGCGAGCCTTTGGTCGTCTGGGAATGTCCTTGGCTTGGATTAGCTTGAGCTTCATGCCTTTCCATGCATCACTAATCTTAGTGACGCAATTGCCAAGGAATTCCTTCGACAACTGATCCTTGCACTTGATCACCCTATATCCTCTTACCGTCTCAGCAGAGCTGAAGGATGGAGAGGGCCCTCCCTTACCCTCTAGGATATGTTCCACCACCATACCCTGCAGTCGAGCCTCAATAGCGTTCCACGCTTCAAGGACTGGTTTCCCTGTAGAGGAAAACTCGTCCGTCAGCGCAACTTGAAGGTCGTCCCTGACGATCTCACTCAAAGTTTTCGCCACTGGCTGACTGCCGGATGTGGATGGTGGAGTGTTTTTTTTATTCCTGGCAAGAACTGGAAGAGCCTTACTCTTTTTCGAGGGCCGAGTAGTCTCGTCCTGAGACCTGTTGCGCTTTGCAACTTGCTCTTTCCTCTGAAGAGTAGCGCCCTCCAAGAACTTGCTATATTCTTCAACAATTTTGGAGAACTTCTCCCTGTCCTCACGATCGCGTTCGCTTAATGCTTGCGTTTCTTCTCGTTTCGCAATTTTTTTCAGGACGAAACTAGCATGATTGAATTGGGCCTTGCGAGTCGTGCGTGGGACCTATGTTTGTTTGTCCGGCCTTGTTTTTGTGTTGTGGTTAGCACCCGCTCACCGCTGGTGCTCTGAGTGCTAACCGAAGGTTTTGGTGACGATGGAGTACTACTACGAGCAGCACTACCTTCGCCACCGACGTTGATAGTTGTCTCCTGACTGGAGGCAAGCAGTTCGTCTTCTGACGCGCTGCCAAGTTCGTTAAAGTCTGTCATATCAACGTCTGGTTGTTGTTGTAATTGGGGTCTGTAATCGTTCGTCATGTCATCGTCTGGGGTTTTGGGTTTTAACAAATCTATTTTGGTCCCACGAGTAGTACGGAAAGGAGGTCAGCCCCGGCAGAGCCGATATACCGGGGTAAGGTAAAGAATATGTATGGCCTAAACTTTCTTATACTTAGAACAGCGGCAAGACATTCCTGTTCCGTTACAGTATAATTTTTCTGAGCTTTATTTAGTTTCTTCGACATATATGCAATTGGTTTTTCATTACAGTTCTCATCCAGTTGAAAAAGAACACCACCTACACCTTCAGAAGATGCATCACATTGAATGACGAAAGGCTTTTTAAAATCAGGTTGTGACAACACAGGAGCTGAGGAAAGTGCAGTTTTCAATTTATTAAATCTATCTAAAGCTTCAGATGTTAACTCAAATTTATTTTTCTTTTTCAGGCAATCGGTTAACGGTGATACTAAATCGGCATAATTTTGAATAAATCGACGATACCAACCAGTTAAACCCAAAAATCTTCTAACCTGTCTTATGGTCGTGGGTACAGGGAAATTAACCATTGCCTCGATTTTGTCAGGATTGGTTTTTAATTTCACGCATGCAGAACTTGCTCTTATCGAGGTTAATTGTAAGGTTCGCCCTGCGAAGACAAGCAGCCACTTCGTTTAGAATACGAATATGCGACTCAAAATTCGCTGTACATATCAGTAAATCCAAATAAATAAATACATTTTCGCGTAGTGAACTAGGCACTACTTGATCAATGATACGACTCATTGTTTGACCAGCATTGCTCAGCCCAAACGGCATGACCTTAAATTGGTAAAGTGGTCTACCCGGTACTGCAAAAGCAGTCTTTTCTCGCGACTTGACGTCAAGAGGAGTTTGCCAAAAGGCATCTTTAAGGTCTAAGCCGGTAATGAAGTGCGTATCTTTAATTCGACTTAGTAACCCTTCGATATGTGGCAGCGGATATGCGTCTTTCACCGTGACTGCATTGACTTTTCGAAAGTCTAGGCATAGGCGAACCTTACCAGGCTTTCTCACTAAAACTACAGGGCAGCACCATGGAGAATTGCTAACCTCGATAACATCAAGCTCTAGCATGCGATCCAATTCTTTGTAAACTTCTTCCTGGCGAACTGGAGACAATGGATAGTGTCGCGATTTAATGGGAACCGCTGTTCCCGTATCAATGATATGACACCCCAAAGTTGTCTTACCCAGGCTTAAAACGACAAAGCTAGGAAAAAGCTGTTTGATGTTTTTTAATTGGGCGCTCTGCTCAGGAAATAATTCTATTAACTCAGCCTCATCCTTGAAATTTACCTCCTCTTCATTTAATCCGACATCGGTTTGTAATTCGCTTACTGTTGGCATAAGATGGAATTCTCTCCAAAAATCCATTCCCAGATACAGTTTTTGTGTAAGGTTGGGAATTAAGTAAAAATAAATGGGCTTTGTGATACCATTGTATGTGGTTTGAATTTCACAATGACCCACTATGTCATGCGACTTACCGTCTGCAGTGCGAACAAAGTTTTTGTATGGTTTCACTTTCACTCCAATTCTTTTTATTAATTCCCAACACTCTTTGCCCAACACAGATATGGATGCCCCGCTATCCAACAAACCGAAAACAGATTCGTTTTCTAAATGAATATCTGCATACATTCTACCGTCTGATTTAGAAGAAATAATGGATTCCAAAATCCGTTTGCGAAACTTTTTTCGTTTTTGAAACCGATGTCGGCATTTTTGAATGTGTAAGCTAGCTAAAGTATTATTAGTTCCCATAATTCGAGAACGAACTTTATAATAGTTTAGCTTACGCTCGTGAAGGGATTTGAGCGCATAGGTGTTCATAGGATGAGACTGGGTGCTGATAGAGATTTCACTTTTTAAAATTTTGGATGGAATGATTTCTTTATCATTTTGCTTACTAGGAGTTGTAATATCATTTACACCTTCTGTGAGTGCTCGGGGTTTTTTCTTGAGGGACGAATTTCCCCACTCATCCGTTCGTCCATCTGAGGGTTTCCCGAATGCTTACCGCATTCAATAGTATTCACACCCTTTGCACCGCACAAAAAACAAAATAAATTTCTTATATGCGAAGGGCAAAAATGGTAGGCATGACCCTTTTGGTCGCAATTCCAGCAGATAAAATTTGCGGCTAAAGCTGGTCTTTTAAATGAAGAAATGGCCGCGATTTCCTCACCTTGATGGTCGGTTGGTTCTGGTTCATCTTGGACCACAATTTCATTAACCGTTCTTTGGGAGGAATATCGCTTCGCCAAAAATCTTTCAGCTTCTCGTGCCTTGTTTCTCAACTCTTCTAGGCTCTTAACATTAGATGATAGGAGAATTTCTCCCAGTTTATCTTTAGCATTACTGCGAATAACGTCTACCAATTTTCTTTCATCGAAAGGTTCTTTTAACCGATCGTTAATACCAATAATAGAGTTGTAAAAATCATCGAAAGGTTCTTTGAACCCCTGCTTCCGAGTTAACAACCTCATATAAATTTCGACGTCATTTTCCTGCCGCCCAAATTCCTTCGTCATTGCCGTTTTTATTGCTGACAATGTAGCTTCAGGGTTTCTACGCAAATACCCCCAAAACCAATTATTAGCTTTTCCACTTAACAGAGTGTGGAAATTTGCGGCGATTTGATCATCAGTGTATGATGATGAAGTTTGCAATCGGCCGACCTTGAACAAAAAATCTCCAACATTCTCTGTTCCATCATACTTGATGTTCCACCTCTCTAATCTGCATGAATCAGATATGCTGACAATGGAAGGTGCTATTGAATTTCTATCAAGTTGACTTTGACGTTCGCGCGAAAAATTTGGTGGTGCATTTTGACGGAATGGGTTGTCTCCAGAAGTCTCATGAGTGTTTGGAGCAACGGCAGGAGGCTGAATAGTCTCAAGTTTTTTAATGACATTGACCATGAACATGTCAATTTGTTGGAAAAATCTGACTTGGTTCATCATCAGACTACTCTCAATTCTGGCCGCCAAGTCATCTACTTCTGAAGGCTGCTGCCTTTTCGACAGACCAGGAATATTTTCGTTGGGTGATTCATTACCCTCCTCAACGTTTGGTAAATTTTCACCCTGATTATTGGTGGACATAGTGAATGTGGAATCACTGAAAGTTGAATTTAGCTCTTGTGAAAAGCTTAATGAATTATGTAGATTAAAGCGATCTATTTTGGTTCGAAAACGATTGAAAAATTCTTCAAACCTTGCTTCTGAATGAGCTTTGTATTGTTCGAAAGTACAATTTTGCAACGACGAACGCCGACTTTTGCTCATAACTTAACAACCCCAAATCTACCTGCCTATAGTGCCAGTAAAAAGGAGAAATAAAACAACAATAAAAATTTTAAAATCCAAGAAAAATGGTAAGAAAAGAAAACAGAATTTTTCAATTTAAATTTATTCAAAATTTTAACTCTATAATGATCTTTTCTAAAAGAATTGAAAAGTTGAAATTTATTTGTATTGAAATAATAAAACCTATATAATTTTCTTTTTACTTTTTGTATATAAACACTTTACTCATAAACAAATGAGGGATGAGGATCGCGAAAGGATATGGAAATGCAATGAAATAATTAAAAATGAAGATGCCGAAGTGCTTGAACCTTTTCAAAAAAATATAAACTAAAAAAAATGTGAAACTAGGTATTTACTTTATATATATTTAACTTTTACCAATTTAATTGAAACTATTGTCTTGTTTTGTTCTAGGACTTTGCAGCCTATTGCTATTTAGCTATAAAGGCTCTAGAACGGAAGGATTGATTTGAAGGACATATAAAGACGATCTTTACATCATAAAGTCTCTTCAAATGTAGGTACATATGTATGTTTATGTGTATGCTATTTGGTCTGAACCTGTGAGCACTTGCTAAACAAATGACCAGAGGAATCTGACATCTTAAGCATACACAGCATTTTTGATGAAGCATTCCACAATACCTGTCGCTACACGATACCGAATGCTTTGCCTTCAGTCATCGGGACTTACAAGATATGTTGGAAAGCTCCACGCAAAAAGATTTATTTAATGTGTTTAAAAAAAAATTAAAAAAATAAATTATTAAAAAAAACTGAAATATTTGAAAAGGATCAATAAGTATGATCTCTATCTTTTAGATAGCGATCACCACGTTGGGCGCTATTTGTATTTATTTCAAATTAATAAATAAATGATTTAAAAAGTGACAGGGATCATAAAAAACTCACCGTACTTACGCAGCAATTGCAGATTATGTGGCCACAGCATCTAATCGCTCCAGCGGAGTACCTTGTCGTATTAGCGTTAGAGTGTATTTTGTTTAAATCACTATATTAAATATTAATTGAAATTTCGAATTAAAATTAAACTACTTCAATCGCGCGCGTTTATATATGCTACTTCAACAGACTTTTCTTTGTTTAAAAATTCAAAAAGAAAATGAATTATTATAATTAATTTAAAATAAAAAAAATTACAAAAAGTAAAAAAAAATTTTCTGAATACGGCACTTGAACCAAGGACCCTTTGTTCGTGGGCCGGGCGTCTAACCGTTGCACCAATTTGACGGTGAATTTTTGATTGGCTTTGTTACAGTTTTGTATGTCCGGGACTTTCACAAAGCGGATATTTTAAGTCTTTCGTTTAAATCTTTGCTGGGTAGGATCCTTTTACAGCTTTTTCCTATGTCGATTAAATCGAAAATTTAAAGTTTTGACTATATTTAGTCGATGGAAAATCGAGGCAGTTATCCAGCGGATTAACTGCCTTTGCAAAAACTGCAATCACAAAAAAAGAACTATAAGCCTAAATGGCACACTGGTAAAAAAAATTAAATAAGTTACCTTGTAACCGGATGGTGGAAATATGTTTTTTTTTTTTAATTCTCCTGTATAGGAAGTTTTCACAGGCACTCACTATATTTAAATTACTTGTCGGTAATTCCAAAACAACTTGTTTAATTCAATTAAATTAAAATATATGTTTAAATATACACTTTGGTACTTTAGAGCAATTCTACAAAAGTCTAGATGAAACTACTGCCAACTGAATATAGCAGTTTTTAAAGCCACAGTAAATTATTCATCCTCTTTGCAACCTTTTCCAGTTACATCTCTTTTCGAGTTGTAACAATCCTAACAACATTGAGTGTATACATTCATTATATAATATCTCATCTTAGAACCCCCAAACTACCGTGACCTACTTTTTTATAAATTCCCCTATAGGGATTGGCTTTTGACATACAATGTCAAACTGACAATTAAATTTCAATTGTAAATAAACCAATCATAAAATTGATTTATTTTTCAACATGTGCGGTTGATTTTAATTTTTTTTTTTTTTAAATAGTGTTTTAATTTATAAATTCGTAACACCCAAGACGGATCCCTGAGGTACACCCAGGTTAAGGTATCCAATATCACTCCTAAATTAACTTCTATTCTCAAGGTACGACCTAAACCAATTAAGCATGAAACGAAAACCAGCTTTATGCAATTTTCTTAATAAATAATTATGGTTCACCATATCAAAGGCCTTGGTGATATCGACAAATAATCCCGCTGTGAACTTTTTTCTGTCAAGATTTAACATTATTTGATCACAAAACTGCAACAATGCATCTTCAGTAGATTTCTCGTTTAAAAAACCAAATTGAACAGAACTAAAAAAGTTATTTTTTGACAAAAAGCTTAGCATTCTTGTTTTTATTACCTTTTCAAAAACTTTGCTGAAAACAGGAAGAAGGGAGATAGGCCTATAGTTACACATATCACCTGCTGAACCCTTTTTAAATAATGGTACAACATCAGCACATTTTAAAGATTCAGGAGATACTCCTGCAAAAACACAACGATTAAAAATAAAAGCCAACACATCAGCTATTAGATACACAATTTTCTTGACAACCATATTAGATATATCATCGGCTCCAGACGAATTAGAGTTTTTTAAGCTACTAATGCTCTTGAGAATATCAAGAGAAGATATAGTTTCAAAAACAAAACTGGTTCTTTGAATTGGTTCATCCATCTCGAAAAAAGGTTCACAGGGATAGGGTTGTAATCTACTTGTAACACCAATAAAATAATCATTAAAAGCATTTGCAATCAAATATTTATCAGTGACTTCGCAGTCATCAATAACTATCACATCAGGCACTTTAGACACAGATGATTTGTTAAGTATACTGTTTACTATTTTCCACTCCTTTTTTAGATCGCCCTTAGCAGAATTCAATTGATTTCGATAAAACGTATCACGACAAATTAGAATTTCTCTTTTTATTTCAGCACACAAATTTTTATATTTTAGTTTTAGCAAGGAATTACTAGGATTTTTATAACACTTTTGTCTTAATTTATTTTTACCATTAACTTTGTTTATTAAATAGTTGCTGATCCAGGGTTTAAGTCTTCTATAATTTTTTTTTCGGTTGAATCAACTCAGATGAGCTCGAAATGTGATGATTTAAACAATTAATAAATATTATGTACGAAGTTGACACATCAACGCACGAGTACACATTTTCCCAAAATTCATACAAAAGAGTATCTTTTAATTTACAAATATTTATTTTTGGTGAGCACATTAACATTACCAGAAAATCGACAATTTTTGCTTTTCAGAATATTATAAATAAGTATTTTTTTTTTTTTTTTTTGTAATTCAATTTTTATTTTTAATTCAACTTATAACTACTTAAATGCTAGACAAAAACCTTAAAAACTAGCTTACAGAATAACTTAACTAACTTACTGGCCCCATACGGGCCCTCTTAATTATACTATAACTATATATTAAAAATGCCTTTGGGCGTAAAAACTAACTTAAATTAAAATTCAAAATTACTTAAAACTAAACGAGAACATTTTTAAAAACTCGTTTTTCAAGATGTTTATTTTTATATAAAAAACTTAAAACTACCCTTTACCTAAATAAAACTAAATTAACCTAAATAAAACTAAAATATACGTAAATATACGAACATAACTTAAAACTACTTAAAAATACTTAAAATAACTTAAAACTAGAACAGCCACCCGCAGCTTTTTTTTTTTTTTTTTTTTGCGCAACAGCCTATGCATATGCACATACTCTTATAAATATGTTTATATTGACATATATACATATTTAACATCGTCAAATGCACATACACACAAACAAATGCAAATTAATGTATTTTATAATTTTTTTGGTGCCACCACTGTCCTACATAAAATATACCTATTAATACCTAAAAATACGTAGGTCGGCCAAGGCAACAACTTTGACTAACCATCAATATCAAGGTGGTCACCCAACCACCAGAATTGTTTAACTTGCTTATCCAAGTCCTTTATGTCCCGAAGGGGCACATTCATTTTTTCATTTTTAATTCATTTTTTATTTTTTCATTTCCTTATATCTATCTTAATGCTAGACAAAAAATCTTAAACAACTAGCTTACATATTAACTTAACTAACTTACTGGCCCCATGCGGGCGCTCTAAATTAAACTATGACTATATTTAAACATTGCCTTTCAACGTAAAATAACTTATATTTATAATTAATGATTACTTAAAACTAACGAGAAAATTATTAAAAAAAACTCATTTTCTATATCTTTTTTTTTTAATTTTTTATAAAACTGAAAGCTACCCTTTACCTAAATAAAAAAAAACTAATTAAAACTAAATTAAAACTAACTTAAGCTACATTATATCATTATATCTAATTAAAACTACTTAAAATAACTTAAAAACTAGAACAGCCACCAGCAATTTTTTTTTTTTTTTGTTTTTTTTTTTTTTTTTTGGTGCCACCGTCACTGTTCTACCCTACTCTACCTATATTTACCTTAGAACTATGTAAGTCGGCCAAAGCAACAATATGGTCAACTTTCAATATCACGGTGGTCACCCAACCACCAGAATTTTTTGACTTGCTTAACTAAGTCCTTTCTGTCCCGAAGGGGCACAGCTCTACTGAACCGCAGACGCTCTGCTCCGTTCCCTGAGCCGACGTCCCGATCGTAAAGAAGTCGCCGATCCACAGTCCTACGGCTGACGTGGTAGATTAACGGAACCGCCAATCTATCCTGTATCAGCCCACGACTGTCTAAAAAGAGGAATGTCTCGGGCGGGATGAAACCGTTAAGACTTACACTTTCACTATACTCATCATTGGGGTAATAAGCCCCAAAAATAAGTCCATTGGTCGAGGTCATCGCTCTTGCAATGTGACCCCGAATCAGCTTGATTAAAAAGTTATCTATCCTGTTTATATTGGCCCTGTTGTATAGAACCTCGTTGGCATAGTAATGTGTGTACTCCGACTCTGGTGTTCTGTGTAATCCAAGGCAGCGTCTAAGACACTGCCTCTCAAACACCCGAATCTTTTCCATTTGAGATGGGGCAACGTTAAACCACACAGGGCACCCATAGGCAATCATTGGCCGGATAAGGGCCATGTAGCAAATCACCTTTACTCTGCTGTCAAGGCGGCTGCTATAAAACAACCGTCTTGTCAACCCAAAGGCTCCCCTAGCTCTGGCCAGAGCAGCATCTACATGTCGATTGAAATATAGATACTGATCTAGCCAGATGCCAAGGTACTTTACCACATCTTTACTCGCCAGTGGATGTCCACTTGGTCCAACGATCACTAGATTTCTCCAGTTCTTTCTTGTATCCCTAGAAGCCCTAGACAACGGGGTTCTAAACAGGATAGTTTCTGATTTCTGAAAATTAATTTTTAACTTCCAGTCATCACAATATTGCTGAATCTTGTCGAAGTCACGCTGCAGAAGAATTCTGATGACTTCAACTTTTGGACCCGTTCTGTACGCTACAAGATCATCGGCATACGCAATTGAATGAGTTAGACTACCTATCAGATCGCTGGTGTAAATACTAAAAAGAATCGGTGAGTTCACAGCTCCTTGTTGTAGACCATTTTTAATATCAAAAGTTGTGGTAGAAGTTACATTGCCACTTTTGACAACAAACTTTCTACCAGTAAGCATGTCATGAAGCATATATAACAGTGGTTTACTTATGCCAAATCTAGATAGCTTCAGATAAAGACCCTCTAACCATACGGTGTCGAAAGCTTTCTCTAAATCTACCAGAACGGCACCCGTGCATTGATTTTTCGTTTTGTTCCATTGAACATCAGAAACTAACTTAGACGCGGCATGAATAGTGTCATGCCCCGCTTTAAAGCCAAACTGATTATCTGGAATAATATTTTTGTCCTCAGCCCACTTGAACAGAGCTCTATTGAGAATCTTTTCGAATACTTTACTGATACTTGGAAGAAGACTTATCAACCGGAGATTCGCCGGATTGGAGCTGTCCTTTCCCTTTTTGGGGAGAGGGTGGACCACAGCTGTCTTCCAACTCATTGGATAATATGCATTATTCAATGCGTTGTTGAACAGTGTGGTATAAATGTCTATGGCCTCCTCAGGGAGATGTCGTAACACAATGTTGGGTATACCATCGACCCCCGCAGATTTCTTTTTCTTTAATGTTTGAAAAATTAACTGAAGTTCTACCTTCGAAATTAACAATGAACTGGGTCCATTTCGCTCGGCGATGGTGGCGTTTGCCAAGTTTTCGTCATTGAACCCGGTGAAACCAGTATTCTCAGATCGCCATTGCGTTATGTTATTTCCAAGGTAGAAGTTGTGCAGTAAGGCTCTGTTCTGCAGGTCATGATTCGGACGAATGCTAGCATTCACCTTATACACTTGCTGGAAAGCAGCCCCTACAGCTTCTAGCTTTTCATGTGGATCTTCTATCATAAAAAAGTTATCATCGAAAACGGCACCCTCCGGATCAATTCCCGCAATCGTAAGTACGTCTTCGTTATCTGTTGTCCTCTGTAGTTTAATACATGGAAGTTCATTTTGATCATTTCTTCTAAATATCTTATTTATTTGGGGAAACATACTAGGGTCGCTAGAATTAACGGTCCGAATTCTGTTATCCCAATATAAATTAATAGACAATCTATAATTTTGTTTAATCAGAACATTAATGTTTTTGATCGATGACTTCAATGTCCTAATCTCCAGATCACGTGTGTCCGTGAAACGTCTGTAAAGAAGTTTCAACCTAGTCAGCAGTCCACTTTTTTGTCGGTGTAGTGCGTCGATTGTCGCGTTCTTGTATAAACCAGTAGGGTCTTGTTCCTTATATTTTGGGATTGTTCTGTCCATTGTTCGTTTTATAGTCGTATCCATTTGAGTCAAGTACCCGTCGATCTCGACGTTCGTCAGGTTCCTGTCATTTGGTGGAAAAATGTCATCGGAACGTATTTGTCTTGCCAAGGAGTTGGAGAAGCGTGGCCAACGCGTCTTACTGAAATTGTAAGAGTGCGCTGGCACATACTCATCCAATTCCACAAGTTCGCTTGGAAGCTGTATTACGGTGGTGAGTCCGCAGTGATCACTGTCATATTCAATTGTTCGTAAGCAGTTTCTTGTCAGTTGATTTGTTGCGTCAGTTATAACTAGTCGTGAGTCAAGCAGTAAAAGATCCAGAAAACTACCACTTCTCGGAAATGACGGTCTATCTGTAGCCAGAAGGTCGATCCTACACTCAACACTGTATCGACCCATCCAATTAAAAAGATGGTTCCCTCTAGGATTTTGTATTTGGTTTCCCCAATCTATATGTTTGGCGTTTAAGTCCCCTGCCATGAGATAATAATTCTCATCCAAGTTCAGTCTTAAGCATTCGAAAAGTTTTTCGAGCTCTGCGATAAAATTAGCTGGCTGAGGTGCGTCAGGTGCGTACACCGCGATTGCGTACATTCTTTTCCCCTGCTGGAGAGGAATACAAACGATGCAGGCTTCTAGCAACCCGAATCTTCGCACTTCACTATTATATATAACTTTATGTTTAATACCCTTTCGTATGAAGATTGCGACCCCACCCCCTTGAGAGGAGTTGGGCCGATCCCTTCTTACGATATTGTAATTTTTATTAGTCAGTTTATGTTTCTGGTTTAGCTTCGTTTCGCTAGCCATAAACACATCAGGACTTTGGTCTTGCAGCAAATGAAAGAGGTTTGCTCTACGTTCGGTCCTAATCAGCGAATTTACATTCACAGCTAGGATCTTAAAGGGTCGCTCAGGCAGCGCGCCTTTAACCATTTCGCGTTGCCGGCAGAATAGAGTAGAGGTAATCCACCCTAGCCGCCTGCTCCCTTATCTGTTTTTGCACATCGGTTAACTGACCATGAATGGTCAGCAACACCTGCATCAGATCTGCCTCTGGCACAGGAGCCGTAGGTACTTGGACCTGTTTGGCTACCTGTGGTTGAGGCTGTTCCGTGTTTCCCTTTCCAGACGCCATTTGAGCGTAAGAAATTCCGGGATTAACGGCAGTTGTTGTCTGGCGTACTACTGGGTGTTTTACCTCCACTGTTTTCTTTTGGGCTTTGTTGTTTTTCATTTCCTGAAACTTCGGACATCCCCGATAGTTTGCGGGGTGCCCAGAGCCTCGGCAAAGTGCACATTTTAACTGGGTCCTGTCTTCGACCCTATCTTTCCCAAGCTTACATTCCCCTATCTTGTGGGAGTCTCCACACTTGACGCAAACTGGATCCATACCACAGTTAGCTGCCACGTGGCCGTACCCTTGGCAGTTCATGCATTGAAGCATGTCTCTCTGCCTATTTAATTTTTCCCATCTTACAATTTGGTAGTTTAGGACGGTTATACTCCTTAAACCACTCAACTTGCTCTGGGGCGAGAGCTGAACTAGGAAGAATGGTAAATTCCGTTTCTCCCGTCTGGCCTTAACTGTGGAAAACGGTCTGACCCCGATAAAATCGAGATCATCGCTCGCCACTTGACGGAGCTCAGTTAAGAGTTCCTGCGGATCCGTAGAGGATTCGATACCCTTCAGGAGGACTGTTTGTAGCTTGTCTTCCTTCGGGGTGAAACTGTAGTATTCTGTCTTCGTTTGAGACAGGAGATTTTTTACTTTTTTATAATGCTCGACCGAAGAGCAATGAATGGCGTGTCGGTCTGCGTTCAACCTTTTAATAATAAAATTGTTGCCTATGGTCGACTTACATAACTCTATTGTGTCTTTTAATTCTATTTTGAAGGTATTAATTGGTGGCACCTTACCTTTCTTTGCTTGTGGCTGTTGCTGTTGCTGTTGCTGTTGCTGTCGCTGTTGCTGTTGTGACTGTTGTTGTGGTGTCTGCTTCTGCTGCGGTTGTCGCTGCTGTTGTTGTTTCTGCTGTTGTTGTTGCTTCTGTGACTTTTGTTGTTGTATTTGTTGTTGCTGTTGTTGTTGCTTCTGTGACTTTTGTTGTTGTTGCTGTATTTGCGGTTGCTGATGCTGTTGCTGGGGCTGCAGTTGCTGCGTCCGCTGAGGACGATGCTAGGGCTGCAGTTGTTGTGTCGGCTGCTTCTTTTTATGCTGCAGTTCTGGGAGTGGTTGTTGTTTGGGAGGCTGCTGTAGTTTTGCTGCATTGTGCTGCTCTTGGAGCGCTTTTTGTCTTTTATTTTCAAGAGCAACAAGGCGCTCTTTTTCTCTCCGCGCTTCTTGCTTGATTTTGAGCGCTTTCACCATTTCCATGAGGGAGGAAATTTGCTCCGTTAGTGATGCAATTTTGTCTTGCTCATCGTCTGAGTCTTCTGGAGGTGAAAGGTCCACCAACTCGCCACTCACGTAGTGCCCCTCCCCTTCTACGGACATGTATGCGATGTCTTCGGCATCTACCTCAGTGCCGTCATGCTCACATGTCTTCTTAACGGTCGCATCGTCGTTTGCTTCTTTGGCGATTTCGTCGTCAGCATCTGCCTCGTCATCGCCCTCATGATCATGTTCACTGTTTTTTATGTCGTCATCCTCATAGGAGGAGCTTTCTAGATGCCTCTGCATTTTGGCTTGAGCGGAGGCCTTAGCCAACTTGGCTCTGGTGCTCCTATCGGCACGATTTATGAGTTGTGGCTTGTATCTAATGATACGCCTTCTCTTTTTATCCCCCTTTGAATTGGCTATGGCACCGGCTGGTGTTGATATCGTGCCTTTTGCAAAGCTTGTTGTTGCAGTCGCTATGCTGCTAGTATTAGCTTCGGCACGTGCCGATGACGCTGTCGTTGTTGGCTGGGCTTCTATGGAAGGCACCGCTACTTTAACTGCTGCTGCTGCATCACCTGATGTTTTGGCTGCTTCACTTGTTGTTGGGGGAGCATCTTCCGATGTCCCCGTTGACTTTATCATTTGCTGTTGTTCCTTCTCTCGGTTTTTGTTGACTTTTTCCCAGAACTTATTTAAAAAAAAAGCCCTGACCAGGGTGGGGCTCGAACCCACGCCCTTCCAGTCTGTCGTCGGCCACGCTACCCACTAGGCTAACTTGCCTTTTAATTTTACTTGGCAAATGGCCACTAAATTGTGCAGTGAGTGCACTTAAACTATTAATGAATTTAATTCAATTGAACACACTTGTAAACTATTTTTTATACTGAGAAAGTCGTCAACGCGTCTGTACACTTTCACAGCTGAAGATCGACTGAAGAGGCACAGCTCTACTGAACCGCAGACGCTCTGTTCCGTTCCCAGAGCCGACGTCTCGATCATACAGGAGTCGCCGATCCACCGTTCTACGGCCGACGTGGTAGATTAACGGAACCGCCAATCTATCCTGTATCAGCCCCCGACTGTCTAAATAGAGGAATGTCTCGGGCGGGATGAAACCGTTAAGACAAACGCTCTCACTATATTCTTCATTGGGGTAATAAGCCCCGAAAATAAGTCCATTGGCTGAGGTCATCGCTCTTGCAATGTGACCCCGGTGTTCTCTGGTGTTCTGTGTAATCTAAGACAGGTCCTAAGACACTGCCTCTCAAACACCCGAATCTTTTCCATTTGAGATGGGGCAACGTTAAACCACACAGGGCACCCATAGGCAATCATCGGCCGGATGAGGGCCATGTAGCAAATCACCTTCACCCTGTTTTCAAGGCGGCTGCTATAAAACAACCGTCTTGTCAACCCAAAGGCTCCCCTAGCTCTGGCCAGAGCAGCATCTACATGTCGATTGAAATATAGATACTGATCTAGCCAGATGCCAAGGTACTTTACCACATCTTTACTCGCCAGTGGATGTCCACTTGGTCCAACGATCACTAGATTTCTCCAGTTCTTTCTTGTATCCCTAGAAGCCTTAGACAAAGGGGTTCTAAACAGGATAGTTTCTGATTTCTGAAAATTAATTTTTAACTTCCAGTCATCACAATATCGCTGAATCTGGTCGAAGTCACGCTGCAAGAGATTTTTGATGACTTCAACTTTTGGACCCGTCCTGTACGCTACAAGGTCATCGGCATACGCAATCGCATGAGTGAGACTACCTATCAGATCGCTGGTGTAAATACTAAAAAGAATCGGTGAGTTCACAGCTCCTTGCTGTAGACCATTTTTAATATCAAAAGTTGTGGTAGAAGTTACATTGCCACTTTTGACAACAAACTTTCTACCAGTGAGCATGTCATGAAGCATATTGTTTTATATGATTTGGACTGTAGTTAATTGTCTTTATGTAAATTGTGTGTTTTGTTTAACTTGTAAATTTGTAATTAAAAAAGTGTTTTTTGTTTTAAATGTTAAATGTTTAATTCAATGTGATTTGTATATAATGTATGTAAAATGTTTTGTGATACTTATTAAATTATGCTGCTGCTGGTTGCTTCTGCTTCTTGTGGTGGATGTCGTCAAAGTGAACGAGAAAATCTAAGATTCTTGTTTCCAAAGCAGAAGCAACGGCAAAATAAGAAAAATAAATAACTGTTACAACAGTTGCTTTTAAACAATTTTAAGAGAGAATTGTAATAGGGTATTACATTTAATGTTTGTATTTATGATATTGTTTCAGAACATTCAGCCCCCCCTGGAAGACTATCTGGTCTTTCAGTAGAAGGTAAGGGAGCAAGTTTCACTATAGGTCGGATGTAACTGCCGTTGTAAGTTTTGACAGTAACGACTCTGCATTTGCCATCATTTCCGGGGTGGGTTTCCGTCACCCGGCCAAGTATCCATTTTGATGGAGGGAGATTAGGCTCTTTTAATAGGACGACATCATCGATTTTAAGATTTCGTTGCACTTTTTGCCATTTTTGTCGAGTTTGAAGTGACGTCAAGTATTCTTGGTGCCAGCGCTTCCAGAATCTTTGCATAAGTGCCTGAACTTTAGTACTTTTCCGTTCTTCTCGAAGGACCGCTTCTAAATCTTCACTCGGAGTATCTTCAATATTATAGGTAGGCCATTCTGTAGGTTCGTTTTTCAACCATGACAGTCCGTTCCACCAGATATCCGTTGATGAAAGCAGTGACGGTGAAATACCTCGTGACGCGACATCAGCTGGATTTTCCGGAGATCTAACGTGATTCCAACGTTTGAATGGTAATGAAGTTTGAATTTCCGACGTCCGGTTTGCAACAAAGACCGACCATTTTTTCGGAGAAGTCGCCAGCCAATGTAGCACAATTGACGAATCGGTCCAGGCAAAAACTGAAATATCTTTCTCCTGTAAAGAAACTTTAATTTTATTTCCAAGTCGGGTTAGTAAGAGAGCCCCACAAAGTTCAAGTTTTGGTAAAGATATAACTTTTATCGGAGCGACTCTGGTCTTTGCTGCAACGATCGATATCTTTACTTTCCCGTTCGGATCAACACTACGACAGTAAACGACGGTACCGTACGCGTCCAAAGATGCATCACAAAATGCGTGTAGCTCCTTGTGGGTTTTACCAGACCACATTACCCTCGATATTGATGTTGTTTCGACCAACGGCAGCTCGTCACGGATTTTTGTCCATCTTTGGTTGAGTTCTTCAGGAACACAACCATCCCAGCTTATTTTTTTCCCGCCATAAATCCTGAAAGAAGATTTTGACCGAAACCACAACTGGAGCGAGAAAGCCTAATGGGTCGAAAATACGCGAAGCATCGGAATATATACGGCGTTTTGTAGACGTTGTTGGTTGCGGAAGAGACACCTTGTAGGAGAAGCAATCCTAAGAACGACACCATCGGAGTCCAAGAACCTTGATCACTCCTGATTCTTCAAATTCTACTGGGGACATCTCACGTTGGTCCTCTGGCAAGGAGACTAAGAGCGGCCAACAATTTGTGGTCCATTTTCGCAAATTGAATCCACCTAGCTGCAAGAGTTCCACCAGTTCAGTTCGAAGAGACATTACTTCATCTATAGAATCAGCTCCTGTAAAAACGTCGTCGACATAGAAGTCATTCAAAATAACATTCGCGGCTCTAGGATGCGTTTTCGCGTAATCAATCGCGAGTTGTTTCAATGTTCTTACCGATAAGAATGGAGCTGCTGATGTACCGTAGGTTACTGTTAGTAACTTGTAATGCTTTAATGGTTCCTCTGATGAAGAACGCCAAATTATTCGCTGATAGTCGGTGTGGTTTGGAGCAACCAAGATCTGCCGAAACATTTTCTCTATATCCCCGGATATAACAAAACCATGACGACGACTTCGAAGGCAAATAGTGAAAATATCGTGCTGAATTGTAGGGCCAACAAGAAGAAGCTCGTTGAGAGAAGATTTTTCAGAATTTTGAGGCTTGGCTGAACCATCAAAAACCACCCTTAATTTGGTGGTAGAACTATCAGATTTTACTACGGCGTGATGAGGAAAATAGTAACTTCCCGAAGACTCTGTCACAACTTCATGCTGGGGTATTTCCACCATATGTCCTAACGCGAGATACTCATTTATAAAGTCGGTGTATTTGGCTTTCAAATCAGGATTGGTTAAAAATCTGCGCTCCATAGAACGCAATCTATTAAGAGCAATGCCAAAAGAGTTGCAGAGTTTTGAACTATAATTCGCTTTGAACGGCAACTCAACTATGTAACGTCCATCAGTGGCACGCTTATGGGTTGTAACGAAATGCTCCTCAGCTTTTTCTTCCTCAATTGAAAGAATTGGTTGACAATTGACCTCTTCCAAGCGCCAAAATCGTTCGATGTCACACTCTTGCAAAAAGTCAAGTTGGGTACAAAAAATCTTAACTTCAGGACTGCTGAACGCGCGTTCTTGTTCAATGCTACCTGCTACTACCCACCCAAACATCGTAAAAATACAATTATCAAGTGCATTTTCAATTGGAGTGGATGGTACCTTGATGATATCGAATACCTTATCGGCACCTATCAAGCAATCAATTGGACCGGGCTTATTGAAATTAGGATCGGCTAATTCAAGTGAAAGGTATGATTCTATATTTCGAACAGCGAGTGGGGCAGGTGGAAGCAATTTAGTTAGTTTCGAGATGACGTAGCAGTTAACTTCAATATTGGAAGTATCGTAACGAGAGAATAAGTTCAGATTTACCAAACCATTCGTAACACCAGCACAAGTAGACCCAACACCCATTATAGGAATTCGCGACGGTTTTCGTAATAATCCCAAACGTTGGACGACCTGCTCTGTAACGAAAGATCCTGTATCCAATAACACGCGAATTTTATAAGGAGTTCCATATTTATCATTAACAATGACGACAGCAGTTGGAAGTAGAGTCGAAAAATGACGAGATGGTTCCAATGTATTACAATTAACGTTTATAGGTTCAGATGTGCTATTAGACGATGAAGGACCAATGGAACCAGTTGGAGCTACGTTTTCAGTAGGATGAACCAACGTATTATGACGTTTGTTGCACAATTTGCAGCGTAAGTATAAACGACATCTGTTTGAAGGATGGCCTGGGCGAAGGCAGTTATGCTTATTTTCTTTAGCGAAATCCCGACGAGCTTCAATAGATAGCGAAGAAAAGGATTTGCAAGAAGAAAGAAGATGATCGTCCTTACACTTGGGACAAACCTGCCTTAGCTTCCACCATATGTGAACGAACACTTTTTTGAATACTACTTGTATGTTTAGAAACCGAAATATCTGACGATGCTGTTCCGCAAGCTTCAAGGCAATTACACCTATTTTTTAAAAAATCAAGAAACTCTTGAATCTTACACTCAGTATCAGAGCCTACCTCAAGAGCCCATTCTTGTTTCGTTTCATAATCAAGTTTTTGTAGTAAAATATAAATTATCCACGGATCTCTGGATGTAGCTTCCAACGAATTAAGACCGCGTATAATCTCATCAGCTTGATCAAAAACTTAACGAAGAAGCGCAGCACTAGGAGATTTAACCGACGGTAACGACAAGAAAGTCTGAATATATGATTGAATAATCAAGTGAGCTTTATCGTAGCGCTCCTCTAGCTTATCCCACGCTTCGATATAGTTCTTGTCCGTACATGGAGTATTTTAAATAATTCAGCGGGTTGCTTACCGAGAAACGATTTTAAATATTGAAATTTTTGAGTACCTGTGAGTGATCTATTAGTGTCAATTGTCCCTAGGAAAATATCCTTAAAACCTGGCCACTCTTTATAATCACCATTAAAAGTAGGTACGATAAGCTTTGGCAATTGAACCGATTTGGTAGTTTTTTCAGTGTCGATATTCTTAAGAAATTGCTCTTGTTGCATTGTAAGCGATTCACTAATTGAAGCAATGTTTAAAGGCGGAGGGGATGGAGGTTCAACAACAGGACTTTTTTCGCGAATAGCACTAGTTATTGCAGCATGGGCATTAAGATACTTGCTTTCGTACTCCTCGTACTCTGGCTCAGGGTCAACGAAAGCAGGATCGGCAACAAAATCATACATTTTGTCAGAGAGATCAATAAAATCGGTCCAGGCTTCCTTAAGCCTGACTAAATGAACTTCCAGAGCAGAAAGCAAAGTAGATTCATCGATGCTTTCAGAAAAGGTCAATTGCATGGAAAGCGAAGCCTTTGCGCGACCACGTTTGCCCTTAACCATTTGCACATTCATTTTTATTTAAATGTACCAAAATGTTCTTAATTTCTTCAATTAGTATTTATGCAACACAACGGAATTAATTTACAGCTTACGAATAATAAGTTCAATGTCTAAATAGTTCTCAAATGCAACACGTGTTTGATATATATATATATACATATAGCATATGTAAAAATTCAATTAATTTAATAAGTTTTCATCAAAAAAAAGCATAGCATTAAAAAAAAAGCATATAGCATAATTAATTGGAGAGCTTAATATAAATTAAGAATTGTCTCACAATTTTAATCACTTAATCACTTTGATCGACCGCACTGCACTAGTTTTTTTTTATTAATCCGAACACGATGGACCAATGTTTTATATGATGTGGACTGTAGTTAATTGCCTTTATGTAAATTGTGTGTTTTGTTTAACTTGTAAATTTGTAATAAAAAAAGTGTTTTTTGTTATAAATGTTAAATGTTTAATTCAATGTGATTTGTATATAATGTATGTAAAATGTTTTGTGATACTTATTAAATTATGCTGCTGCTGGTTGCTTCTGCTTCTTGTGGTGGATGTCGTCAAAGTGAACGAGAAAATCTAAGATTCTTGTTTCCAAAGCAGAAGCAACGGCAAAATAAGAAAAATAAATAACTGTTACAACAGTTGCTTTTAAACAATTTTAAGAGAGAATTGTAATAGGGTATTACATTTAATGTTTGTATTTATGATATTGTTTCAGAACACATATATAACAGTGGTTTACTTATGCCAAATCTAACCATACGGTGTCGAAAGCTTTCTCTAAATCTACCAGAACGGCACCCGTGCATTGATTTTTCGTTTTGTTCCATTGAACATCAGAAACTAACTTAGACGCGGCATGAATAGTGTCATGCCCCGCTTTAAAGCCAAACTGATTATCTGGAATAATATTTTTGTCCTCAGCCCACTTGAACAGAGCTCTATTGAGAATCTTTTCGAATACTTTACTGATACTTGGAAGAAGACTTATCGACCGAAGATTTGCCGGATTGGAGCTGTCCTTTCCCTTTTTGGGGAGAGGATGGACCACAGCTGTCTTCCAACTCACTGGATAATATGCATTATTCAATGCGTTGTTGAACAATGTGGTATAAATGTCTATTGCTTCCTCAGGGAGATGTCGTAACACAATGTTGGGTATACCATCGACCCCCGCAGATTTCTTTTTCTTTAATGTTTGAATAATTAACTGAAGTTCTACCTTCGAAATTAACAATGAACTGGGTCCATTTCGCTCGGCGATGGTGGCGTTTGCCAAGTTTTCGTCATTGAACCCGGTGAAACCAGTATTCTCAGATCGCCATTGCGTTATGTTATTTCCAAGGTAGAAGTTGTGCAGTAAGGCTCTGTTCTCCAGGTCATGATTTGGACGAATGCTAGCATTCACCTTATACACTTGCTGGAAAGCAGCCCCTACAGCTTCTACCTTTTCCTGAGGATCTTCTATCATATAAAAATTCTCATCGAAAACGGCATCTTCCGAATCAATTCCCGCAATCGTTAGTACGTCTTCGTTATCTGTTGTCCTCTGGAGTTTAAGACATGGAAGATCGTTTTGATCATTTCTTCTAAATATCTTATTTATTTGGGGAAACATACTAGGGTCGCTAGAATTAACAGCCCGAATTCTGTTATCCCAATATAAATTAATAGATAATCTATAGTTTTGTCTAATCAGAACGTTAATGTTTTTGATCGACGACTTCAATGTCCTAATCTCCAGATCACGTGTGTCCGTGAAACGTCTGTAAAGAAGTTTCAACCTAGTCAGCAGTCCACTTTTTTGTCGGTGTAGTGCGTCGATTGTCGCGTTCTTGTATAAACCAGTAGGGTCTTGTTCCTTATATTTTGGGATTGTTCTGTCCATTGTTCGTTTTATAGTCGTATCCATTTGAGTCAGGTACCCGTCGATCTCGACGTTCGTCAGGTTCCTGTCATTTGGTGGAGAAATGTCATCGGAACGTATTTCTCTTGCCAAGGAGTTGGAGAAGCGTGGCCAACGCGTCTTACTGAAATTGTAAGAGTGCGCTGGCACATACTCATCCAATTCCACAAGTTCGCTTGGAAGCTGTATAACGGTGGCGAGCCCGCAGTGATCACTGTCATATTCAATTGTTCGTAAGCAGTTTCTTGTCTGTTGATTTGTTGCGTCAGTTATAACTAGTCGTGAGTCAAGCAGTAAAAGATCAAGAAAACTACCACTTCTCGGAAATGACGGTCTATCTGTAGCCAGAAGGTCGATCCTACACTCAACACTGTATCGTGTAATCCAATTAAGAAGATGGTTCCCTCTAGGATTTTGAACTTGATTTCCCCAATCTACATGTTTGGCGTTCAAGTCCCCTGCGAGATAATAATTCTCATCCAAGTTCAGTCTTAAGCATTCGAAAAGTTTTTCGAGCTCTGCGATAAAATTAGCTTGCTGAGGTGCGTCAGGTGCGTACACCGCGATTGCGTACATTCATTCTTTCTTTTGAGGAATGCAAACGATGCAGGTTTCTAGCAACCCGAATCTTCGCACTTCACTATTATATATAACTTTATGTTTAATGCCCTTTCGTATGAAGATTGCGACCCCACCCCCTTGAGAGGAGTTGGGCCGATCCCTTCTTACGATATTGTAATTTTTATTAGTCAGTTTGTGTTTCTGGTTTAGCTTAGTTTCGCTAGCCATAAACACATCAGGACTTTGGTCTTGCAGCAAATGCAAGAGGTTTGCTCTACGTTCGGTCCTAATCAGCGAGTTTACATTCACAACTAGGATCTAAAAGGGTCGCTCAGGCAGCGCGCCTTTAACCATTTAGCGTTGCCGGCAGAATAGAGTAGAGGTAATCTACCCTAGCCGCCTGCTCCCTGATCTGTTTTTGCACGTCGGTTAACTGACCATGAATGGTCAGCAACACCTGCATCAGATCTGCCTCTGGCACAGGAGCCGTAGGCCCTTGGACCTGTTTGGCTACCTGTGGTTGAGGCTGTACCGTTTTTCCCTTTCCAGACGCCATTTGGGCGTAAGAAATTGCGGGATTGACGGAAGTTGTTGTCTGGCGTACTTCAGGGCGTCTCACCTCAACTGTTTTCTTTTGGGCTTTATTTTGCTTTATCTCCTGAAACTTCGGACATCCCCGATAGTTTGCGGGGTGCCCGGAGCCGCGGCAGAGGCTGGGTCATATCTGTGACCCTATCTTGCCCAAGTTTACACTCCCCTGTTTTGTGGGCATCTCCACATTTAACGCAGACTGGGTCCATACCACAGTTAACTGCAACGTGTCCGAACCCTTGGCAGTTCATGCATTGAAGCATGTCTTTCTGCTTGTTTAATTTTTCCCATCGTACAACTTGGTAATCCAGGACTGTTATATTCTTTAGACCACTCAATTTGCTTTGGGGCGAAAGTTGAACTAGGAAGAATGGTAACTTCCGTTTCTCCCGTCTGGCTTTGACTGTGGTAAACGGTCTGACCCCGATAAAATCGAGATCGTCGCTCGCCACTTGACGGAGCGCAGCTAAGAGCGCCTGCGGATCCGTAGAGGATTCGATACCCTTCAGGAGGACTGTTTGAAGCTTGTCTTCCTTTGGGGTGAAACTATAATACTCAGTTTTAGTTTGAGACAGAAGGTCTTTAACTTTTTTGTAGTGCTCTAAAGAAGAGCACTGAATTAAATGCCTGTCTGCGTTTAGCCGCTTAATTATAAAATTGTTGCCTACGACCGACCTACATATTTGAATAGTTTCTTTTATTTCCATTTTGTAATTAATAAGTATACCCGTCATAGAATGATCAGTTATCATTAAATCAAACACATACGACTCACATTCAACGGTGGAAATATTAGAAAAACGACCATAAATATGATCCAAGCAACTACCTGACACTTGACGCGTAGGTTCATTAATAAACGAAAAAAGACCATGTGAAGCTAAAAGAGATAAATAATTTGAAATAATATCATTTGTTTCAAGAATATTAATATTGAAATCTCCCAATATGATTACATTTTTGGATTTTTCCCTTTCCAACAAACTAGAAAATTCTTCCGTAAACATAACAACATCAAAAAAATGAAATCTATACACACAAAATATGACATAAATATCATGTTTAATTTCAATGGAGACTCTCAAAACATCAGCACATTTAAAGTTTACACAAGTGAAATCGAGTAATTTGTGATCCTCTTTAAACACCCGACCCCACCAGATGCATAATTATCATTAGTATTAGTCACAAAATTAAACCCAGGCATATTGTAATCGTCTTTTTCAAAGCTGTAAATCCAAATTTCAGAAACAAAAACAACATCTGGGATAGAAGAAAAAGATTCAAGATGAGTAACTAATTCATTAAAATTTGCTCTCAGACTCCTGACATTCTGGTGCACAATAAAAAAATTATTACTTAAATATGATCTATTTAAAAAAATCTTATCAACATTAGAGTTATTGGGGAAGGAAAAGTCATCAATAAAATTATCATTATCTTTATTCATTTTTTGTTTGTATTATTAAATAAAAGCTCTAGATACGAGCAAGATCATCAAAAGTTCCTTAACGGAAAGACAAAAAGTATCGTTAACTAGAGCTAGAGAAACCCTAGAGAATGTGCCGTCCTGCAGTAGGAAACCCGCAAGGAAGCTTGGAGGGAGAAGGTATGGCAGAGCTCAACCCTCGCCTTTGGCATCAACAAATGCCGCCAGTGTAGTAAGCACGGGACCGAAGCCAGTTGCGGTTTGTGTAAAAAGAGGAAGGCATGACCACACATACTCTCCTCCACCCAAACAAAACAAAAAACCGAGAACTGTATCCAATGTGGTCAGAGACAGTCACCGGGTCGCAGTTGTCGACTTTGGTAATCCATAACGGAGGCTAACAGATGACCAATGGAGATTAATTGAAGTCAGAATCCTGGATGGGGTGAATGACTCGTACAAAGTGGCTGGGCATATCCCGCACTTTGGGCAGCTTACATCTCTGAAATGATTTAAAGTGATGGAGTGTGAGGACGCGGAAACCCTCAAATGGTTGAAGAAGTTCATCACTAACACGGAAGCACCATGGCCAAAAGCCAACCTGCATCTTTGCGATAGGAAAGAACTTCTTGAATTCGCCAAACCTAAGGGTCGTCTATTCTTTCCCGGCCCTTATCTGCCGAAAGAAAGAGTGCAACTCAACATCCAAAACCTGAACCCGGAACTTTTAAGTAAGGACTGGCAGGTGGAGGAAATGGGGCCGCACAATGAATTTATTATAGAACATAACTTAGTTATAGAAAACATAGGCAACGAAACAACATTCGTTACTAGAAATAGAAGGGAAGTGCTAGGCATAACCCTTATAAACAACTCTAACTCTTTTTTGTTAAGAAAGCTGGAAAGTATCTACCGAACCTTCCTTTTCTGACCACAGAAGTATTGAATTTGAAATTGGATATAATATAAAACAAAAAGAACCATATAAAAATCCCAGAAAAACTAACTGCGATCGTTTTGTCACAAAAGTAGAGGAAAAACAAGACATATTACAAGGCCTGAATTATGAGTCACCTAAGGATATTGACAATACGGTTGAGACACTGAACCTGATTCTCAAAAGCGCATACGAAACATCATGCCTCGTAATAGCTCCGAGTGCAAAAACATCACCCCATTGGTGAAATAAAGAGCTGCAACATCTAAGAAAAGAAGCAAGAAAACTCTTCAATGCCGCAAGAAGAAGCAATGCAGAGTCCGATTGGGACCTCTACATACCAGTGTTAAAAGAACTATTCATGCGATGTATTAAGAACACACATATACCCGCCACTTGGGGAGAAGTCAAAGTTGTATTTATACCCAAAGCCGGTAAACCAACTCATACTACGCCAAAAGATTTCAGACCAATAAGCCTAACATCGTTTGTGCTTAAGGCATTCGAGAAACTACTCGATGTATTTATATGTAGCATGCTTAATCCAGGAACCTTATCCCAGAACCAGCATGCGTACATGAAAGGAAAAAGTGTTGAAACTGCGCTTCATGCAGTAGTCAGTACTATAGACAAATCACTCGATCAAAAAGAATACACATTAGCAGCCTTTCTCGACATTGAAGGTGCTTTCAACAATGTTGAGGCTAGTGCTATAGAAATAAACTTAATAAGCATGAACATTGACAAAAGTATTACTCAAATAATACTAAGCCTATTAAACAAAAGAAACGTTAACACCTCCCTTGCTAACACAGATTTGAAAATGACTGCCTCAAGAGGTACACCGCAAGGCGGGGTCATTTCACCACTGCTGTGGATATTAGTTGTGAATGAGGTCTTAGTACTGCTTAATAATAATGGGATAAAAGTCATTGCCTACGCAGATGACCTAGTCATAATGAAAACAGGGAAATTCCTAGACACCATTAGTGATATCCTACAGAGAGCTATCAACACACTGAACAAATGGACCCAAAAATGCGGCTTAGGTATTAATCAACAAAAAACAGAACTAGTTCTATTCACGAACAAACGAATAATTCCACGATTCCATCTGCCATCAATTGAAGGCACACCCCTCAAGTTATCCGAAAGCGCGAAATACCTCGGAATCATACTTGATAGGAAATTGAACTGGAATATGAACGTCCAAGAAAGAGTCAAAAAGGCATTCATCACATTTTACTCATGCAGCAGAATTTTTGGGAAAAACTGGGGCCCAAAACCCAAGGTAATTCTATGGATGTACACTGCGATAGTGAGACCGATACTGACGTATGGATGCTTAGTTTGGTGGAAAGCCGCTTATAAAGCTACAAACCTTAAAGCGTTGACTAACATCCAGAGACTTGCATGCATTGGATCAACCAGTGCCTTGCGCACGACACCTACGGCGGGCTTAGAAACCATACTTAACCTTCTGCCACTTGACCTTTATATGCAGGTAACTGCAGCAAAAAGCGCTCTCAGGATAAGCCAATCTAATCTATGGGGATCCAGTTTAACTGGACACTGAAATTTTGAACATCCACGCAGAAACAAATGTAGAGTCTGACTACATAGTTCCCTTTACAAATTTAGAAAGGCCATTCCAATGCTTGTTC